>CM034531.1:24358541-24958541 GCA_020002185.1 Paraescarpia echinospica | reverse complement strand
GAGGCGGGAATATGCAACGGATCTTCGTTCTTACCGTATAAAGGTCCCTGCTGTATCGACAGCGCGCATTGGCGCGACGATGTGCGACGACGACGAAACTACCTCGAGTGGCGATCGTCGAACGAACGCCGACGCCGAGCACTCCGTCGACGAGCACGCGGACTCCATCGACGCTACAACCACCGCCGAACCCGTTCCATGGCGAATCTGCGGCAACGAATGCCCTAAGGCCGAAATCGTATTCCTCTGTCAGTTCGTCGTCTTGTACTTCGTCATCGCCGTTAGTATATACAATCTGACGAAAGGTCAAGGTGACTCCAACCTGTGGACGGCGCTGTTGAGCAGCAGTCTCGGTTACCTGCTCCCGAGTCCGTCTATGAGTGTCGGTGGCGAACGTCGACGACAACAACACGATGGCGGTCTCGTCTGACTTTTACATGACGCTGCCGAGCAACGCGTCTATGAAACGTCACCCCGAAAATACGTTGACGCACTTCGTCACGGCGTTGCCGCGACGTTTCGACCTGTCGGGGGAGTGGGAATGCGGCGCGGTGTCGGTACAGTATCCGCACACGTGGAACAACGTGAGAAAGAAGGACGCCTACTTCTTCCTGACTTGCGCGACGGGTGAACCAGGTGTTTACACGCACGTAGAACACGGCTCGACCGTGCTGATATATCGTCAGACGACGATTCCTCACGGTTTCTACAACAACGTTTATACGTTGTTGAACAGGATCAACGAGGCGCTAGATAAATTATGCACCAGGAAGGTCAAGGCCGTGCTAGAATACTGCGCCGTCTCTAACCGATTTACGCTACGTATGTCGCCGGGTGTCGTATTTATCCTACCTCATACGAGTCGTCTGAAGTACATGCTAGATTTCCATAGCAACACGATCCTGAGTCCGTCCATGTACGGTCCCGCGATACGGTGAATATGTCGGCGGGCATCGAGAGTCTGTACGTGTACACGGATCTCGTGGAACCGCGCGTCGTCGGTGACGTGTACGCGCCGCTCCTTCGAAACATCGCCGTCCGCGGTGAGAACGGTGACGTTATTTCGGAAACGTTCGACCGCGTGCAATACGTGAAGCTGCTGCGAAATCAATTCGACGACATCGAAGTCGATATAAGAGACGATCACGGCCAACCGATACCATTCGAGCAGGGAAAGGTGGTGACGACGCTTCACTTCAGACACTGTAAATCGAAATTGTTTTAACATGCCGTCGAAGAACCCGTACGTGGACTACTATGTTCGTCAGGTCGGCGGGCAGCTGCCGGTCTTCGTCGGTGCTCGGGGTCAACGAGGTCACGGTCTCGGTAATCTCTTCGGGAGTCTGTTTCGAAGCGCCATGCAGCTTATCAAGAGAGGCGCGTTGGCGTTGGGAAAACGCGCGCTCAACACCGGCATGCACGTGGCGCCCGACGTCGTCGCCGGCGGCAATCTGAAACAGTCGATAAAAAGGCGCGCGAAGGAGGCCGGCGCCGATCTTCTCGACGGCCTATTGAATTCGCAGCAGCAGACACCGTCACCGAAGAAGAAGAAGAGGAAGAAACAAACACAGCAGCAGCAGTGCCGCCCCAGCGGCGGCATAAAGAGAGCGCGCCTAGCGGCGACGGCCGTCAGTAGGCGGAAGAGACCGCGTCGAACGGATCACGACATATTCGACGAGTAACGACGATGGCGTTCGTGAACGGCGCAACGTGCGAGGGCGTGAAGGCCGAACTGGAGCTATTCAGCGGGCCGGTGACGCAGACGAGCATCGAGAGCAGTCAGTGGACCGTCTACCAGCCGCTGACGACTCTCGACGCCGGCGGCCCTATCGAGTTCCTCATCCCGGGTTCGGGCGAAGACTATACGGACTTGGCGAGCCTTCAAGTGTACGTGCGCTTCAAAGTGACGCAGGGGGACGGTACCGATCTGGCGGCCGGCGCCAACGTGGCGCCGGTCAACAATTTCCTGCATTCGATGTTCAGTCAACTCGACGTGTCGATGAACAACACCCTCGTGACGCCGTCGACCAATACGTACGCGTACCGCGCCTACCTCGAGACGCTGCTGAGTTACGGTAGCGACGCGAAACGTTCGCATCTCACGGCTTCGTTGTGGTACAAAGACACCGCCGGACGGATGGACACGCTCGGCAACAACAACGTCGGGTTCGAGGCACGGCGCGCCATGACTGCCGATAGCGGCGAGGTGGAGATGATGGGACGCGTGCACGTCGACGCGTTTATGCTAAACAGACACATACCGAACGGCGTCGACACGAAAGTACGCATGGTACGCTCGAAGGACGCCTTCGCGCTCATGTGCGCGCAAGCCGTACAGGGGTGGCGCGTCGTGCTGCAGGCGATTCGACTGCACGTGCGAAAAGTGAAGTTGAACCCGGCCGTCCAGATGGGACATATCAAAGCGTGGTCGTTGGGAACGGCTAAGTTTCCAATGCGCCGCGTCGACTGCAAATCGTTCTCGATAACGGCGGGTACGCTATCGCACACGCACGAGAACCTGTACATGGGTGCGATTCCGAAACGCCTCTTCCTGATGATGATCGATAACGTCGCCTACAACGGAGACTACACTAGAAATCCGTTCGACGCGCGTCACAACGACATAAACTTCCTCACGCTCGTCGTCGACGGACGTCAGCTGTCGAGCAAGCCGCTGCAGCCGGACTTCCCGCACAACCGGTACGTGCGGAGCTACATGAATCTCTTCGAGGCGAGCGGAAAGGCGTACGAGGACGAGGGGAACGACGTATCGCGCGCGGACTTCGGCGCCGGCTACACCATCTTCGGTTTCGACCTGACCTCCGAATGTTGCGACGGGGACCATTTCAACGTCGTGCGTCAGGGGAACGTTCGCGTCGAAATGCATTTCGGGACGCCGCTACCGCTTCCGGTGAACGTCGTGGTGTACGCGGAATTCGAGACGGTGATGGAAATCGACCGGAACCGGAACGTCGTGTACGACTTGTAGTAACTATGGATACGTTTCAACTGATGCGTCGTCTGGAACACTATACGTACGCTAAACGTATCGTCGTCCGCGTCGTGCATAAAGACGCGCTACTTACCGCCGCCGCCACCACCACCGTTTACCCGACGGCCTTCGTGTGCAACACCGACGGCGGCGGCGAACCGGGACAGCACTGGGTGGCCGTCTACGTGGACGCCGACCGACGAGGCGAGTACTTCGATTCGTACGGTCTGCCGACGCTGCACGCCGACTTCCGCGCGTTCCTGCAGCGTCACTGCTGCGACGCGTCGACGTACAACGACAAGCGGCTGCAGAGCGTCATCTCTAACGTGTGCGGACAATATTGCGTCGCCTACCTTCTCCTCCGATGTCGCGGTATGCCGTTGACGACGTTCCAGAGCCTACTCGGCACCAATCGGGTGACCAATGACTGTCTCGTATACGATTTATTAAAACCTCATTAATTTCGCTTTTACGTGTATAGTAGTAGAAGAAATAAAAAACAAACAAACGATGATGTACATAATTGTATTGTTGTTTATTATTACCCTACCTACCTACATACATACATACAGAAACTACCCCTAGGGGGGGTGGGGGTTAGGTTAGTAGACGACGAGTTTGACGAGTTAGACAACGAGTTAGACGAGTTTACGAGTTAGACGAGTATCGGCGCCGTGGTGACGCCGTCGTCGAGCACGCGGCGTTTAGCGTAGAAGTAGCTCAACGCCGCGCGCTCTTGAACGTACGTCAACACGGACGAGTCTTTCACTTGGAAACCGCGGTTCCAGCCGATGCCGTTGCGACGGTCGCGCAGTACGGCGAGGAAGGTGTGCTCGTCGATGTCGTTCTGTCGCTTGCTCAGTCCCTTCGTGCTGTACTTCGGACCGTCGGCGCCGCCGAAGCAGTAGTAGGTCTTGCTGCACAGCGCCACGATTCCGTCGTCGCGCCACTCTTCTTTGAAGAGTCCCGGCGTTCGACGATCGAACAGGCGTCGGCGCGCGCAGCAGGCCGGCACGTCCTCCTCCCACGCTAGTCCGGCGACGCGCCGTCGTACGTAGGCGTCCACGTGCGCGTCGTAGCATTCGGCCAGAGCGATCGATTCCGGAAGTAGTGTTCGCGACGTTCTTCCGGTACGAGCGCGTCGACGTCACGTCCGGCGAGGGCGAGATACGCCGAGTCCGTGTCCATAGCGCAGTACTGGAAGAGCGGACGGGGGATGTAGGCGTCGACGAAATCGAAATACAAATCCAGCATTCTGAATTTTGCGTACTGCAATACGAAATAGCCGATATGTATCGGCAGGCCGTAGACGACTTTGCGCTTATTCATCGCCACCTCGTACAGCGAGTCGTCGACGACGACGTCGAGTTGCCGGAAGCGCCGATTGTTGACGAGCATCGACGCGCCGACCGGCGTGGCGTACTTCATTTCCCGGTGCCGATCGATGCGCGTAATCGTTTTCCCGTAGGAACTGTTGCCGAGAAGTTTAAAGGTATCGGCGATGATCGATTTGTCGGGATCGATATCGCCCACGCGTCGCGCCGTCGAGACCGCGTCGCCGAAGCGGCGAAAGCACGCGTTCGGCGCGTACTCAACGATCTGGTAGACGCGCTCGACGACGAGACCGTGCGCCAGATACCAGCGTAGGAGCGGCGTCGCGAGCACGATCTCGGCGCCGAAGTAGCTACCGACGAGCGTCCGTTGAGGTCGGGTGAGGAGATCGTTCGACTCGGCGTAGTCGCGCATGAACAGGCTGAGATCGTTGCGCACGATATCGACGTTCTTGAATACGGGCTGCATCTCGGCGAACTTGTCGCGCAGCGCTTCCGGCACGGCGATATCGCACCGCACGAGGCCGAACAGAGAGCCGTCGCGCACCGCCTCCAGTATCGTCGAGAGCGTAATGGCGGTCGGTGGTGGTTGCCATCGTGACGCGTCGGCACCGCCGGCGGTCGCACGGCGTGCCACTGGCACTCCCACATTTCGATTACGTCGTCGACGAAACGGCGCAGGTAGGCGGTCACGGCGATCGTCGCGGCGTACAGCGTCGTCATCGGTTGACCGTTGACGGCGTTCGTCGTCACGTGCGCCTGGCACGTCGGGCAGCCGTGAAAATAGCAGCCGTGAAATTGATACGCCGTTCGCGTGGCGGCGCACCAGCCGTCGACTCGGTGCTTTCCGATGCGCTTCTCGCGTCCGTTCAACTGGTGACGTATACGCGCGCCGGTTTGCGCCTCCACTCACGTCAACCACTCCACGGCCATACGACAGTAGCGGTGCACGCGTTCCGCTCGAAAGGCGTTCTCCGCGCGTCGGCGCGTGTACCAGCCCGTCGGCATCTCCTGCATTATCGCCCATAGATATTGGCCGTTTGCGTCGAAGCCTACTATCGATCGGCACGGCGCGTCGCCGCCTCGAATCGACGTCACGTCGGCCTCGTGGTGACGCGCGAAGATGATCGACGGGCCGACGACGATCTGCGCCTGCAGCAGACAGTGCAGATCTTTATTCGGCTCGTTGAAAAGCGAGAAATGGATCGACGTCGGCAGGTCGTTGAACAGATACAACAACGTCAACCCCGGTACGCTGATGGCGTCCTTGAACATGTCGATACGTCGGCGCCGATAGAAGGCGAACTGGCGATCGACGGCCTCGAGAAACGGCGCCACGTCACGATTGTTATACCACACAAGAATATCGCGCATCGACGTCATACCCTCGTCACGCCACGCCGTCGCGCAAATCTCGTACGCCTCCGCGGAGATTCCCTCGCGTTTCAGGTGGCTGTAGAAAGCTTCGCGCGACGGCGGGGCGGTTTCGTCCAGACGCGTCAACGTGTCGATATGTTCGTACGGAAAGTAGCCCTTCGTTGCCGAGCAACCGTACGCTTTCAGAAAGCGATCGTAGCTAACGCCGGGAGCGACGTAATTCGTTATGTCCAGGAACTTCAACGTCGTCGTCGACAGGCACATATAATTGTTCTGACGTTTAATGGTAAACGCCGACGACGTGTGCTGCGCGTAGTCGGTTATGAGCAGGGGGGTCAAGTACTTTTTGACGACATTGAGATCGTACTTACCCGAATTGAATCCCAATACGGGCATTTGACGAAGGTACGTCCACAGCCGGTCGGCGAGAGTGACATACGGTGACGCGTCGACGTCGTCGTCGTTGCATCGTCGCCACCAGTCGGCGTCGAGCGCCTCGAAGGTCGCGTCGTAGCGGGGACGTAGAATCGCGCACGCCGCCGCGATCACCGCTTCCAGGTCGTCGATGAGGCGACGCGCGAGTTCCGTCGAATCGACGGTCGTGACGTAACATCGCGCCGCTTCGTGACCGGGCACGTTCGACGCGACGCTCTCGCTGAGCAGTTCGTGTCGCGCGATCCAGCGGCATTTGTCGGTATCCGTCGGCAGATCGTTATCGGCGAAATAGCACTCGAAATCGAACGTCGCGCGGTACGGGTAGTAGCGCAGGTCGTCGTCGCCGACGTCGATGCCTTCGTCGTCGAGCCGCTCGAATACGGACGGCGATGGTCGGTAGACGCCGCCGGGGAACACGTGACGAACGCCACCTTCGCACGTCGCTTCGTGACGTCGTAAATGGCACGCGTCCGGCCAGAGGGAGTCGCCACATTTCCCACACTTCTTCGTTTTCGTGTACGCGCGCAGATCGCTTATGTACGCGAAGTGCGACTCGTACAGGTTGACGTTCAGCGTCGTGGGGTGCGCTTCACGCGATCGACGGACTAGTTCGGCGACGTCATTCGTCAGTCGACGATAGACGACGACGTTGATGGCAAAAACAGTCTCCACGCGATCCAGTTCGTTCAGGCGCACACCGTTCGAGGCCGACGTGCGCGTGGCGCGACAATACTGCGCGTGCAGACGTTTAGCGACTTTCGTTAAACGCTTCGTATCGATGTTGCGGATACTTTCGCCTCGTCGGTGACCTTGCAGGTGGAGGCCGATGCGTCGGAAGAGGCATAGATGGTCGTCGTAGGGCGTGCCTCGATGATCTTTCGTCAACGACACGATGGCCCTGTTGAGGCGCACGTAGGCGGGAAGCGTCACCACGCCAACGCAGCCGATAGGATGATTGATGATGGCGTTCACGAAGTAGGTGGCGTTCGTTACGAGCTCGACGATCCATCCCGAGTCGGGACGCTGCGCGATGGCGTAACTGCAGTACGTCGGTCGTGCGCACGGCGTCGAGGAATCGTTCGAACGAACGGTTATCGGTAACTAGGGCTGGCGTTTCGAGGAGGCGACCGCAACAGTTACACGAAGAATGAAAATATCGGTACCGACCAGACACCTTGTGGCGTAATACAAAACCATAGCTTACGTTAATTTTAAACGCAATCTTTTGTTCGCGAAACATTTCCCTCAGACGCGGTTCGAGCACCCGCGTACTCGTACAGGCGGTCATACGATAGTTGTAACGCGACTGTACGACACCGCGCGCTACCGACGTCTCTATGCTACGCCGGTGCTCGTCCACGACACGCTGTAGATCGTCGGGTGACGGCGGCGCCCTAGCGGCTGCCGCCTCCACCGCTGATTCATTACTACTACTACCAGGAGGTGGCGACGTCTGACGGCCACACTGGTCCTTCAGGTGTCGTAGCATAGCGTAACGCGTAGTGTACATCGCGCCACATTTTGGACACTCTCGGCGTTTTACGCATAGCGCTTCGATGCCGCATCTTTTCGAATTCTTTACGTGTCGTTCTAACGTCGACTGTTTCGCGAAATAGCTCCCACATTTCGCACATTGCCATCTAGTAGGTGGTGGTGGCATTCTCTCTAATGATATTTTTCGAGCACCGCTATTTATAACAGTGGTGGCGACGGTGACGGTGGTGGTGGTGGTAAGTACACCCTAGCGGGAGGAATGTGGTAACTCGGAATGGTGGTTGCGAACTAGCGGTCATTTTTGTAACTAAGGTACGGTGGGGATGGAAGGAATGTGTTTGCGGTGGTAACGTGTGACTAGCGGTAATTTTTCTAACTAACGGTGTTGTTGTGGGTAACTCGGAAACGGAAAGTACATTTTCAACGTTTTATTCGGTACTCTTACAACATTCAAACACAGCGTCGTTGAAGCCTTTGTTTCAATAGCAAGCAAATATTAGCAAAATGTTCTCTATTCTATTGTTCGTTCTTCTTCATTCCAGTCCGCTCCGGCGTTGCACGTACGTGTGCACGGCCCACTCGAGTTGCACGCGATTCATATAATCGCGCCAATTTGTTCCCAACAACCAGTTCGACACAAACTGCACCAAATACAACTCTCCCGCACGGCCCGTTTGCGGCTGCTGACCACCGGAAGAAGTCGACACCGTAGTTTCGTGTAGAATATGCACGAGTAGCGTGAAACACGGGATGAGCGATCGACGCAGGAACGTTTCGATGACGCCGTTGAAATAGCGCGTCACAATACAGCCCGGGTTGTCGAAACGTTGCATGTATACACGGTTTGGCCGTCCCGCACGATAGCCGGGCATGTGTACATATGGACAGCCTTCATTCGGCTCACATACCCCGCAATGATCCCGCGCCTTCTCCAGAAATATTTCGCCGAGGCTCTCGGCGAGGAGGTCCATCGCCAGCCGTTCATAACGGCTGACCAACTGGCTCCTGCTTGGCACGACGATTTGACGCTGGCACGTCCCCAGCTCCTCCGATATGCTCCAGCACGGAGCGCACGTCGGTCCCATCGTTCCCAGGCTTTCGTTATACGTCGGTGGAGCGGGACGCGTTCTGTTCGATCCGCCCAGCGCCTCCTCGATGAACGCGTCCAATACGTGGGCGTCACGCACTCCACCCTACAGCACAAACCAGTTCTACTCTTTACGAATCACCGTCAGGAACGCGTGTAGGAAGTCGCTCATACACTCACGCCTGGTGTGTTGCATCAGCGCCCCCTACAAACACATTATTATGATTAGTCCGCCTCCTCCTTCTTGATCTCTTCCTCCCTCTTTATCGACCCCTTCACTCCGCGCTCCAACAACGTTCTTACGAACGAGGCAACCTCGTCGTACTGAGCGCGGATCCTTTCTTTGTTTGCAAGCATGTTTTCCAGTACGCGGCGCACTTCCTAAAGCATATAAGCACAACTGTTAGTTACGTCATACTACTACAAAATAAGCTTGCTTCGTAAGCTAGCCAAAACGCTCTTATGTATTGTTCGGCCGTCTCGGCTAATAGTTGAAAGCTCTCCTCGCTTATTTCACGACCACGACGCTCTCTCATTCGTTGTCGCTCGTTCGCGTGTGTCAATAAATCTACCAGTAGCGGCCAATCTTCCTCCTACAAACAACACAACACAACACATTAGTCATCGTTGTCGTCGACGATGACGACGACGTATCTCTTTAGTGTGCGGACTGTATACGAGGGCTCCCCGTTCCAACTCGTCTTCCGCACACTAATCTCCACTTTAGTGCCGGCTAACTCGAGCACGGTATCGCGGAGATCCTCCTCGTTCAATTCCGTCAAGTACTCGGCCGTGTACTCGACGAGATTAGACATTTGGCTGTCAAACAACGTAAGTCAAAGCTCCTCTTCCTCCCCCTCGCCGTCCTTCACCATCACACGCAACGCGAAGAAATATTTCGGTACCGACACTTCACCGTGCGTTCGGCATATCAGTTCCCCGCCTTTGCTTGTCTGCAATTTCCGGCGACAACGGGAACATCCCAAATAGGTGCCGACCTCTTTGTACGACACAGCGTCGATCATAACGGGCGACAGAAGTTTATACACACCGTTGACAGCACACTTCAGATGCCTCAGACTCACCACTGTGGCGCGCGTCGACGCCGACGATTCGCATTCACGCTTTATAGAATTGCTCCGCGACAGGACTGGGGGCCGCTCAGCCGTCTCGACGGGCTCCAAGGACGCCTCTTCAGCGCTTCGCTTTCGCCCGACAGTCAACGGGGCCGCAATGAGCACGACGGGCCGTTTAACGGGTGGCGATGCCCCCGTTGACACGGCTGCAATCAGCGGCGAAGGTTGCTGTTGACCGCCGGCCGCCTTCAGTGACTGCTTGCGCGGTGCCTTCGTCTTTTTTGGTTGACTTTCATCCGCCATGTTGTCTATCGCGGAAGAACGTCTGCTGCTTGCTGCTCTGCTGCTGTAGAAAGAATACACGTTAGAACTTCAGCGCCATACAATATAGCATTTTCTCAACCGTTTTATACTTTTCCAAATAACGCGCATGCGCACTTCACACTAATACGTCATCTTACTCAATTATCAGCGTGCGTGCCTCGTACATTTCAGACATTTTGTTTTCGGAAAAAAGTTTCCGGTCACGTCAGTACATTCACCGTTAAATCTCTCTTTACATCAAATTTCTCTAATATCAATGCACCTCACGTTTCCTGACTCCACAGCGAACCTATACAACGTTTAGTTTCGTGCTTTTAACGTTTCGTTTATTGTTTTTGAAATGTCATTGTCTACAATATAACGCGCATGCGCACTTCACACTAATACCATTATCTTATTCAATTATCAGCGTGCATACTTCATTCATCCCAGGCATGTTGTTTTCGGAAAAAAGTTTCCGGTCACGTCAGTACATTCACCGTTATATCTCTCTTTACATCAAATTTCTCTAATATCGATGCATCTCGTGTTTCCTGACCCCACAGTGATCGTATACAACGTTTAATTTCATGCTTTTAACGTTTCGTTTATTGTTTGTAAAAATCCTTTGTTCTCCGTTCACATTCCAATCGCGTTAAGTCACGCGCAACAGATGTCACATTTACGTGCATGTGCACTTAACGCATTCTGCCTAGTCTACCGAGGAATTTGTTTTAGGAAAAAAAGTTAGCGTTCACGTCAGTACATCCATTGTCAAATGTGACTTTTACAGCAAATTTCTCTAATATCGCTGCATCTCGTGTTTCCTGACCCCGCAGTGATCGTATACAACGTTTAATTTCATGCTTTTAACGTTTCGTTTATTGTTTGTAAAAATCCTTTGTTCTCCGTTCACATTCCAATCAAGATAAGCCGTAGTGTCATGCGCCGCCGCCGCCGCCGCCGCCGCCGCCGCCGCCGCCACCGCTGTTTGACGGCGCGCACATTTCATACACACTTTTACAGTCACACGCAATCAACGTCTATACATCGCTCCGAACTTTTCATCAAACATGTCCACACCAACGACAACGCATAAGTCAACGCAACGGTAAGTTCCAACACATTTAAACAGTTGTTGTAACTACGCGTCATGCATGCATGCATGCATGCATTTTATTTTATCATTTAAACAATTGTAAGTACGCGTACATGCATGCATGCGTACGTGCATGCATGTCTCTCATTTTACTACAGTTGTTGTAAGTACGCAACATGCATGCATGTATTTTACCGTTTAAATAGTACGCATGCATGCATGCATGTATTTTATTTTACTGTTTAAATAGTACGCATGCATGTATTTTATTTTACCGTTTAAACAGTTGTTGTAACTACGCCTGCATGCATGCATTTTATTTTACCATTTAAACAATTGTAAGTACGGGCATATCTCTCATTTTATTTTTACTACAGTTAAGTACGCATGCATGCATTTTACCGTTTAAATACCATGTCTCATTTTATTTCATCATTTAAACAATGCATCATTTTATTTTATCATTGTGTCTCATTTTATTTCACAACCATTGTAATGCATCATTTTATTTTACCATTGTGGTTCTCATTTTATAATTTAAACAATGCATGGTTCTCATCCTTTGTTTAAAATGTATTGTGGTTTTATTTCATAGACCGATCCAACTGCCTACAACCGGCACATTATCATGGACGACCAAGCCGACATGCACGGTCGCTCCTTTCACCCCCACGTCGCCTCCTACGCACGTCATCACGCCGACAGGCACTGACAGCCATCACCACCACTACGACTCTGACGACGATGAAGACGACATCGCCGATCTGGCCAGAGTATTCCTCGTCAAGCAGCCCAACGGGCTATGGAAAACAGTTGTTCCACGCAAACTGTATCGTCGGGAAGGTTTCAATTTAAACTAGTCCCCCCTGCTATTTAAAATAAATTCGCAGGGGGGACTCGCAGAGAAGCCTGAAACTGGAGGCATAGATAAAGGCAGCAAAAATAATTCAGCAAAGAACAGTCTGGAAAACTGTTCTGAAGCTGGGTATAAATGTGTTTGTTTAAATGCAAGGAGTATAGTAAACAAAAGAAATGAACTAAACATTATGGTAGAAGATATTGACCCTCACATAATAGGTATAACCGAATCATGGGCAACCACCGATATATCGGATGCCGAATTGGGACTGACAGGATATGTAATGTTTAGGAAAGATAGAATAGGAAGAAGGGGAGGTGGAGTTATTTTATATATTAAAGAATCTATCCAGGCTTATGAAATAAAATTAGACAGAGAAGCAGATTGCGAAGAAGCTGTTTGGTGTAACATAGTTACAGGAAACTCAACGTTAACGGTTGGATTAGTTTATCGAAGTCCAAACATAAGCATAGAAGAGAATGAAAAAATACAAAACGCTATAAGGGAAGTGAGCAAACGGGACTGTGTTATTATGGGGGATTTTAACCATGGGCATATAAAATGGAAATCTCTACAGAGTATGGGTAGTGAGGACCACCAGTTTTTAGTTTTAGTACAAAATAGTTTCCTTTCTCAACATGTGCTAGAACCAACCAGGGGAGAGAATGTGTTAGACTTAGTTTTGTCCTCACAGAATGAATTAGTTGACAATGTTAAATTATGTGAGCCTCTTGGAAGTAGTGATCACAACCAGATACATTTTACCATTAAAGTAAAATCAGAAAGAAAAATTAAAAGCAGTTGAGGAGAAATTTCCACAAAGGAAGATGAGGAAATATTTAGCAAAGATACACTGGAATAATACACTGAAGAATAAGACAGCAACAGAATGCTGGAATGTCTTAAAGAATGAAATAGAGTGCATCGTAGATAAATTTGTTCCCTTCAAAAAACAAGGGAAACGGACCAGAAAGAAATACTTATTGAAAGAAGCCATTAGAAAAATTAAGTATAAACAAATGATGTGGAAGTCTTATAGACGTACTGGCAATGACGAAGACTACAACCTTTATAAAGAAGCACTAAACCAAGCTACAGCTGAAATTAGAAATTCAAAGAGAAGCTATGAACATAAATTAGCTTGTAATATAAAACATGACAGCAAGAGTTTTTATGCGTATGTTCGAAGCAAACAGAAAGTTCAGGATAAGGTCGGTCCTCTAGAAGATAGTGCTGGAAATATAATATCAGAAGGATTCTTAATGGCTGAAGACCTAAATGAGTATTTTAGTTCAGTGTTTACCAGAGAAGACACTAGTTCACTGCCAGTACCAGAGGCTAAGTTCAAGGGGGCAGAATCAGAATATTTAAGACAGTTAATTGTAACCCCAGAAATGGTAGCTAAGAAAATTAGGGCTATGAAGGAAATAAATCACCTGGAGTGGATGGTATTCCACCCAAACTACTATTGGAAATTGTAGAACAAATTAGCATACCGCTTGCAACAGTTTTCAACTTGTCATTAAAAGAGGGAGTGGTTCCTTTAGAATGGAAAGAAGCAAACATTATACCGTTATTTAAAAAAGGTTGGAGAAAAAAGTCAAATAATTATAGACCAGTTAGTTTAACATCGGTGATTTGTAAATTATTAGAAAGACTAATTAAAGATCACATGGTGGATTTTCTTGTTAAACATAACTTGATAAACCCATCTCAACATGGGTTTCTAAAAGCGAGGTCATGCTTAACAAATATGTTATGTTTTTTGGAAGATATCACTAAGTGGGTAAATGATGGATCACCAGTAGATATCATCTACTTAGATTTTCAAAAAGCTTTCGACAAAGTGCCACATCAGATATTACTGCTTAAACTAAAACCCATGGCATAGGAAATGGTATAATTAACTGGATAGAAAAATGGCTGATTGACAGAAGACAACGGGTAGTTGTTGATGGGGAGGCTTCAAACTGGAAATCAGTCTTGAGTGGGGTTCCACAGGGATCAGTACTGGGACCTATATTATTCTTAATACATATAAACGATTTGGACGATGATATAGCTAGCAAGGTGTTGAAATTTGCAGATGATACAAAAGTGTTTAGAAGGATTGAAAGTGATGGTGATAGACAGCATTTACAAGATGATCTTGACAGGTTGATCAAATGGTCTGAAAAGTGGCAAATGTTGTTCAATTTTGGGAAATGTAAATGCCTCCACACAGGACATGGGAACGAATATGTAGAATATACAATGGGGGGAACTGTACTAAGTACTACTGTAAAAGAAAAAGACTTAGGGCTGACAATTAGTGCTGACATGAAGGTTTCAGAGCAGTGTGGAATTGCAGCTTCAAAGGGAAATCAAATCCTTGGATTGATTAGGCGAAATATAGCATATAAAGAAAAAGAACTAATAATACCACTGTACAAAACAATAGTTAGGCCTCATTTAGAATATTGTATACAAGCATGGAGGCCATACCGCAAGAAGGACATAGATATGCTAGAAAGAGTACAGAGGAGAGCGACTAAAATGATACCAAAACTGAGGGATCTTAGTTATGAAAAACGCCTAAAAGAATGTGGTTTAACAACACTAGAGACCAGGAGATTGAGAGGAGATCAGATAGAAGTGTTTAAAATATTGAATGGTTATGAAAATATTGATAGAAATATGTTTTTTTCAGTTAAGAAAGATAGAAAGACTAGAGGACATAAAGTTACATTAGTAAAGGAGCAGTGTAGATTAGACGTGAGAAAGTTCTCATTTTCACAAAGGACTGTAAATGAATGGAACAGATTATCTGATGATTGTGTGGGTGCTAGTAGTGTGAATATGTTTAAAAATAAAATCGACACATACCTCAGAAGGGCTGGATATATGTAGATAAAAGGGTTGGACTCTCGATAAGCCTAAGGGCTTCCTTGTCCACCTGCCATCTAGAGTTAATTCTCTGGATGGCAATCTTGTTAAATCTTGTTAAATTCCCCCGAGAGCAGGCGACCCGTTGGCCGCGGCCGAATGCTCGCCTATCATGTTCCACAATAAATATTTCAGTCACTACTCACGTTTTCACGCGTCTGTTTCCAATGCATAAACACCCTACTGAAAGTTAGTGTATTTATGCATTTGATTTTCATTGTAATCCCACGACTAGATGTATTTAAACGCACAACGCATTGGTTTCGTTTTAATCCTTCCACCAGAACGTTTACCGTTAGCCAGCTATGCTGTCATCCAGGGGTCAAAGTCCACTAGAGCAGCAGCCGGTCTTATCGCTGCAGCAGCAGCCGCCGCTCTTATCGCTGCTGTCAACATAGGGTACAGCGCGCCATTCACATAGGGATGACGGGGGAAATATGCACACAGTGATTTTATAGTGGTTATATATTAGCGCAATAAACGCATTATTGCTTACGTCAGCACGCTCTAGGTACGGCGTTGATCGCTAGGGGGCGAACTAAAATCCTCTCTGCACTCACAGCTAGGGGCATCTCTAGTGTAGGAGTAATCAATCATCCAATTAGTATCAAATTACAACGCTCATCAATCATGTTTTTTATAAGTAGGTTTCCGAAACTCATTAGTGTCAAAAAAAGCCTTTGATCTTTTTTTTATAAGTATGTGCCCGAAAACGTTTAGTGGTCATTAAATTCTTTTTTATAAGTAGGAGTTTGAGGTCGTACAATACCTCTATACTACTACAGTCATATTTTAGTTGCTGAACTTCCCAGCTTACATTTGTTATATTAAAAATTATATGTGCAACAAAATAATAATAAAATTAAATTTAAATACAAAATTTCCCCGAAAATCATGCTAATTTATGCAAATTGGGTCAACAAAAATTAGTAAAATATAACTGTTTTTATATATTTTAAAGAAGGACTATAAATCTATAAGTGCGCCAAATTACATCGATAAACATGGAACATAACTGTTTTTATTATAGTTTTAATAAAAATATGCGCTCGTCTCGGTGCCATTTTCCAGTTCACTGGTACTGTATTCTCTCATCTCATCTCAATCCTGAAACCGAAGGTCGTGGGGGCACAACTGGTGCCTTTTGGGACAGCTCCCCCCATCTCTGGCGGTTTTGGGCAAGGGCTTCGGTTGTAGCAAAGTCCACCCCGGACCATTCTTGGATATGGTCCGCATACTTCTCCTTATTCCTTCCACCGTCCCCTGGAGAACGGTCTTGGCTAGGCCACCCAATCTTGTTACATGGCCGTACCACTGGAGCTTCCTTTTTCTCACTGTTGTCAGCAATTCCTCGTAAGGCCCTGTGTGTGCTTCAATCCATCTGGTGCACAGTCTCGTTGGTGACATGGTCAGTGTAGCTGATCCCCAAGATCTTTCGGAAGTACCTCATTTCCATAGGGTGTATTCTCCTCTCAAGCTCTGCTGTTAGTGTCCATGTGAATCTGAGCTTGGTTTTGAGACTGATGTTCCTGTCTCTCCAAATGGGCTTCAGTCTTGCCAAGGCAGCTGTTGTCTGTGCAGTTCTGGCAAGTATCTCAGGTTTGGAACTTTCGTCTGAGATTACTGCTCCCAGGTATTTGAACGGTGTCACTATCTCCAGTCTCTGGTCATTGATAGTGATCTGAGCCTCGATGCACATTGGACTCTTAATCATCAGCTTGGTCTTTTCCGCGCTGATCTCCATTCCATACCTGGATGATCTCCAAGCAATCTACCAGGCGCACAAGTTATTCTTCCCTGCCTGCAAATCCATCAATATCGTCTGCAAAACGGAGGTTTGAGATAAGACGACCTACAATGCTGACTGTTCCTTCATAATCTGCAAGGGTGTCTGTCGTAATTATCTCCAGAAAGATGTTGAACAGTATCGGAGACATGAGGCAGCCTTGCCTCACGCCGACTGTGGTGCGGAACCACTCTCCCATGGAACCGTTGACAAGAACCGCGCTGCTGGCCTTTGTATATAACTGTTCAATGACATGGATGAGGTTCTGTACTTCTTCTACGTGTTCCATAGAGCTGCGTGCCACACTCTGTCGAACGCTTTTTTGAAGTCCACAAAAACGTAGTAGATGTCACGTTGATGCTGTTTGCTTTTCTCACACAGGATTCGAAGGTTGAAAATGTGTTCTGTTGTGCTTCAACCAGCACGGAAACCAGCTTGTTCCTCAGCTGTGATGTTTTCTGCCTGTGGTTTCAGCCTGTTGAGGATGACCTTCAGTAGTACTTTGCTGGGATGCCTTATAAGGCTGATAGTGAGATTGTTTTGTCAGTGCTGGAGATTGCCTTTCTTCGTTAACGTTATCACTAGAGATTGAGTCCATACGGAGGGCCACTCCCCTGTTTTCCAGATTTTGTTGCAAATCTTGGTGAGCATATCGATGATCAGTTCTTCTCCTTGTGTCAAGAGCTCCGAGGGAATGTTGTCGATTCCTACAGCTCCCACCTCTTCTCGCAGAACTGGAAAACTGTCCTTTTCTGTGGACTTGGCATCGTCAAGGACTGTTGTCTCCATTTGTCTGGTGGTTGTACAATTCGGAGCAGTATTCAATCCAACTGTTAATGACGTCTTTTTTTCTGTAAGAGGCTTCCCATCTTTGTTCTGTATAGTCCTGACCCTTGCTTGTTTGTTCCCCGTGAGGTCTTTCACCACTTGGCATGCTTTCTTACTGTTGTTCTTGTTTAATCTTTGCACTATGCCTGCACACTGGTCCTGTATCCAATTTTCTTTCGCTTCTTTCATGCTCTTCCTGATTGTTTTGTTAATCTCTTTGTACTTCGCTGCACCTTCCATGCTGTTCCTGTTCTTCTTCCGTTCTCTTCTGGTATCGCACTGTTGGATGATCTCATTGGTGACCTAGGGCTTTGTTCTTTTTGCGATGCCAGCCTAGGATGGTCATGGCGACACCAGTCACCATAGTGGTAAACTTGTTGGTAAGCGTTTCCACATCCTCTTCCAAAGTCAGCAGTGGTGTAAACCTTCCTCCAATGAAAGCATGGCAATTCTCTGCGACTTGTGGGTCTCTCAGACGTTCAAGATCAAATTTCAGTCGCTGATTTTGGTGCCTGGCAATATTTCTCAACCGGAGTCGGAAAATCAGCGTCACTAGGTTGTGATCACTTGTAATGTCTGCACCAGGAAAGCTTCGGGACTGGGCTCTGTTTATTCCTGACTGAAAGCGTCATGGGACCATGATGTAGTGGTGGATTCCATCCGGAGCATGCCAAGTCATACATCTAGAAGTTTTGTGTTTGCCGAGGGTGTTCGCTAAGAGGGGGTTGTTGTAGCTGGCAAATTCAAGTATCCGGAGCCCTCTGTCATTTGTCCCCGTATTACAGGAGGAGCCGCATATGTCTTTCCAGGCAGCCTGTGCGTCAGCTCACACTTTTGCGTTTCAGTCGTCTCTCAATGATGTTCTGTACCATGTTGTAGAAATCCTCGATGGCTTCGTCACTACAGTGAGTATAGTTTGATGTTGGGGCATAGACCTGTATTACCGTAATGTTCAAGTGTGATGCTTTCAGGCGGATGGTGATAGTCTGCTTGATACTGGACGGCATCCTAGTACTGTGTTTTTGATGTCTGTGTACCAGGAAACCAACACCATTTGTGTGTCTGTTTTCTTTTCCACTGTAATAGCGTGTGTGTCCTTCCTCGGTCTGCATCTCTCCATATTTCTTCCATCTTGTCTCACACAGTCCCATTAGGTGCCAGGTGTATCTTCCCAATTCATGCGTGAGATATTTTAGTTTTCCTGTTTGACTCAGTGTCCTCACGTTCCAAGTTCCCGTGATGAGTGTGTTTCTTCCTCGTAGACTTGGTGCTGTAGATGGTGTTCCACCAGCAGCATGATGGGTGACGGAAGGCGCGGTCCTTGGTATCACGGGCGACGACCGATCCGATATGGCGTTTGGTGAGCTGCTTGTTATCATGTGGTGAGTCTTGGGCTGTACTAACCTGGTGGAGCCCATCCAGGCGTGACCACAGCCGATGTCCTCCAACTAGGTAGATCGCCTTGGTCCTGAACACGAAGCCGTTGAGCTCACCCGGGAGCCCCTCCGCTCTGGCCGGTGACTTCGTTATGAAAGTTCTTACACCCAGTGATGACGTGTTAACATCGCCCCTTCGCGTCGTTTAACCCGCCAGCTGAGACGGTTCACCGAGGTGTGGTACTTGGAGCCAGCGCGAGAGATTTAAGAGATGGGTGAGGACCAATGTTTCAGTCCATCCTACAAGTAGGATGCAGCTGCCGGAGAACAAAAAGGTACTACCTCTATCCAGAGCCCCCTAACCCCTTACATCTTCAAAACTTCTTATCCCGAAAAGTACTTTACCGATTTTGATATTGTTTTCACTTTTCATTTTCTCGCGGGTTGCGCCATATAACAAAATATGAAACAACACATACATTCATTTTCATTGACACCCCTAGACAAACTATTGCAGTGCCAGTGGTAGGGGAGATCGGGGCTTGTTGTTATAACTTTAAAAAAAGTAGAAAACAATGAAGTCACTTTTTTTTTAAACTATGTTTGATGCATTATTTTTGTCTATGTGTACAAAGTAATATGTATTTTTATTCGCATTGATAAGGGTTGCACTTGTCAATTAAATTATGTGGTATAGTTAGATGTGTGAAGTTGCCCAGATGCCGTTGACTGTAGCCTAACGTTCGTAGGCATGTTACAACGGTAATATTTAATACAATCTCATATGCTCGGCTAGTTTATATTGCACACTGCGTTAGTTTATTGTTACAGCCAAAAATATGTTGATTACGTCTTCATTTCTGACACGACATACGCAGACAAAGAATAGCGATGTCAAAAATTGAAGACAACAGTATCCTAGCATAAATGTCCAAGACGCTTCCCGCGATATTGAAAGATTTCAACGATGGAACAAATGTCTGGAGAACTAGCATGAGACTAAGGTCTCTCTGTCTAACAGGAAACCATGTGTGTCTTGGAAAGTACTATGGACTGGCTCCGCTGCGCCCGTTTCATAGTGTGTCGGTATACCCATGTTGATTAGTAATTGCTTGAACTACTCAGACCTTGCTCATTAGCATAGTATACTTTTCTTCGGTTCTTCTTAGTGCTAAAAAACAAAATAAGTCCAACACAGCATATGTCTTGTGACTTCTCTTTGATGATTAGTAAGATTAAAGTGTTCCGTGTTAGCTAGATGCGTCTTAGCATTTACAGCGTCAATATTCCCTAATACTTCAGACGTGTCTCGTGATATATATCCCCAGCACTGAAGTCCTCGGCGATGATGATCGAAAACTACGCATGCATTTCTGTCGGAGAGGCTTCTACTCCAGTTGTTCAAGAGAAGGCCTGGATAGTTGGTAGGAATTAAGAACCCAAGTGATTTGGGTATATGAGTAGTATAGTGGTAGTGATATAGGTCCCTTACGGGGGACGCAATGCGCGCTTGGGAGGAAATCCCATGTTAAAGGATAGGGATTTTGCACCAGGGCGCTCCCGGGTTAAGAGATAGAACATTTTCTCCACGTTAAAGCATAGTATCACACGACTTTTTTGAAAAAAATAAAATATACCAAATAGCATTTGAATATGTAAAACATGAGATTGCTTGGCCCGTAGGCCGAGGCTATGCCAAGAGACCGAGCCCTTATTTGGTTGACGATGACATGTCTAAAATGTGGTGTTATAATAAGGCGTAATTTATATAATAAAAGGATTATAAATTCAGCGGAGGCCGTTTTATCTGAAGTAATGTATACGAAATGTAGACTACATATAGGACTATGTTATATCAGAACCTATAGCCTCGTTTTTTTCGAACAGAGCGGCCATCTTGGAATTATACGTTTGGTATCATTTCCGTACGGTAGTACCCAAATTCGTGTCTCTTATAAATCCCGTACTCGAGACGTGTCTGGACATGTTTGTTTGTTGCGAGCGTGAGCGTGCGCACCCTGTACGACGTCATTAAACTATAAAATGCTACGCGCAGTAATTTTGTACGCGAGGTGAGTTGGTTATACAGGTAGTGATTTGGTTAGACCTTGTTTTGAACTTGCGCATATGTAATGTAATTCCATCATTTGATCATCAACAGTGACATCATTAAACTATAAACTGCTACGCGCAGTAATTTTGTATGCGAGGTGAATTGGTTATACAGGTAGTGATTTGGTTAGCTATTGTTTTGAACTTGCGCGCTTGAATATAATTCCATCATGTGACGTCATGATGCAGTGACATCATTAAACTATAAATTGCTATGCGCAGTAATTGTGTACGTTAGGTGAGTTGGTTATACAGGTAGTGATTTGGTTAGCCATTGTTTTGAGCTTGCGCGCTTGAATATAATTCCATCATGTGACGTCATGATGCAGTGACATCATTAAACTATAAACTGCTAAGATGTCATTAAATAGGTCAGTGACGTCGTTAAATAGGCCATTGCGCATGCGCTATGGTGTCTTTTCTTATGTCCCATAGGTTGTCGACCATTTGTTTAGGTGTAGGCCTCTCCTAGCCTACACATTTACAACTTTAACATAGGTCTAAACTTGACGAATCGGTAGAGAACTGGTAAAATAAGCCAAATTATGTAATTTCTGGTTACCATACATATCTACGACCTTTCCATCACCTTTATGTAAATGTTTCCCTATCAATGTCTCTTATTACTTGCATACGTCGACTTCTTCTTGTATTAACAAATAGGTGTTTGTCAATTTGTGTGTACTATTTCGTCTCTGTCATCAGCTCCGGCAATCAAACCAAACATCAATGATTCACCCTACAGTCTGTACCTATAATTTCTACTCTACAGTCCGTGATCTTTCGGCACGCCCACGTGACCTTTCGGCACATTTACTAACTATATAAGCGCGGTGTTTTACCAATCGGACCGTCATTCGTATCACAACGACACCACGGCTAACATCATCATGTTGAAGACACCTTTCTACCGACCTCGCAATGCGGCAGACTCGAGCGACGAGGACGAGCCAACGAGCAGACCCGTCATGCCGGTGACCAACCGACCTGCCGGGCCGGGCCGGGTCGTGAACGTAGTGGACGTGCCAACTCTAGAATCAACGGTAAGCGCCGACCCTGTTATCAAGGTCAGAGGTCTCCTTATTGACAAAGTGCGCAAGTATACTCCCTTCTACATCGGGTGCAGATACTGCAAGAAGCGTATGATTGTCGACGATAGGGGACATTTGCTGTGGAAACGACACGGTTACGTTGCCTCTGACATGTATATTATGGTTCGAACGACCGCTGCCGATGAGGATTCACTACCGACCTCGAAACAACTACCACAATCGCATAGACCCTTCACCTGCCCAAACTGTGGGGGATCGTTCACACGGAAAAATAATAGCAAGCGTCACGTCACCAGCGGATGTTGTGCCCGTCGGAAGAGGACGGCCGAAGATGCCGAGCTGGACGCGCTTGTGGTGAGTCATACTTTATATTGTTTTACTATATACTTTCACCTAAAATGTCGTCCCCATAGCTTCTGCTATAAGGGTGTCCACTGTGTCTTTACTTCCGCTAAAACTTCACCCCGTTTTATCATACAACTTGTCACCTTACTTCCTATCACGTAACTTCTTATCATTGTTTCCTGCCGATCCTTGTATCACCGTACTCTAGCAACGGTGTACTATTCCCATGCAATCTTTAATATTTTTTAAATGTTATTGAAATATTCTTGCAGGACTACATTGAAGGTCCGCTACGAATGGTCTCTGTGTCGACATGCAGAGACGATTAATGACAACGGGACAGCATCGACACCAACTTCCGTTCCTAACGACGTCACAACTACCCACGCTGTCAATGTCACAACTTCTACCCAGCCTGCCAACGTCGTAATTTTCGCTCCTGACTTTGCTGGTCCGAACTTTACCATTGATTTCCCCGTGTGACAGAAATGAAGAAGACGCTTGCACGTCACATAGCATGCAGCATCTTTGAACTCTCAAGACGACAATGCCGTGGTTACGAGATAGATCATCTTAGTCAATTTCATCACGATTGTATGTTATCTGATGACATTTAAATTTGCATGCACTTTGACGAGGCTGTCGATACCATTAATTCAACTGCAGTGGTGAAAGACTGTTTGAGTGTTTTGTTAGTTGCCGGTGTGAAACTATCCGACGTGACAGTCGAACAGTTGTGTAATATCAATACTTGGTTGCAAGAATCCGTTTCGAAACAGTGGCGAAACACTATGAAACGAAACAGTGGCGAAACACTATGAAACATATGGTTCTGGCAGTAATGGAGGGTGACCTGTAAAGAACTTTCTTTTGTCTTGTACACGATTAAACTTTGAAGACTCTGTATCAATGTCTAGTCTCTGGTTCTTGTAGTTATGGAGCGTGACATGTAAATACGTTTGTGTTGTTCACGAATAAACTGTGCAAACCATATCTCGTGTCTTTACTTAACCAAACTAAGACCAACGACTTCCACGAATCAAACTTTGACTAGCGAGATGCACGAACCAAGCATTCAAACAAACTTGTCGGACAAACGAAACACCAAACACTTAGACCAAAGAGTGACAAGAAACAAACAAACTAGGGACAAACGAAACATCAAACACTTAGATCAACGAGTTGCAAGAACCAATGTGTGTGTGTGTGTGTGTGTGTGTGTGTGTGTGTGTGTGTGTGTGTGTGTGTGTGTGTGTGTGTGTGTGTGTGTGTGTGTGTGTGTGTGTGTGTGTGTGTGTGTGTGTGTGTGTGTGTGTGTGTGTGTGTACTAACTACTCCATCGTCGACACACTTCAGAGAATGTTAGAAGTGTAGAGTCAGCCATTACAGTTACATGACTTGAGGTGTGACGGAACTTCTAGCGTAGTGCTTCATGTCTATAAATACGCGGGCTCCATCTAACGGGTAACCAATTCACTAGTCGAAACTTATACTTAGACTGACGGGTTCCAAGAGCCATTCCGTTCTTTGCATTTGAACCGTAAACACGTACATCATGAGCATAATGCCTATTCTACCAGCTGCCAACAAGCCGACACCATCATCACGGGCGGCCTCCCAGTGCCCAGATTGCAAGAGACATTTCACACGTCGGGACAACTTGAAACGACACAGTGCCTACAGTCGCTGTGCACTGTTGACAAACGCTACGTCGCTGAAACCACTTGGCCCGGCGCCCACTACGACATCTGTGTCTCTGGCCCCAGCAACCTGTCTCCATCTCAGGCGCCCATATGACACATGTACCTACGATTCCATCAACATGCTCGACATTCCCGTCTCCATCTCAGGTGATCATGGAGTATACAAAGATGATGGCCCTGGTCGATCCCCGTATTTTAGAAAACATTCAACCGCAACGCCCTTCGACTGCTAACCCTATCGAAAGTGTCTTGCAACGACTCGACAACGAAATGCAAATGGACATGCTGTCTGATGGCACATAATACACCGTCTGCACGCATAATACGATCCTTCCGATACACTTTTGTGCAGTGGCTAAAGGGAATTGTAAGATCGAGGCTCTAAGTAAATTACGTGTCATTAGCTTTGTACTCGTATCCTAATTGACCGTGCAGGTCAATTATTAGTTCACGAAACTCGCAGTTCTTGATATTCTACTTGATACTGTTACAGTTTACTGATTGAATCTTGAGGAATGGGAAGCCTTTCTTGGGGTTACAATTGTCGTTCAGTTGAGGTGATTCTGTCCGTCAAGTCATCCACTAAGCCAGTGGTGTTCGTGCTAATTCCTAATGGTCCGCAATGTCGTTGACCACATTTGACTGATATGTTTCTCTCTATTGATCAGTGTAGCGTCGCAAGCGCCTACTTGTTTCAAATCATGATACACAAACTTCGATTTGATAGGCTGTTGGTACAGTTGAAACAGCTGGTGGTTTTTTAACATCTGATCACCAGTCCGTGGTGATCGTAGCCGTTCACTGGATATATAACACTGTAGTTACAATAACAGTCTTATCTATAATTAAAATCAAGTAAATCACACAGATGTCCAGCTAGTTGCATGTAAAAAAAATCTGATTTTGCAATTATAATAATCCACATATGTTCAGAGTACAAATAGATTGTTTGCTGTTTTCCTCTTGTTTCCTTGTATATCAAGAGTGAGCTTGGCTGGTCCTCGATTTTCGTTTATTTTTCTTGTTTCCCCCTCACTGATCTTGCACTACTGCTTCCTCCAACCGTCTCCACTCGATCACACATATAAAACTAAAATACAACATAGCTTAAAACTTGAAATAATGTCAATAATACTAGGACGACAACATTACATGGTGACAGTACAAGCGGTGTTCCCTTTCATTCTTTGAGTTGAGGTAAACGGATTTTCCTGTCTTTAATTTCTCCATAAGCGGGGTGTTTCATGTAACCTTCGTGTCCCAATTTTTGTCCAGCCTCCCCTATACACGTTCTGACTGGTGTTCTTGACAAACAATATATAGATTTGCTTACAAGCAATTAATATGTTAAACTGAAATGTAATCGATTTTATAATGCATACCCTGTTACAATTAATACTTGGACACTAATCAAATCCTGGTCCAAAACACTGATTTGTTTGAAACGTAGTGACATCTAGTGACTATAATGTGACCACAATTAATTGCTATTTTAATCACCAGGGCGATGGGCGAAACCGGAAATATTGACAGCGGATGCGTATTTTGCAATGATGTCTGGGAAAATCTAAAAATAAAGACTTGCATGTGACGTCATATTTTGATCGACGTCGGCTTCTTGGCGTTGTCTGTTATCGCGTACGAAAATTTGGACAGGCAGGTAAGCAAACGGCTTAAATAAATGTTACCCATCAATATAGAGATCACGCATCAAGTTTGATTGATCCAACAACCTGATTTATATTAAATGATGTAAATTGGATCTATATGTGTACCAGTTACTGTGGACATTTTTCGAATACCAGTCCCACGGTATTTCGAGTCGGCGACCGTGGGTGGCTGACCCCGAATTTTGACCCTACTGTTTCATGGCAATGTTTAGGTTTCGCTACTTTCCTGACATCTCGAATGTGCAGGATTTGTTTGTTCATTCATTAGTTTACCATCAGTGAAGTGTGCTTAGCGGCATCAACGTAAAGAAAGCGGTATATGGCGTGGGAGGTTTGAATTTGATGAGGGGAAGGGAGTGTTGATCAATGGTGGCAGGTGGGGGAGGGTAAATAACGTATGTCGTGTTTTTATTGGTGGATTTGTGGTTTATGATAACTGGGCCTCAGATTACAAAGTGTGAATTCTTTCAGGTAGTAACATATTTAATTATACCTTATTAGTTTTAGTACTCTCACGTTTATTTTGTAATAAATAGCTGTTTACTGGTCAGCACCAACAACAAGGCAACATTCACTCAGTTTTAAAATATAAGAGGTGATGTAACTGATTTAATATAATTATGTATTACAATAGTTATTACTGTTTTACTAGTCTGTACCCTACTACTAAGTACTGCAGAGTCCAGTGACTAAGATTGTGTCATTTATGAAGAAAATTCATTGCCTGTATTTAACTTTTAAACCTTCATTTTCACACACGACAGTTTCTGTTATATTTATAGAAAATGATATGTATCGCTGAACATTGTAAAAAGCAAACGTTTATAATTTTATACAACCAACATTGACCATTAACATGAATTAATTTTATAAATGTAAATTTATTCTTTTAAAAATAAATTTTGACAATTAAAATACACAAGTTACTTAATCAGAGAGGACTCAAGTTTGTGGACTGTAAATCCTACAGGGTGTTACTGTATGTGTTTGTAGAGCCATATGTTAAAAAATTAATCTTATGTTATTATTCACCAAACTGTCTCACTGTAATATTAACCAATTATAAAATTACGATTGAAAGTTTATGTCATGATAATTTTTTTAGATTTTAAACTTTAAATTATTGCTAAAATTCTTTAAAATGTCATAATATAATATTTTTTATGTTCTTAAAGGGAATAAAAACATCTATGGCTTGAATTCATGTTATATTACATCCTGCTATCTATTTCCATGTCCACCAAGCCAAAAACAATCAAAAAAATCAATGAATTAGAAATTCCACATTTAATGCTGTACATGCGGACATTTTCGAATATGCATATTTTTGGCGCGCTTTTCGGGATGCCGAAATGTGACGTCACTTATGACCCACACTCGCATCAGGCCGACCCTTTCCATGCATTCAGAGCATGTTTACAAGTATAACTTTTGGGCCGAAACGAGCGTCAGAATGAGTCATTGTGCAATATTCTTATGAAATATAAACACTAGTCATCATAGAGGAACAAGCAGTTATCTTACCGTTCCACATGAATCGAATTTTATTCAAAACGATGAATGCGAATGTGCCTACAAGTCGACTAGGTTTCGCCGAGCATGGGCTCGTTTTCAGAATAATTATATCGAATGCAACCAACGAGAGATAATCTACACCAATAAACATACATAGCAAACATATATCGTATCCAGCTACAGAAAGTAACATGTATAATCTCATAATATCAGTAGAATATCGATGTATGAAGGAGGAGTTGTATCATAACAACTTAAATCAGTGAGTGAATTTCTGTTGGCCCTGCTAGCTCAGTTAGTAAAGGCGTGGGTTCCTTAACATTGATTTTGCAATCGGGTGACACCGGTTCAAACCCCACACTAAACCGTTGATTTTTTACACTTTTTTTGGTTTATGTTTTCGCGAAGTAATATAAACCAAATAATTTTATACTATGATGCACTGTTTGTAAATATTTTGGTAGTAATTATTTATTCGCCACAAAAATGAAAATATGGTAATTATATATAACGCGATGTTTCTAAATTTTATTTATTCAGACTGATCACCATTTGTTTTCACATGTATAATTACAATATATTACCGTGCAATGTATATACAATTAATAAATTATATATCCATTACATTGTATTTGTTTGGATAAATAAAATTTAGAAAAATCGTTATATAATTCCCATATATTCATTTTTTGTGGCAAATAAATAATTACTACCAAAATATTTATAAACAGTGCATCATAGTATAAAAATGATTTGGTTTATATTACTTCGTGAAAACATAAACCAAAAAAAGTGTAAAAAATCAATGGTTTGGTGTGAGGTTTGAACCGGCGTCGCCCAATTACAAAATAAACGCTTAGGAACCAACGCCTTTACCAACCGAGCTAACATGACTGATAGAAATTAATTGACTGATTTAAGTTGTTATGATAAATTGAACAACTCCTCCTTCATACATCGATATTCTAGTGATATTATGAGATTATTCATATTACTTTCTGTAGCTGGATACGATATATGTTTGCTATGTATGTTTATTGGTGTAGATTATCTCTCGTTGGTTGCATTCGATATAATTATTCTGAAAACGAGCCCAAGCTCGGCGAAACCTAGTTGACTTGTAGGCACGTTCGCATTCATTGTTTTGAATAAAATTCGATTCATGTGGAATGGTAAGATAACTGCTTGTTCGTCTATGATGACTAGTGTTTGTATTTCATCGGAATATTGCACAATAACTCATTCTGACTCTCGTTTCGACCCAAAAGCTATACTTGTAAACATGCTCTGAATGCATGGAAAGGGTCGGCCTGATGCGAGTGTGTGTCATAAGTGACGTCCCGATATCACGTGATCGCCTAGCTCATTAAATTTTATTTTCCGCAGGAATCGCTACACAGACGGGTTTAAAATCGAATTTATGCTACAAATGTATTTTTTAGTGTTGTCAAATGTTACATACAAGGTTAAACGGTGTGTACACATGGAAAAAGGATTTTAGCTAATGCCTTATTTTTATTTCCTTTAAATCACCGTAAAGATAATAATCTTACCTACAAATGTGTTGCTGGATGCACACAGGAATTTTTTTTTACTTTTTGAGTTATTATTGCTGTTTTGAACATTGTGAGTATTGAAACTTGCAATGGGATTTAGTATTTTTTATATCATCATAAATATAATAATCATATCTACAAATATATCGCTGGAGGTACAGGTGTACCCATGATTTATTTTTAGTTTTTTACTTATTGCCGTTTGAACATTACGATTGCTTAGCGGATATAATGCAAGGTTGAGCATTCGCGATGTGCAAACGGCAATAACTCAAAAAGTTAATACAACTCCATACTCCATACAGACATTTAAAATTTCATTTCACTTTGTTTTTAAAGTTGCATTCTGCAAATTTTCACTGCTTTTGAGAAATTGTGTGTACAATATGAACAATATTTACTTAAATACAGTATTTACTTAAATACAGTGTACGATTATACATGCTGTCGTTTATATATCACTTTGTCATTTGATATGTTACCCTGCATCCACAATACCCCATGCACTCACTGTCCCACTGTTTCCGTACACTCACTGTCAAACTGCACCCACTGTTTCCCTACACTCACTGTCCCCCTGCGTCCATGACCTCAGGACTGCCGTTGCGTTGCTAATACAGAGATGGATCACGACTGTCACTGTTTGACATTAGTCGCATACATATATATGGTGCTTAAATTGCACTTACGTGTGTTTGCGAGAACCTGTCTCAGTCTGACGTTTGATGCACTGTTAAACGATTTGTATTAATTAGTATAGATATATACAAAAGGGGCAATGTGGGTGCTGTCTAACAGTAAACATGTATAACACAACAACCTGACTTTCAATATTCTGCATTTGTACCGCACATAATTCGAATCATGGTTTTTCCAACGCTCTCACTATTTCCAGGGAAGCAATAATATTGTGGTAAGACTGTCCAATTTGTAGAGTCACCATCGTCATTGACATATTTGCATTAAGGGAGAGACCTATTATGAAACGTGCAGCATTGTCAGTGCATTCGGGTGGTGCTGTCACGTTATTGATTGCGTATCTTGCATTGTTGGTAGCAACACACAGGTGTTTGTGTGTTGTAGGGTCAGTCGTGTCAGTGTCACACCGACGGGAAGCTATGCGGGAGTACAAGCTGGTCGTGCTGGGCAGCGGAGGAGTGGGGAAGAGTGCCCTGGTAAGTGGAAGGGAGCAGATCATTATTTATATTTCCAAATTCCATATATGATAGTGCTAACGTTTGTTGGTGCTTTAAATACAAAATGATGACTTCAATGTTACTATAATGGCAGCAGTTGTACATAGCACATGTCATTAACATGCTGCTGAATTTACGTCAAGTCCTACTAGTTTGTTTTCAAGAGAATCAGTGTGGGAGATGCTCCACGTCAACTGTTACCAAAGCAGTTTTGTCTACATAGGCAGAGGATCCCACCTGCTGTCAACAGCCACAATAAAGTTATGCCTCTAACTGCTGTAGTCCTCAAATACATGTCTACAACTAGTTTTTTCCTGGATGAAAAAAATCCTAGAAAGGGGGATACCATCTCAAATTCACCAGTTGGCACTTTATTTGAGTACCCTGAACCAGGAAGTAAATTACTGTAAACTTTCCCCGTAACACCTGCCTGCGTGTTATCTAACAGCAGGCTTTGTTTCCAAGAAGAGGGTAGAGGGCTCAGCTGAAGATTACTTAATTAACCAGTTAATGCAATCTGGTGCTGTGTGTGTTATGGAATTGATCAGACAGTTACACAAAGCTCTTGGACCAGACGTACTACTGTGGTATGTTATAGACATCTACATCTGTATGGCCATTCCTAACCTCCCTTTTTAGTCCTATGGCCGAAGGTCCAAGGGACTATTGCCATCACTCTGCGTCCGCCGTTTGCTGCCGTATCTCAGAAACCGTTCAGCAACTTTTTCTCTAATTTTGCATAGACATATCTTAGGGCACTGCCACTGTGCACAAGAAATCTCTATTTGGTTTAATCATTTTAAGGGCTCCCTAGGGCCTCCAATGACCCCAAAACTGGTAAAAATTTCACATTTGGCCTATTTTTTTTAAAAACTGTTTGGCAACTTTTTATTTTGCATAGATGTATCTTAGGGTGCCGCCACTATATACAAGAAATCTGTATTTGATTGAAACATTCTAAGGGCACCTAAGGGGCCTCCAAAGTGCAAAAGTTTTACATTATCTAGTGATGTGGTTTTGAGAAGGGCCCTTGAGACCACCCCAAAAGTCAACACCATGACTAAACTCTGCAGCCTAGTGCTACTGTTCCATTGAGACCTTGACTAATCTTTAATTGGTCATAGTGCCCAGGCAGAGTAGACACACTTGACCCCTGTTAAACTGAACAGTTGCCTAGCACTTTTTATCTTCAAAACTATTGATTTTCTATAATTGCAAGTTGTGTTTATTTTGATGTTCATTTAATTATAAAATGGTGTGACTGTGGTGTCTATTGGTTAAATATGTATTGTCTGTAGAAACCTGTAGGTGGTAAACATCGAAAATTAATATTCTGTCACCTGTAGGTGACAAACATAGAAAATTAATATTCTGGACAACTATAGAGTGAAATATCCTACACTTTATTGATATCAAATGCATTCTGCTGTTCTGTTTATGCTTGCAATGCCTTGTATAGACATGGTACTGTGTAAATCAATTGGATCAATATAGACTAATAATTACAGATTCACAATATAGTTGACACCTGAAACAACCAAATGTCAACCATTAGAAGAGTTGACATAGTTCCGCTATTCACAAGCAAGAAATCTGTATTTGATTGAATCATTCTAGTGTTATCAGCATATAGTAGAACATACATTTTCTACATTATCATCCCTAAGGTTGTTGTAAATTTCACCAGCTGCCATGTCAAGTCCGTTATAATTGTGACTAACAGTGTTCAAAATGATTCAGGTAAATAGCAAATAACAAAAGACACAAGTTTTCTCCTTGCCATACCTCTACACATGAGAAGAAGGCTGACACCGCCTGGCCCTCATTTATACATGATTTAGCATTTTTGTACATGTTGTATACAACTTTCAACACAATACCATTAATACCGCATGAAATTATCTTAGACCACAGGGAGGACCGGTCTACTAAATCAAATGCTTTCTTATAATCGATGAAGACACAATAAAGCCATTTGAGTCGAGACACATACAATTCAACCAATACCCCTATTTGAACACTGCCTGTTCTTCACCTATCTTATGGTGCCGCCACTATATACAAGAACTTTGTTTAGGTATGTGGTCAGTCTGGTGTTCTGAACAATCACTAAGGATTAATGAACACTTGTGCAGAATGTCACCAACTTGGCAGGTTTAATTGATCTATTCAGCAATGAGGACCCTGCTTAGGCCTCACTCTGGACACTGTCACTCACAGTGTTGTGTATTGTCTTAGTTGGTGCATTGAGCTAATCTTCTTAACCATGAATCAGTGGTGGCTCTGGTTGTGTATTACACCCAGCTGTGGAGCTAAGAGATTCTCTGCCTGCTATTGTTTGATGGAAACTGTGACTAATGTGTAATTGGTCACTGACAGTAGCTTGTGTCAACAGACAGCATTAAGCCACTAGACCCCTGTTAAACTGGACAGTTGCCTGTAGGTTTTAAACTGTGTCAAACAGTGAGTCTACCTTTTGCTCTCAAATAATCTGTCCTCTTAGTTTTACACATGAAGACATAATCTGGCATAACTTGATAAGTCTTTGTAGCAGCACATTTGTACTTCCAGTGTATCATTGCAACATAACATACATATTACATACTGTGTGCCACATTTGAATGTTGTGCATGTAATATTTCCATGCAATCCATTTGCATATGTAATGTAAAACTTCAACAGCCGTTTTCTTCATTTTTGATCCCTACCATGTTCAATGCTCCATAACTTTGCCAATTTTTGTAGCAGTCATATTTTTTGAAACCGTGTAAAGCACCCTACCAAACCTTTACAAGGATGTAAGAAAACAATGTTACAATTTGTCCGACTTATCAGTCATTTGGTCAGCCGGGGTCACATATAGACATATTAGTCCAAAGGATTTCAGGGCCACTTGGCCCATATTTTATTTATTCACGTTTTGGGACATGTTTTTTTTCTCAGATTGATGGCACATTATAAATACCTAATTTGTTATTAGTAAAATACTAAATGTGTAGTCAAACATACGTATAAAAATGTCTGATATATATATGTGATACTTTTTTACATATATTCCATGTAAATATCCATTCCTAAATATGAAGCCAAAAATAAAAAATTATATCTGGATATAGTCATTTCGCTCTATCTCGATGGAGCTTGTTATATTGTATATTTCTTAAATGTCGCTGACAGTGTCGTGATTGACACGAATATCTCAAATTATATTTATCATTTGACAAAAATCAGATGGCATGTCGGTATTGGATCGGTGGAGCCAAGCAAATTATTTGATATTATATGTGGACTGTGTTGGCTTAGTATGACTCAGTGTCAGGAATGAGATTGATCTCAGTCTAGGCAAACATGTTTGCTGAGTTAATTAGGAAGGATACCCTGGTGTTGTGTGGTGACCCTCTGGTTGTGTAGACACAGGGGCTGTGCAGGGCAGGGCCTGTTGCAATAACTACTCACATCCCTCTGTGGAATGACTCATTGTTTAAGCTGGGATTATGCTGTCTGTGCTGAGGACATTGATGTGTTGGGGGTTGTACCCACATTCTGGTTGTCATCACACTGCAAATGTGTAACATTAAATGTTATACGTTTGTACTGTGATGACAACCAGAAAATTATTATCGACTGCAGATTTCTTAGAATGCAATTTTTTGGCAAATCTGTTTTGCCTGTAGTGTGTTGTCTTTATCAGGATTAAATTCCAAGTAAATGACCAGTTACATTTCACATCAAAATGTCAATGTGATAATTTAATTACCTCCAGTATTATTTTATGTACAATTTTAGTCAGTGCCAGGCTAAGGGCTCCCCATATCACCCATTTGCCAAAATCTGTTTGTTTGCTCCACCTTCAGTGTGGCTAAACATGTAATGTAAAAAAATAAACAAACACTTCTATTCAGAGGAGAGGTCTGTTTTTATCGGTTGATAACTTTGGCATTAACAGTAACACATTTTTGGCGTGTTTAAATCAGGTGTGAATTTTCTTGAATTGGCGAAGTCACCTGTTGTCACTGGGCTGATGACCCTTTTGCGTATATGCGACGAGTGTAGGATTAAGCTAGGCTTTCATTAATTGGCTTACATCTGTATGCCAGTCCATGCCTGCTAGATCATCTGTCTGTGTGAAGTGTATTCCACATGCGTATGTGCATGTCAGTACTTAGTCAGTACACATGCGTGGCAGCTGTTGAGATATCGTGGGCGTAATGACTGCTCGTGTGCAGTCATCTAAATATTGCATCTTGTCTGACTTACCAATGGCAAGTTGCCATGCAATAAACTAGTTTTAGTCTTGTCTGCATTGTCATAACTAGCAATTATTTACAGATGATATAACTGAACTGCTTTCAACCACCTGTGTTACTTTCTGCCTGATTTTCGTTTCGGGACAATAGTTATGATTGCATTCAAGCCTGTGCATTGTAGATATGGATTAATGGAAATGAAGCCACGTGGGAATAGGGTAAATACACTGGTGTGGTTTACAGCCGGTAGCTTTCACCAACAGGGACAAAAACAGATCTGTTTAATTGACATTCTGTGGGAGTATGTGTGCACTTACATAATATGTACACTTTGCAGATCACATCAGCAGCTCTTGGACAAGAGTGTATCACTTTCATAGAAGTAGGCTTGAGAAACTCTAGTAGTAGTTTGATTATACTTTGAGTGACTATGTATCTATCATTTGATAGTTCTGTTGTTTTGCTTTCAACTGTATATATTATGATGTGTTAGAAGATGACCATTTGAACTATTGTAAAGCACTCACAACTTGTGAATTAAACTTGTGTGGTTTTCGCAAACAGGACACATGCTAATGTGATGACATTGGGTAAATTGTCAAGCATTCCTGCATAACATACACACACATGGCCTGTTGAATTTAAACAGTTCACGGAAAGTGTTTTTTTTTTGCTGTTATGTGTACTAAATTATAGTACAGAGTACTAGTACAGAGGTGTGTCTTAGTCAGGATTGATTTGCATAATTTATAATTAACTACAGTATAATTTTAAGTGAAAAGTATATTGTTGTATCAGTGTAACTGGAAATTGCAAGCATGAATTAACCTAAAACTATGTATAAAATGAGCAGTAATTATACATGTAATTATGTTTATAAAACAAAATAAATTATTAAATTTGACCATTTATGTATTGTTATCATTACATTTCGTCCATATGTGTCATCTATGTTAATTTGTTGTAATGGTCACTATAGCAGAGTCGTGATATGTTGAGTAGATAAGTGTCCAACAAATAGGTGATTGGGATATGTGAAGTGGTTCAGAAGTATAGTTACTAGGAGAGTATTGGAAAGTAGGGCATGCTGTGTCATGTCCTCCTGGAGAGAAAAGTATATATTTGGTCCTAAAGGTGTTAATGTTAACATCTTATGACATGTTATCATAACTAAAGTTATGTAAATGTTTGTTGTATAGCAATTGTATTTGACCTATTATAAAACTATTTTTTCTTTAGAACTTTCATTATGAACTTCAGTCTTCACAATTAAATATTATAAAACAGGGTGTGTGTCTATCATTCTCTATGTCCGAGCGTATTCTCTCAGGCATCAGTTTTCCATGAGAAGGAATGAAATTGTGTAGGCGTGCTAATGGGCTTATTAGGGCTGTTTGTCGATTTAGACTTTTTTAGTTTCAGCCAGGGACTACCGGTGGGATGGGGATTTGGGGCTTAAACAGAACATCAATGCTGCCCATTGCAGATCATGTCAACTTTTAGTACCCACGTAGCTGCCAGTGGTGTGAACTCATGCTATTTGTGACAGCATTGTCAAGTGACAAACACCAGCATCACATTATATATACCGTATTTGTTCTAATTAGCGTACATGCTCTAATTAGCGCACACCCCCATTTTTGACGATGTCGGGAATCCATAATGCAGTGTCCTCTCACGCGATATCAAATTACTGCGACATTTGACGATCTTTAGTTTTACATAACATTTTTTCACACATATCTGGAGATTGCAGCATTCTTGTATCCTCGTGACAACACGTGAATACATAAATAGCTGGTAACACTAAGCAACCTACATTAATAGTACTAAACACGTAGTATATTCCAATGTTTGATCGAACGGTGAATGTATCCAACTCGGACGACACGCTTACTTGGCGTGCGTCATTAGCACACCCAAATAGCAAGACGATGATGCCACCGGGCAAATATACGGATAGCTATGTAGTAAGGGACCGGTTAGTATTTATTCTCTTGCAATAAGCAGTTTCGTTGTGGCTGAGCAGAGCAACCGAGTGTTCGAAAAATATTGTCTTGGTTGAATAACAAAACAGAATACATTGGTAAATGGTCACAAAACTATTAACATCAACATTATTCCAGGCATATTTACGATTAGGAATATTGCATCTTAGCGCACTTTTGAGGCGTAAATAGTGCCCTGGTTAGCTGGTATGCATCAACATACGCTGCTATATCGCTCATTTTACATGTGCGATGCGGTAACGCATGACTGCAGCGGCACAAACATGGTCGTATTTTCAAAATATAAATATGCCTGGAATGATGGAACTAACGCACTGAGGTATCAAAGTTAGGCAAAACTCAAGTTATAACGGCGAAATCGAGATGGATCCAGATTCGACACAAGTGCTGCGCTTGCTTGCCGGCGATCGATGCCGAATTCGCTTGCTGGCGTCGGCGTCCACTTGCTCATCGGTGAGCGATGCCGGACTTGCTGTAGTCCGCTTGTTAGTGCTCGAACGTTACTTTTTTATATAGTAATCGTTTGTACGTCGGGTGGAATTAGCCAGGTGCAGTTAAGTCTGCTCTTGCATCAACCAAGTGACCAACTCGGCCGGCAACGACGTTGTGCCTATTTAAACTTGGCTCATTTGGGTGTACGCTTAATAGGGACAATTTTTTGACATATTTCAGCATCTCTAATATTGGCTAAACGTACTGTACGCTTAATAGAACGAATACGGTATATATATATATATAAAATATTATAATTATATGTATATATTTATAAGGTAACATTGTACATAGCAATCCATGGGTGCCATTATCTGTTTGATCTAGAGACAGTTTTAACCAGAAAATGTTAATTAGATAATAGGCGTCTTTTCTCTCTGTGCATTGTTTGGGTAACTATTCTAGTAGGAGATAACTAAGTCACAATGTCTTAGTGTTGTTTTAGGTCTAATTGTTGTTAACTCTTGTACAAATAATCTGCTAATTACATTTTAGAAACCTTATCTAATCAGATTAGATAATCATCAGCACTTACAGAATATAGATAACACAGGCTCTTGCCAGTGCTACATGAAGTAGAGATATTCTGAAACCGTTTTCTTTCACTTTGCTGAATAGGTCATTGTCTTGTGAACAGACCTGGGTTCAGTTCATTTTTATCAATTCCAATTCGATTCATGTATTTACTAATGATCAAATTCAATTCAACATACTAATAAAAAGGGATAAATTCCAATTAATTCAATTGTGACTTATTAAGTTTCTGCACATTGATGTGCAATGATTAAGCCATTGGCATTTGTTGGCACCCATGTCACAGGCTGTCCCAGCATAAGCCGGGAATGTTGTTCTCCTCATCGTTCCCTATCTTCAAGGGTGAGGTTGGCTTGGATATGTCAACATTTTCTTTCTCTTGCTCTTTCTATCTCTTCCTCCTCATTGCGCTTGCACTACTTTCTCTACCACCCTTCTCCATTCTCCTCGGTCTTTTGTTCTTTTCTTCCATTCCCCTTTCATCCCTCCAGGTCTCTCTTCACGCAATCCTCCCACCTCAGTCTCGGTCGCCCTCGTCTTATTTTTCCCTCCACTCCAGGCATCTGCTTTCTTTGCCATCCGTTTTTCTTCCATTCGCTCCACATGTCCTGTCCAGTTCAACCAACTTCTTGTTTCTCTGTCATTGCTATAGTCTCTAGGCCATACAGGTAGGCTGGTGTCACACCTGTCTCCCATCACACCTGCTTTCCTCCATGCATTCGCCCCTGCTTGTATTCTCCTGCGAATTTCTGTCTCTGAGGAGCCATCCCCACATACCTCTCCACCCAGGTATACAAAACTGTCTCTTTGTTTTAATTTCTTTTAAGCCAGGAAGTCCATAAGAAAATGCCTGCTTTGTTCTCAGAAGAGATAATGCTAAGCCGGCCTTGTGCCAAATACTGCAATCTGAGTGTTCTGAAGGATTCTGTTGACTCAAGTCTGACAACCTGCACCAGTATCTAGTATGGTACCACCTTGCAGCCTGGCTAGAGAACAAAGGAGAAGCAGAACTCTGGACATTGGCAAATGCTAATTCACCCTCTCTGCAAGCAGTAGTTTTCATCTCTGGTGGTCAATTAGCAGTGATTCCAATTAGCATTTAACAGCTCTGTTCTATGCTGCTAGTAAAACTGGGGTACAAAAACGGACTGCTACACAAAGAATGGTAGTCCATATTTTGTCTGGTGACAAATCCTTTTGTGCCTATAAATACTGGTAGTTTTGCTGTTGGTTGTTTTATTTACATTACAATTTAACAAATATGTATTTTGTAGTTTATGCGTCTCAATTTATATATAAAAATGTTGTAAATTTATTTTCTGTTTCGATCAATTCATCTTACTTTGTGGGATTCAATTCCAATTAAAATCCAATTCAATCTGTTTTGGTTTTATTCAATTCAAATTCATGCATTTTGTTGATTAATTCAATTCAAATTCAATTAAGAATTGAACCCAGGTCTGCTTGTGAAAAGATTCAGACATAATGGTACATTAACAGGACAGTCAGTGTTTTCTAAGGTTATCACTGTATCAAGGGCCCTTAATCCAGGAGAGTGCCATGATCCCCACTTTGTAGGGCAGAAGCCTGGCAGATCTGGTTACACATCTAATGGACACTGAAGAGACATACATTTTAAAAGTTTGATTGTGCCCATGTTTACAGATCCTACAGACGACCTTTATGTCTTGGAGTTGGATTTTCTGTCAACGTCATTTCTCAGAAAACAGTTTTTTAGTCTTGTATACATGCAAAATAATTAAGACTTTTTATTACTGTGGCACAATTTGTCTTATGTTTCACCGTTGTGAGTTTTTTGAGAATATCTATATGGGATATGTTTATGTCAGATGTTAAACAAAATTGGCATTTGTTGACATATATATGGGCTATGCTTCACTGATCTATGCATACACTGCCAGCCAGCAGGAAAGTAAGCCTATGACCAGTAAAACTGATGTATCCCTGGTAGTCCTGAAATACATCCATTTCCCAGTTCATAATTTTGTTTCAGTGCAAACAAATCTGAGTGAAGGGCTACCATTTAAAACTCACTGGGCCTTTGTCATGTACCCAGAATTAAAATAATGATCTTATGTCTACTCGACGTCATTTGCTTCATGGCCAATGTGGCCTTGATGTACTGTGTGATGCAGATAGACAGCTGGCCAAGTACTATGGTCTGAAAGATGGCTGACCCTTGTCCACATATCCAGTAAATCAACTCACTGACTGTTAAGTACTCCGCTAACTGTACATCCAGATGTCTCTTTTGAAAATCCCTAGTTTTAGCTGTTTAACAGTGCAAGGTCTGATAATTGTTATCATAAACCATGTTAAGCTACATCTGTTGTAGATATCATTTTGACAGTGTAGTGTAACCAATCACAGTTTGTTAAAATAACCTGGCTGCTATCTGAACATTTAATTTTTGATGTTTCAACTTTGATATCATGATAAATTTTAGTCTTTTGTGCCATCACTCCGTGCGCCGTTAGCTGCCATATCTCAGAAACCGTTAAGCAACTTTTTCTATAATTTTGCATAGACATATCTTAGAGTACTGCTACTATGCACAAGAAATCTGTATTTGATTGGATCATTCTAATGGCCCCCGGAACTGGTATATTTTCACATTTTGCCTAATTTTTTCAAAAACTTCGCTAACTTCCTCTGATTTTGCATGGACCTTTATGTGGTTGTACCACTAAACACACACAAATCTGTATTTGATTGAGTCATTCTAAGGGCACTACAGGGCCCAAAAAAATGCTAAATTGTCCTACTATTTCACTACTGCACTGCAGAAGCTGGTCTGCTGCCTGGCCACTGATTTCTTATAACTGGATAGCTGGACACCCTATCTCTGATCAGACCAAATAAAATAATACCTGCGTTTCCGGTAATCCATCCGTCCCTAGAATGTCCGTGCGACACTGCATTTTTGTCAAGAACAAAAAATATTTTTTTAGAATGCCAACCCTTGCCTCTGACCAAAAACTTTTCTTTTAATATTATGTTCCGGCAAAAGACTATTACAATGATCATTCAACATGATAACAAATACAGATAATCATTGCAAAAGTCCTGAAAAGTAACAAGAACTTTTGAAACGGAAATTCCGCAATCGTCCCTAGTATTGGATAGATTTCCGTGTAAATTGTTACGGAGTGTCATGACGCCCCTGCTACGTACCTCGTGTCAACGGACGTAAAAAGGGACGCGGGCGGAAGGCGCTAACATAAACCATTTCGTAATCGTTGTCTGGTTGCCCACGAAGCGCATTGAAGACATGTTGTTAATTAAATATACTTGTCACATCGTTAGAACATGCATAAGTGTACAAAACTTAATGGAATAACAACAGTCTAGATTGGAATCTATGGAACTCAGTTCCCCATAGAGGTATACAGAGGTTAGATGTGAGGTGTACGACAGACACAGACAGTTAATTAATTTTTCTATTAAGAAAAAAAAATTTTGGTGGAACTTTTCTAACTGGATTTTGAAAAAGGGACACAGTTTTACAATGTCAGCATTATCATTCGACCATTCCGATGGAAAATGTAATAATTCAATTTTTGTCTGGTCATTACCATCATAATAGACTTCTACAAGCAAAAAAATAATTATCATTTTAGAATTTTTTGCTGGACATAGATTTATAAGTGTGACAGACGCGACACAAAAATGTGAATGATCTATTTCATCATTCTATATAATACACACCAGGCAATAAGTTATCTTCTGCTTATCATTGTGGTACACTTTCAACCCTGTACTATAACATTATATGAGAAAAACATTACTTTGAGAAATACAATTTTTCATCTCCAATTTTTACCCAAGTGTTCCATTTTTTGTGACTTCGCTCCTACAGCCTGTATACTAATAATTATGTGTGTTGCCATAAAAGTGTACTAAAAATGTATACTGAACACAAATGTAGAGTGTCTCTAAAATAGCCATGTCTGTTCTAAATAGGGGTATGACGAGTAGCTAACGTACTATTAAATTAATCAGCAAGGGATATTCTACTCGTATTCGAGTGGTGACATGATACATCAATATATGTACAATGTATTAGTGGTCTCACCCTCCCGTAAATCAGACACCCATAATCAAGCGCTGACAACTGTACTTCCATCATAACCCTTAAAGGAAATAAAAACAAGGCATTAGCTAAAATCCGTTTTCTATGTGTAGACAAAGTTTAATATTGTATGTAACATTCAAGAACATTAAAAATTACAGAAAAATACATTTGTAGCATAAATTCGATTTTAAACCCGATTCCCGCGGAAAATAAAAATTTAATGAGCTAGGTGATCACATGGTATCGTGACATCACGTATGACTCACATTTGCATCAGGCTGACCCTTTCCATGCATTCAGAGCATGTTTACAAGGATAGCTTTTGGGTCGAAGCGAGCATCAGAATTAGTTATTGTGTAATATTCCGGTGTAATACAAACACTAGTCATCATAGAGGAACAAGCTCGGCGAAACCTAGTCGACTTGTAGGCCCATTTGCATTCATTGTTTTGAATAAAATTGGATTCATGTGGAACCGTAATATAATGGCTTGTTCCTCTATGATGACTAGTGTTTGTATTACATCAGAATTCTTCTTCTTGGGTTTGCTTATCCATTTCCGGACATTGCAGCCTGATGGATTATTTATAGACAGCTCTTTCGTATGCCAGTCTCCCCACTCGCCAGACGTCTGCTCCGATCCATTCCTCTATGTCCTTCCCCCATTGTCTTCTAGGTCTTCCTCTGCTTCTGCTGCCTTCCACTTTTCCTTTCATTATTAATCTCTCTAGAGGATTCGTTAGTTCTACGTTCAGTCCACGAAACTCGTAATATCTTTCTATATCACTTGTTTTCAAATGCATTTATACATTTAGTAATGCTCTTATTAAGAGATCAGGTTTCGCATCCATACGTAGCCGCAAATATGCAGACTCGGATAATTTGTAGTTTCATATTATTTGTTCGTTGCTTTCTACAGCTTCTTCATCTCTGTCAACTTTTTACTCGCCATTGCCAACCCCCGCTCGATCTCTTTCATCCCATCTTCATCTGCTTCTATCAGTGACCCCAGATATTCAAAACTTTCCACTCGTTCTATTTCCTCGCCATCTACTGTGACTTCTGATGTTTTTCGACATCCCTTCACATCCATAATCTTAGTATTCTTTATGTTTAGTTTCAATCCTTTCATCTTGCTGTGCTCTTTAACAGTAGTTATCAGTTTATCCAATCCTTCTTTTGTATCGGATATTAACGCTGTGTCATCAGCATATCTCAATTCATATATCTCCTGTCCATTCACTTTCAGTCAATTAAAAAAATTGCTTCTCGTGTCAGTCTCGACTTCTCTCATGATATTCTCTGTCTATAGACTGAATAGGTGGGGGGACAAAATGCACCCCTGTCTCACTCCCTTGCCGACTGGGAACCATTCTGTGGTACCAGCACACTCTAATCTCACTGCAGACTGCTGTCCAACATATAAATTTTGGATAAGTGATGTAATTTTCTGGTCAAATCCCATGTGTATCAAGGTTTTCCAGAGTTGTTGATGACTAACATTATCAAAAGCTTTTGAATAATCTATGAAACAGATCCTAAGGTCATGTTTGAATTCTCTGCATTTCTGAATTAACATCTTCAGGTTGAAAATGTGATCTCTTGTTCCTCTTCCAGTCCGGAAACCAGCTTGTGTTATATTCTAATTTTGTTGTGATTCTCTTCATTATGATTTTTAGTATAATTTTGCTCGCATGGCTGATGAGGGATATAGTCCTGTGGTTTGAGCATTCTTATATGTCACCTTTTTTGGTATTGGTATAAGGATGGCTCTTTTCCAGTCCATGAGCCATGTTCCACTTCTCCATATTTACTTGCATAATGTGTGATAGGTATCCACGCCTGCTTCTCTACTTGCTCTTCATCCATGTCTACCTCTTCTGGTTCTGTCCTCTCTCTGCCTTCATCCAAGTCTACCTCTTCTGGTTCTGTCCTCTCTCTGCCTTCATCCATGTCTACCTCTTCTGGTTCTGTCCTCTCTCTGCCTTCATCCATGTCTACCTCTTCTGGTTCTGTCCTCTCTCTGCCTTCATCCATGTCTACCTCTTCTGGTTCTGTCCTCTCTCTGCCTTCATCCATGTCTACCTCTTCATCCATGTCTACCTCTTCTGGTTCTGTCCTCTCTCTGCCTTCATCCATGTCTACCTCTTCTGGTTCTGTCCTCTCTCTGCCTTCATCCATGTCTACCTCTTCTGGTTCTGTCCTCTCTCTGCCTTCATCCATGTCTACCTCTTCTGTTTCTGTCCTCTCTCTGCCTTCATCCATGTCTACCTCTTCTGCTGTCCTCTCATCCATGTCTACCTCTTCTGGTTCTGTCCTCTCTCTGCCTTCATCCATGTCTACCTCTTCTGGTTCTGTTCATCTGTCTGCCTTCATCCATGTCTACCTCTTCTGGTTCTGTCCTCTCTCTGCCTTCATCCATGTCTACCTCTTCTGGTTCTGTCCTCTCTCTGCCTTCATCCATGTCTACCTCTTCTGTTTCTTCTTTCTTAAACATGCTTTCACAATATTGCTTCCATCTTTCAAGTATGTCATCGCTTTCTGTCAGAGTCATTCCCGTTTCATCTTTAATAACGCCAAGTCTAGGTTTGAACGACTGTGTCATAGACTTGATTTCCTCGAACATACTGCGACTATCGTTCCTTCTCATACATAGTTCTATCTTTTCGCATTTCTTCTCTAGATATTTCTTCTTACATTGGAATATCGCACAATAACTCACTTTGACGCTCATTTCGACCTGAAAGCTATCCTTGTAAGCATGGAAAGGGTCGGCTTGTGACATCACATCTCGGCATCCAAAAAAACGTGCCAAAAATATGCATATTCAAAAATGTCCAGCTGCACAGCATAAAATGTGGAATTTCTAATTTATTGAATTTTTTTTGGCTTGGTGGACATGGAAATAGATAGCAGGATGTAATATAAAATGAATTCAAGCAATAGATGTTTTTATTCCCTTTAATGATCTGTAACTACGATTCACCAAAACCATTTGATTAATAATTACAAACTTATAATATAGTCCGAAGGACTTCAGGGCCTCTTGGCCCATTTTTACATTGTGTGCTTGTTAATGTAGATATTTTTAAAACGATATACAAACTGTGACTAATAAAAACACATTTGGACAGTTGATATATATGCTAAAAAAAGTTGATTTATACTGACTAGATTTATTAATAATAACATGTTGAAATGATCAGACTTTGTATTTTAATTGAAAAAGGTCCGATGGTGGGTGCAGCCAATAGGCCGACAAGAGTGGGTTTTACTAATGACTTTACCAATAGCCTGGCTAATGGTCCAACCCAGGTCAAGCTAATGGTCCAAGACAGGTCTGGCTGCTGACAACTGGCAACTGACATTGATGCAATATCAGTAGAGGAAATTAAATATTAAGGAGCCCATCTCTGAAAGGTGTCCTGTGTCCATAAATTTCCAGACTTGCACGAAATGGAACACCATCTCTCTTGCATAGTTGATTAAAACTGATTTAATGCATTCAGTGGCATTTGCTGTACAGGGTAATGTCAACGGATAACAATAACATGGTGATGCCTCAGTAAAAATAATGTACAAAAATATATATTTTAAATATATCTGTGGACCGTTTCACTCACATTCTCATGAGCTCATAAGCAAGATTTTGTTCTTTAAAATAAATTTTGCTCGTAAAAAAGACACTTCCGCTGGTGATGTGTCACGGAAATAGTGTCCTCTGTGATACTTGAAAACACTCCTTAAATTTGATACCGGATTCTATTTAATGGCGGTTTTTCCTTATAACCTCATTATCTCAGTGAAACATTCCCCAGCACTCTTGGAAAGTGTACGGCCTGGATATCTAGAGATAAATTCATATCCGTGGTGTAGACAGATTTCTGTCTGAACATTTTCTGCACTGCTGCGGGACTTGTGAGAATGAGTGATTCTCTGTCTGTTGCCCCACAGAACACAAAGGCTTCGACAGCTGTTCCCAGAAAGCACCAGGGTATGCTTTGTGAGCCGACATAAAACCAGTCGTATTCAGTCTACCAGCTGCTGTTTAGTGGTCTAGTCTGCCTTGATGCTGCATCTGTGGCTTTGTTTGTCCTTGGGATATGTCATCCGTTGATATGCCAGATAATGATTCATGTCTGTGGGCTGGTATATGTTGTTGTGTGATGTATGCATTATATGTGGGCTGGTATCTGTATTGTTGTGTGATGGATGAATGCACCGTGCTGTGAACGACAAAGGCAATCATGACTAATCGCATCCATGTTGACGTATGTTGCACGAGTTTGTATGTTCATACCGTCTCATCAAGGCCTATGACGCAATTGGTGACATTACAAAAATCTTTGTCACATTTCATTGTATGATGCAGAATCATAATATCAAAATATAAATTTAATAAAAAAGTAATTCTGCTTTTTTATGAAAGCTGGTTCTTTGTAGAGTTGCATATTTTGTTGTTAGTAGCAATAAAAATGTTTGATTCCGTGCAGCATGTTTAACATTTGTTAAGTCTAAATTTAGAATTGTTTGTATTCACCCATTCTAAGACTACATTCTATAATGCCATCCACAGTTGTGGCAGCTGGGTACTTATTTTATTTGTTACGAAATTGTTTACCCTTTATATATTTACCGCAATTTAGAATTCACACAGGTTGGCTAAAAAAGTTAATACCTTAAATCATAAACGGGAATGACCATTACCCTGTAGTACATTATTGAAAACAACACCAAACTTGTACACATATTGCAAGCAACATGCAATATTACAGCCAGCTAAATCAACACATGCAACACCGTTGTGTTGGGAGATACGATTTGCACCATCTGGAGAAGCCAGTGGATGATTGGTACGACTCCTTGTGCAATTTAAATTGTTAAATAATTCATGATGCCTCCTGACCAGTAGCTCATCACTCTTATAATATGTATGCTAACGGGTGTGTCTAGTTGGCGGTAACACTACACCTTGCCCCACACACAGGACTTGTATTCCATCACACACTTCCTACACAAGCCCTCATCTATTATCAGTGGAAGTTTGCTACGAAGACCCCAGATTTCTCACCTGTTACCATCATTTTAAATCATAGAATTACTGTGAATACATTTAACCCCAACAGTGTTCAGCGTTAGTGCAGATTTCATTTCAGACGTTTAATTGATCTAAGTGTATGTTGACATCCTACAATTAAAATGTGACTACCTCTGTAGGTGCTACAGAGAATTAAGGCTTGCCGTATACTGTAATCACTTGGTCCTGATGATTGGGAAATTTGTTGAATTAGAACAAATTAGAAGATTGCATTTGTTTGCTGAGCCTGAGGGCTCAAGGCAGTTGCCATAATGCCCAAAGCCTTGTGTGTGGTTTAACTGCTAAACTCCTCAATCTAAGCCAGAATGTATCTGCGTGTGTGGGAGGCACCAGTCATTTGTCGATTTAATTAATAATAAAGGTTGCATGTGCTTTAGTTTTCAGTGGAAAAGCTGCCAGCCACATTGCAAAATGTTAACTAATTAATAATGTAATATTGAATAAAGCAGTGTTGTCTTTGTTACGTCATATTATATTCTTACCATTTAGTGGTTCTCATCAGGCCTAACACGGGTACATACAATAAAGCGTATTTGCATAAGAAATCTTAGAGGATCATGATTTTGATCCTATTGTTGGTATGGAACTTTGACAACCATAATCTTGTACAACTGTTTGGTTGCTGTTGGCAGTATGAGTAATTAGTCGGTTTGATAATTGATATATTTTAAATATTAATTTCATCATAACTAAATGTACTTTACTGTTAGTAATGCAGTCTTGTCTTCAGCAAAATCCCCGTTGAATAGTTCATGCTTTATTCATGTTAAAATGAGCCAGTCAGTTCCTCGAACCAGAATTAGCAGATGTAATAATTTCTACAGTAACAAGAAGTCAGGTGTGTTGAGTATGGGAAAATGGGATCGCTGTTTAAGATCAAAGGGTATTGCAATTAACTCGGCCTTACTTGGCTTTATTGCCAATGAAGCTTGTTTTGAAACAAGATTTTTTGTTTACTATTTGAACATGTCCCAGGGTCGCACCTTCAAAATTGCGAACATTGTTACAGGCTTATTAATTAATTAACACAATTTGGTGGGCAGTGTATCTTATCAACATAGTTAGTATAGTCAGACTTAAGAACATATAAATGAAAGACTAGGATCAGACTGCCTCCTCTTAACTAAGGTACATGACATTAATTTTTTTAGTTTTAGTTTGAGAAGGACATAGCATCATGACTTCAGCTGTTGCTATGCCCTTCTTCATTCATTCATTCATTTTTGTTATTACTCAGACGTGTTATAATATGACATGTATTTGATGATGTGCCTTGTAATGCTGTCCTACTTGCTGTTGTGTTTAGTGTACTAAATGAGAGAGCAAGGATTGATGGAATGTTGGTGTGATTGTGTCACCAGTCAGTGTTGCTGACACTGAGACACCTGGCCCATTGCTACTAAAGATAATTGATGTCTATGGGTCATCTCCAAGTCCTGTGTTAAATCATTTCACCTGGATGAGTTTTTTCAAATTACAATTCCAAGAACTGTAGTGTTCTCAGATTTGGATCTGTTGATGAGTTGTAGCCTCAGTCTGATGTGCTGGCAGCTGTGAGTTGTAGCCTCAGTCTGATGTGCTGGCAGCTGTGAGTTGTAGCCTCAGTCTGATGTGCTGGCAGCTGTGAGTTGTAGCCTCAGTCTGATGTGCTGGCAGCTGTGAGTTGTAGCCTCAGTCTGATGTGCTGGCAGCTGTGAGTTGTAGCCTCAGTCTGATGTGCTGGCAGCTGTGAGTTGTAGCCTCAGTCTGATGTGCTGGCAGCTGTGAGTTGTAGCCTCAGTCTGATGTGCTGGCAGCTGTGAGTTGTAGCCTCAGTCTGATGTGCTGGCAGCTGTGAGTTGTAGCCTCAGTCTGATGTGCTGGCAGCTGTGAGTTGTAGCCTCAGTCTGATGTGCCGGCAGCTGTGAGTTGTAGCCTCAGTCTGATGTGCCGGCAGCTGTGAGTTGTAGCCTCAGTCTGATGTGCCGGCAGCTGTGAGTTGTAGCCTCAATCTGGTGTGCCGACAGCTGTGGGTTGTAGCCTCAGTCTGGTGTGCCGACAGCTGTGGGTTTTAGCCTCAGTCTGGTGTGCCGGCAGCTGTGAGTTGTAGCCTCAGTCTGGTGTGCCGGCAGCTGTCAGTTGTAGCCTCAGTCTGATGTGCCGGCAGCTGTGAGTTGTAGCCTCAGTCTGGTGTGCCGACAGCTGTGGGTTGTAGCCTCAGTCTGGTGTGCCGACAGCTGTGGGTTGTAGCCTCAGTCTGGTGTGCCGGCATCTGTGGGTTGTAGCCTCAGTCTGGTGTGCCGACAGCTATGAGTTGTAGCCTCAGTCTGGTGTGCAGACAGCTGTAGGTTGTAGCCTCAGTCTGGTGTGCCAACAGTTGTGGGTTGTAGCCTCAGTCTGGTGTGCCGACAGCTGTGGATTGCATTTTTCTCCATTGGAAGCCACGTGAGGTTAATTACACTGAATTATTCTGCTGTTTTGTTGATATAAATGTTTTGTTATTTCTGCCAGAAGTCCACTGTAGGCTGTCATTCGTCACAGGATTTGCTGCATATGTCAGCCAGTCTGTAATTGTCATAAGGCTATTTCCTGTTGTTTCTATCGTGGAAATCGAATTTCATGTAGGATCTTTGGCTGTGATTCACTATTATTAGGCTGATTCATTTGTGGTGAGGTGCATTAATTAATTATCTAATCAATTCTGAAAAATGATATGTGCATTCCAATACACAGAGGCAAATGAAATGGTCATTCTGACATTTTTCATATATATATATATACACTGTATATATATATATTTTAACGTTCATGAATCACCTGCCTCAAAGACCACTGCATTATATTTTAATTGAGAGAGAACTGCTCTAAGATGTGTGCAACTATCCCAAGAGAAAGCCATTATTTTGCTGTGGAACCAGTAGTAATTTTCGTACATTTCAACTTCAAGCACACATTCTGCTACATATTCTTGAAGCAGGTCTAATGGCTAGTGTACAGTCTTCTAAGAAGTCATAGTACAAACTAGTGGACACTTAACCCTGGAAATCAATTACTGACAGATGGTGTTACTAAAACTGTTAGTTGCTTATATGATTAGTATTGATGGTGTACACAACAAACCTTTATGTAATGGTTGTATGACGCAGGTCACATTCTCTGATGTACTTGCACATATTTTAAAGATTTAAACTTAATAGTTTTGTAGATTACCATTCTGTCAGTGCATTGGTGGTAATGTCAGTAATAACACAATTTTTGGCACTTGTTTACAATTCGGACCCACCTCAATTTTGTTGTTATGAGTACCGGTATCCTTTTGCACAAATGTGATACCTCAGTGCATTAATTCGATCATTCCACATTATCCCAGGCACACTTACGTTATAAAAAGATTGCCGCCTAAAAGATGGTCCTGTTTACATAAGCATGTACTGTTTATTGTACAGCTGAAGCTGTGCAGACTGGCTGCAATTTATTGCAGCCAAACGGACAAAAAAAATGTTCACATACCTCATGGCTGCAGGTCTATAATTCTACCTAAATCTATAGTGGACCTATTTTAGGGGGTTCCATATCTTGCATTATATATAATAAGTAATTCATTCAGTATTGATCATGTCCTTCAATAGCAGCTGCATAACAACGAGTCGGACTTCAGCACTCAAATGTTAGTGGTTGTTGAGGATAAATGCATGTAACCTGGAAGGATTATGTAGGCTGTGGTGCACAGAGTTAATTCCTGCTTCCCTCAATCCCATAGACATGTGCCTGGAACCAATGCCACCCATCAGTGCCACAAATAGGCTAGTCTTTCCACCATCACTCACTAATTCTCGCCATTATTCAATCCTGTCACTGTGACGCACGTTACATTTTACTGAATATTAGTCCGCAATGACATTATCTGGGAAAGAGTTGATGTTCAAAGCTCTAGGCAAACGAAACGTGGGCCTAGTCTTTTATGTATGCGAAAAACGTGGCTTGAAAATGCAGCTTATGCGTAATCCACGCCAAGTTTCTGCTGTCGTTTCCGTATGCGATTGGCACAGTTTCAAGATTGACTCTGAGTAGGACAGAGATAAGATGTTTGTTGATAGGACAGGTATTTGCCCCACATTGTCATTGGGTCAATATATGGGGGAGGCAACAAACAGGATATATGTGACAGGTCAATACATTATTATGTTAACCTTGAAAGGCCAGGTTCGGTTCACACAGTCTGGGCCTTTGTATAGATATTATCACAAGCAAGTTAACATGTCAAATATTTGTCACAGCTAAGAAATGCGAATCACAAAATGGAATGAATAATTACTCATTGTAAAATCGGCTGAAATCTGTCGCATTTAGTTTTTACCCACAGCGGAATCTGTGCTTCATGTGTGTTATGATTCGTGTTACCTGTCTGTGTGCGTGCAGTGCAAGCTTGCATGTTTAATTGTGTACGTTTCTGTCTCTTTTTGCCTGAAGCATAATTTGAGAACGGTTGTATTTGGCACATACATTTTTAATGCGAATGGTTTCGATGAGGTTCACTCTGGGGTCACACTATCAAATGTTTATGTTACTATGTCAATACATCAAATGAAAATTTTTAGTAAAAACATAGATTTTAATTTTGAAATACATGAAAGGTTTTGTGAGGAAACATATTTTTTCTAACAAGACAGTTGATTGTTTATCTTTTTTAAACCTTTTCATCTGCTAGTTGGACTACTACCCGGTGCTCTACAACACATTTGTTGTAATCATGCCCGGTGTGTACTTCAAACGGTGTAGTATATAATGGAAAGAACATTTGGAGACAGATAAGACAAGGTAAGCTGTAAAAATAAGACAAGGCCATCTGTCTCCATTGAGTGAGTGTCTCTAGTCTCTCTCTCTCTCTGTTGTAGACAGTACAGTTTGTGCAAGGCATCTTTGTTGAGAAATACGACCCTACGATTGAGGACAGCTACCGGAAGGTAATATGTACCTACTCCGTGCAATAGTATGAACTCCCAGTAACAGTTCTCTCTTTCAGTGCTTCCCACACTTTATACCAATGTTCATATGAAAAACGTTCAATAACTAAGACCCATTTATGTTACTTGAAATGATCTACTCTTTACATTATTTTTCTCACACTCCATTGACATAAAATGCTGATTGTAGTGGGAACTGGGAAACTGTCCAGTGTTGTCCTCATAGTAAATGTTATATTTAATATAAATGTAATTTATGTTTTCTGTACGTATTCCTGTATTACAATCACAATAATTAAGCTATTTTATAAGTTAAGACAGTAAGTAAGTGGTAATTATAAGTAAAATACATGTAATGCTATTTTGAATATTTTAACAAAGGTAGCATGTCACAATATTTCTATAGGCATGTAGCACAACATTTTGGTAATGTGACTGTTTTTCTTATTCTTAGACCACTATGACTCATGGCAAAAACTGTGTGCTTCATATTCAACCACCAATATTCTTTCATGCCTAATCCCTCTAGTGTAGTCTGTTATATATAATTTGCGGTTGAAAGCCACACTATTGGTTAGGATTAGTAATGTACGGCCGGTTGTGTGTTCACCACAGTTGTCCTACTTTGTGAATGTGCCAACTGCCCAGTAGATGGAGCCCCAGTCTGCCATGCTTGATTGAACACACGTCTTTCCACCAACCGTACAATGGTGAACCTTTGTTTCAGCACGTTGAGGTGGACGTACAGCAATGCATGCTGGAGATTCTCGACACGGCCGGCACAGTAAGTAGCGCCACCTACAGTCCCCTTCACTAACCACTAGTCCGTTAGCCTAAAATAATTTTATGTCCGTCTTGAATTAATAAAAAGTGTGCTTTTTAGCTCAAGAACGGCATGCGTGGAAGCCATTTATATAATTAATACTGATCCATTTGATTTGTTTCCAGATGTGCCAATGATATTCATTAATCTGGGCTCCTAGACTTGGAACTATTAGTTAATCTAGTGGCCAGCTGGCCCCCTCTAAATTCCACCAGTCCTATCTGTTGTAATTGCCCATCTTGAAGACAGGCATACGGGTCTGTAGCTAAACCCTGCTAACCACACCCTCAAAATCACCCTGCTCAGGTATCGTGTTAGCTCAACCCACCTGGCAATTAAACAAAACAGCCAGACAATGAATGAATCAGTATGTATTTTTCTAAGTGAAAACCACAAAATGTATTATGTTAAATAGAGGTGAGGAAGCTTCACAAAGGACATGCATCTAAAAGTAATTCTAAATGTTGCAGGGCATCTCTTTAATGTTGACACTTATAGATTGATTCCTCTTGATGGTTTTGCCAATAACTGACAGCGATTTCAACATCTTAGCTATCGTATTAGTGTCAAAACATTCTGTATGATACTAAAGTAATAGGATTACAGGTAATCCCAATTGAAAATATGCCAGTCGCACACAGAAATGACAGCAGAAACTTGGCTTGGATTAATAGAATGTCTGCATTACAAATCTTCCTGGTGACAGTTCAAACTGACACTAATACAAAGGGTATTGTTTATTTATTAGTATACGTTTGTATCCAGGTTAATAACCTGCTCAAATGCGCTAACAAGTAAATTTTAAATACTGGTAGTGGTAAATTAAAAAGTTTAAATAATAAATAAGTTAAATTAATTGTTAAATAAACAACAAAGATAAGTTGCACCGTTTGAATAAACATAAGTTAAGCAGATAAGTGAAATAAAAAGAAGTAAATATTGAAAAATTACATAAAGTTCCTAGTTGTAAAATCTCACTTCTGCTAACAACAGAAGGTTGTGTGGAAGATATGTGTTTTAGCAACGATTTGCATACCTTTATTGTAATTCTAAAAATAGTAAAATAGATTCAGATGTGTTATTTGGAAACTGTCAGTGCAATTAACACAGCAGTAAGTAATTGCTATTACCATGGTGCTAGTCCACACAGTCACTGCACTGCTAATTCAGGTATTGGGTCAACTGATCAGCTGCTATTTTTGTACTAATTACTTTGACATTTGTAAGGAAGATCTGGCAAAAATTAGATTAGTTAACTGTAATTAACGAGTGATCACAGAACAATGAGTACTGTCATTGGTGGTGTCCTGTTCGATGTTACTTCATTAGTGTTACTGTGGACACCAGTTTTGACATCAGTTTCAATCCATCCTCGTTATGACATCAGTGCTTGCAGACACCCCCCCTCACTTCCATAAATCATATTCAGTTATAATACAGTCGAATGAACTGAAGTGGTAAGGAGTGGAAGATATTTTATACTAGTAGCAGAGCTCTCAAAAGAGTTGAACCAAGCATGAGAGCATGAAGCATTGAGTATAAAAAAGACCAGTCTTCGTTGTGAAAGTAATGGGCACGTAGCTAGATTTCATACTTCTGTTATCACCAATCATCATCAATTATGTTTTTAACACTGACGTGATGTATTGATCACAAATACAAGTGTCATATAAAAATAACGTGTATTTTATTAAATTGACCTTTATGCAAGTACCAACACAAGTCATGAATAGTGAGGAAATAAGGCCAAATGAATGACGTTTATTACAGAGATTAAGTAAAAGAGAGAGAAATGTGGGCTCTACATCCCAAGGCCAGGCCTGTGACTGAGCCCATACTAGTCTCCTGTCCCTCAGGTTGACAGAGCCCACATTTTGGCATATACAACATTAGCAGTATTGTTACAGATATATAAAACAACAGCATTACTACTGTAATCACAGTAGACCTTATGCACTGTACCGTACTAACCAAGCACACCATTCATTCACACTAACTATAATCCCAACTACCTGCTCAAGAGTTACACTATATCAAGATTTAGCCTAAACCTATAAGTGGGGCCATTACGCCACCGGTCACCGAAGGTGATGTATTGATCACAAATACAAGTGTCATATAAAAATAACACGTGTATTTTATGAAATTGACCTTTATGCAATCACCAACAAAAGTCCAATGTAAGTACTATAGAATTGAAATTGGCCGTTCTTGGAAATAGGATGTCATTTAATTCAATAATAACCATGCAGCCACTTTGGTCATAACGAGTATTTAAGCTAAACTGTGCAAACCAGATAGGATATTGAACCCTGTTTCAGCTTCATCTGATAGGTTTCTTAGAATGCACATCCTACAAACATGATAATAACGTGTATACAAAAATTGTCCTTACCTTTATTGTGCTTCACTGACAGTTTTACTAACACTTTGTCAGTTATTGATTTCCAGGGTTAAGCATCCACTACAGTGACTTTTTAGAAGACTGTATATTAGTCTTTCAGCATTTTAAAATAATATTTAGCAGAATGTGTGCACAAAGTTGAGATGTATGAAAATTACAACTGGTTTCACAGCAAAATAATTGCTTTCTTTTTGGATAGTTGCACACATTTTAGGGGAGATCTCTTTCTCAATTAAATAGAAATTGTGATTGATCCAAGCCTGTGCACAGGTGACACATGTGTTGTTCTGTTTGAAAGGAGCAGTTCACAGCAATGAGGGACTTGTACATGAAGAACGGCATGGGCTTCCTCCTCGTATACTCCATCACGGCACAGTCGACCTTCAACGACCTTCAGGATCTGCGTGAGCAAATTCTGCGCGTCAAGGACATGGACGATGTGAGTTAACTTGCATTAACGTGGCACTTGTTAAACATGGTTGACCAATAGTCCCTGTAATTCTTATTAGTTTTCTTACACATATGTGAGTTTTATTTCTACATTGTCTTTATATATTTTTTTTCAAAATGTCTTCATCAATTGTAATTACTTTCTGGTAGAATGACATCATCATATATACATGCAGAATCTCATAATTGTCCTCATATTGGTTGATCACTCTCCTTGTTTTTCTTATCCACATTGCTTCTAAATTCTCTTACATGTCTCCTTCTGTCTGTCAGTTTTTTGAATTGAGGAATAATCCTGTTACAAGAACACCACAAATGATGGAGCCGTGTTGTGTTCTGTTGACCATTTCACTAACATTCTTATGACCTCATAAGCTTGATTGTGCCTTATTTCCCTCCTTAACAGTGATCTTTACTGAAATCTGTCAACACCAGGATGCGCCACCGGGACACTTGCTGGTGTGTCACAGAAATATTGTCCTCTGTGATACGGTGGAAGTTTTTTTAAAGCTCAAATTTAATAACACATTCTGTTTAGTGATGGATTTTCCTTATGAGTTTGTTGTCTTGGTGAGACGGTCCCCAGGTATTCTTGTGAAGTGTCTCTGTTACAAGAACCTTGTATACGATGGAGCGATGTTGCATGCAGGTGCCGATGATCCTGGTGGGCAACAAGTGTGACTTGGAGGACGAGCGAGTGGTGGGTAAGGACCAGGGTGCCAACCTCTCTCGCAAGTGGAACTCTGCATTTATGGAGACTTCAGCAAAGTCAAAAATTAATGTCAACGAGGTAAGCTTGTGACAAAATGACCGAAAATGTCATCACCTCCATACAACAATGCTTGTGCTCTCAAAATACACCTGGTTGTCTTATAAAACTGTGTGTGCATGTGCCTGCGTGGGTGCAGCTCTAGGCTCAGACATCAATCTCTCAAGGTAACATAATTTTTGATATGAAATAATTAAATGTGTCGCCAGCACCACTTGCTTCAGCCGTTATTGTTTCCCAGAAACCTGGTTAATTAACCAGGAATGAATGGTGCATAAATTTCCTTTTACCACCATCCAAATTGTATGCACATTGAAAACACGCCTGCCAATACAATACTGCACATATGTGCAAGTAAAACATTGATTGAACCTGTTACCATATATTTTTAATAGACTTTTCACCTAATAATGATGTGGAACTGGAACATCTTTATTTGACAGATAACAAATACAAAACATGTAAAAGCATTTTTGTAAATGTTTGTTTTTGTAGATGGCGGGCAGGTGGTATCCCTGGTGGGGGCTCTCTGTTTGATGTATATGGCCTCCTTTACTTTCGTCTTGTGCCAGTTCTGTTCTCGGGCCAAGACCTTGGTGTTATCCATGGACACTGAGTGTTCTGTGGCCAGACAATCATCTCCTACTCCTGTATGTTTGTCCAGGTTTGTGTGTTCTTTGAACCTCTGGCTGAGTGGTCATTTTGTTTCACCAATGTAAGTGTGGCTACTGTTGTTGCCACAGGTGATGTGGTAGATGGTTCCACATTTGTGTTCTTTCGGGGTTTTGTCCTTCAGATGTACTACCACTGAACGGAGGATGTTGGCAGGTTTACGGTACAAGTACACATTGTGTGACTTGTAGACTCGTCCGAGTTGTTCGGATAACCCTGCTACGTATGGTAGTCCCAACATGGGTCGGTTTTAGTTTGCTGTTTCTGCATTGTTGTAGTTCGTAGGTGGTCTGGTCGCACTAGGTGGTGGAACTACAGGCGTCCACTCCGGATAGTCATTGGCTCTCAGGGCATTGTTGTAGTTCGTAGGCGGTCAGTTCGCACTAGGTGGTGGAACTACAAGCGCCCACTCCAGATAGTCATTGGCTCTCAGGGCATTGTTGTAGTTCGTAGGTGGTCAGTTCGCACTAGGTGGTGGAACTACAAGTGCCCACTCCGGATAGTCATTGGCTCTCAGGGTGTTGTGGACATGTGTAAGTTCTGATTTCTTGTCTTCAGCTGTGGGGACGTACAGCTGGGCCCTGTTGGTGAGAGTGCATACAACTGATCTTTTATGAGTTAGAGGGTGGTGTGACTTGAAGCTGAGGTACTGGCCCGTGTGTGTAGGTTTCCTGTATATGGTTAGCTTGGTGGATCCATCGTCTAAAAAAGGAAGTCTTTCTCTGGTTCGATGGTGAATTTGATGTGTGGGTCAATGTTGATGTGTTCGGTGAAATCTTCCACATCATATTCATGTAGTACAGTGGATGCGTCATCCACGTAGCCTAGCCACAGCGATGGGGGTTGAGGTGCAGTCCGTGCTGTAGAGATGGCTTGTTTCTCAAATTGTTCCATGTAATAATATAATAATAATCTTTATTTTATATAGTGCCATATCCATAGCGTTCATAGCGCTTTACATAAAACTAAAATATAAATAGCAAAAATTAAACATATTTAAATATAAAAGTAAAAACAATTAAGATAGTAATGCTGTGTAAACATCAATAGATTAAAAAGAAAACAATTCTCATAAAAATATGAATAACTTAGAATTCAAATGTTTCTGTGGTCTTTCAAGCAGAATACGCCGTAATGAAAAGGTAAGTTTTTAAGGCTGCCTTGAAGGATTGCAGGGAGGTTTTGGAAGTAACAGTAGTTGGTAGATTATTCCATATTGTAGCGGCAGCGTGAACGAATGCGCATTCACCAGCTTTGGTTCGGGCTCTCGCAACGACAAGATTATTACCCTCAGCAGAACGAAGATGTCTGGCTGGTTTATAAGCTGACACAAGTGACTGCATATATGGTGGCGATAGTTCAGCATTGAACACCTTATATGTAAGTTCTGCTATGTAGCAGTTTACCTTGAATTTACCTTGAATCCTCCTCTTCTACATAGTACTAGTAGTCAAGGAGTTGACGAGGAAGGGAGTCAAACGTTAACTCGTGTAATTATCCGCTCTATTGCATAAATATTTGTCAATGTGACCCTTGAACTGGTTGATGTTTTTGGACATCACTGCTGCTTCCGGAAGTCTATTCCAGTTGTTAACTATCCTTTGAGTAAAGGAGTACATGCGTATATCTAATCTTGAGTGCACTTTGGTTATTTTGAAAGGGTGCCCTCTTGTTTTGGTCTGTTTATTTTCCATAACAAAGAAATCTGCAGGAAGAATACTCTCTAACCCGTTGAATATTTTATAAACTTCCAGTAAATCAGCACGCAGTCGTCTAGTCTCCAGAGTCGTGATATTTAGCACTCTTAACCGTCTTTGGTAATCTAAGTGACTTAAATCTAAAATCATCCTGGTTGCCCTACATTGCACCTTTTCTAATAAGTCTATATCTTTTTGTTTGAATTGGCGCCATGCCTAAATGCAGTAGTCTAGGTGAGGTCTTACTAAGGACTTGTATAGTTTTACAACTACTTCTTTGGTCTTATATTTGATAGCTCTGTTGATAATGCCTAGCATCGCATTAGCCTTATTTGATGCCTTAACACATTGCTCCGTTACATTAAGTGTGTCTGTTATTATTACTCCCAAATCTTTTTCTGCATGTGATGTTTCTATGGGGTTATCACCCATGAAGTAGTCGTACTGCCTGTTGTTATGACCGTAATGTACACACTTGCATTTTTCTGCATTAAACAACATTGTCCATTCTGCACTCCACCCGTGCAAGTTGTTTAGGTCCTTCTGAAGTTTCTCAGCATCTTTACAGGGTGATACCTGACTGAACAGTTTTGTGTCATCAGCAAATTTTAGGAGATGGTTGCACACCTTCGTCTATATCATTAATATATATATTACAAATAAAATTGGACCCAGAACAGACCCTTGGGGGACACCACTCTTAATAGGTGACCACCCTGAACTGAAACCATTTATAATGACACGCTGTACTCTGTCCGTCAACCACTGCGATATCCATCTATTAACTACCCCTCCTACCCCATGTCCATTTAGTTTCATCGCCAGCCTGCAGTGTGGGACTCAATCGAAAGCTATACTAAAATCTAGATAAATAGAGTCCACTGGAAGCCCTTTATTGATATAGGATGTAACCTTATTCAGGTACAGTAAAAGGTTCATCAGGCATGAACATCCCTTCCAAAACCCATGTTGCGACTGTTCAATCAAAACATGATTTTGAAGATGGCCCACAATTTTATCTTTGATGATGGCTTCCATTACTTTAGATATCTGTGATGTTAGACTTACAGGTCTGTAGTTACTGGGTTGTGATTTGATACCTTTCTTATATATGGGGGTAACATTTGCAATTTTCCAGTCTAGTGGAACTTCTCCTGTTTCCATGCTGTCTACGAAGATTTCGCTTAGCAGTGGTGCAATGGCCGTGGCCACTTCTCGGAGCATTGTCGAATTTAATTTGTCTATTCCAGGGGCTTTGTATGGTTTAAGTTGCAACAGCTTTTCCAGTACTACGGCTGTAGTTATCTCAATATGCTGGAGTGACTCCTCAATTGTCTTGGTGAAAAAGTTCACAGCGTCAGGAAGATTTTCTGTTTCCTCGTCAGTGAACACTGAGGCGAAGTAGTCGTTTAATACATTTGCTGTCTCGACCAAGTCTATGATCACATTCCCATTGCTATCCAAAAGGGGGCCGACAGTGTCTTTTGTCTTAGTTTTCGTCCTAGTATATGAATAAAAAGACTTTGGGTCTTTTTTTATGTTGTCGGCAAGTCTTTTCTCAAAATTTCGTTTAGCCTTAACCATTTCCTTCCGGGCTTTGTTTAGTTGACGTTTGTATGCCTCGTGCAGATGATATTCTCCTGTTTCTCTGTATTTCTTCCACATGTGGTATTTCTTCCGTCTTGCCATTTCTGCTCGTTTAGTCATCCATCTGGGTTTGGTCTCTCGTCTCCTTGTTGACACGGGGATAAAACTTTTCATTGCCGAATTAATGACTCTTTTAAAGATGCCCCATTTTGTGTGTACATTAGTATCCTGGAATGCCTGCTTCCAGTCATAATTCTCTAAACATTGTTTCATTCTATCATAGTTTGCCCTCTTGTAGTCGTAGTAAGTTTCTCTCCACTCTTTTATGTGTATAGGCACTATAATATCACCCTTCAGTGACCACAACATGGTTAGGGGGATATAGGTGACCCCATAGCTGCACTATGTGTTTGCTGGTAATAAATCGGAGTCACGTCACATGACATCAGTGCGTGATCAAGATCCACAGGTGGTGGGTCGAAATGTTGTAAGTTTCGACTAAACTCTCCAATGTAAGTGTTAATTCTTGCTGCCCATTCAAATCTTGGAGCCATGAACAATATTTTCCATATCGTTGCAGATGATGTTTGCAGAGTTGAAATATATAATGTTAATCATTATTTCATTTGTAGATTTTCTACGATTTAGTACGACAAATCAACCGAAAGAACCCAGACACAGGAAAGAAAGGGCCAAAGAGCGGGCGCAGATGCGAGATTTTATAAAGACTTGTACTTGTAAGTTATTTTACTAAATCTTCACATTTAACTTTTTATAATTTGAAATATTACCATTGCCACAAAAATTAAAACATGATAGTTGTGTGAAATCTTTATAGAGTGTTTCTCGCTATATGTGCAATGGAAAGTAAAGTATAAACAGACAGGTTACCGTCATTAAGTTTGATTCAAGAGGCTATAATAACACACTTGCTTCAACACTCTTATAACGTCTGCTAGCTATCAATGTCAATCACCACTTAACAGGCCTTGTTGTCACTCAAAATACTGGGCAACAATGCTAGTTCACATACCTGCCACCAGGAGTAGGAAGATCACGGCTGTGGGTGATAATGGAAATTTCAGCCCAGCACAAGTAAAAGTTAACATTTTATTTTAGTCTGAAGATTGGTTGTTGATGAACATGCGTGTTCAGGGGATTGGTTTTATGAACCCTCCGTATGTAAGAACCTTTGTACAAGAAACTTTATATAATTATGTACAATTGCTTGCAATTTGTGTCTTCTACAATTTTTCTGAGTTATGTCAAACATTCTTTGTATGACGCAAACACTGCGAAACCGACCCCAAGAGTTTTACGTAAATAATTTTAAAAATATTCCAAAAATTATACAAGAATATGTATATGTGACCCACCTCAGCGAACCGGGTGTTAAGTCGCACGGGTCTATTTCGGACACGAGCCAAAAATAGCTGTCCAGCTCATGGTCCATCTGTTTAGTGATTTTGGCAGAAATACACACGTTATAATCTCATCTTTCAATGTCCAGTTTATTTTCCTCCACAAACAATCCAAAACTAATCAAATAAATGCATTTATGAACTCATAGATTAAAAACAATAGACAGCATTAATCAAAATGACATTGTTTTTTTAAGTTTTCTTCAAATGTATCGATAGATAAAAAAGTATAAAACTCAGTTTCAAAATTGTGCGACTGAATACCCACCCGCATGTCACATATTATAAATATCTTATAACTTTTATTATACGTCTGTAATTCGATGAAAATTAGCATGACATTCTTGCACCCGTTTGTTGCAGGAGCAAATTGTTGATTGGTGAACCTGTGCGTCCTGCCCCATTCCGTGTCTGGTCACCCGTTGTCATGGTGATGCCAAGAAGTGCGCGAAACCGCAGTGGAACGTTTCTCTGCGTCGGTGCTGATCTGACCACAGTCCAACGTCATTGTGTCTTAAGTTATTTGCGTTTAACTTTGGTTTCCTGTTTGTTAGGGTTTGCGACGTCGGTTAGGCTGTAACTGTTGCATTGCAAAGTGTGCAGGTTGTAGTGTTTCGCTGCTTGTTGGTGACACTGGCAGTAGTGTTGGTGACACTGGCAGTAGTGTTGGTTGGGTTAGTGGTGATACTATCAACTCCCATCCACATGAAAAAAGGATTGACATTTGTTCCTTGTCGATCAATAAAGAATGCAAGTTTCTTTTCCCAGCAGGAGAAATGCTGCATGCCAGCATTGGACACGCAATTATCCACCATATGCGTACCTTCTTTGTGGTTGTCTTTAAGATCTACTTGTTTGTGGCTATCTAAAAGATACTGCTAGAGAATACAGGTTAAAATCATGTCTGTTCAATAAAATGTAACATTTGATGAGCCAATGTAACGTTTTTAGTTTGACCCAAAATTGTCTTGATTAATTATGTGTTTTTTTGTGTGTAATGAATAGTTAGTGAATGTGTGTTGCGAAGGCAGTTCCGACACTCACAGTACAGATTGAAGCCAAACACACACATATATTAAAAAATAGGTATAATGTACTACTGTGTAATGTTATATTTATCAAATTTTGGCAGTCATAGGTTGATGTATATGCAATAATGTATGTATGCAGACATGTCAATATTGACGTGCTCGGTAATTACGTGCATAACTCACATAGCCATAATTGACCCCAGACAAAGACTATGTTCAGTTGTTGTGGAACTCTGTTAGAGGTTTGTGGAGGTGGAAGTCCCTGTGTTACTTTACCGACTCTTATACTGTGGCCTACTTGGCAAGTGTTGGTGCTTGAGCTGGCGGTGCAGTTTGTTATCGATTCCCAGTACTCGTGTGTGCGTGCGTGTGCGTGTTCAACACCTCAGCCAGTCAGATGATGGTTTCATTAGAATCGGTGTCGATTTTGGAATTCATAAATGTTGTTTATTGCGATGTGTTGCCATTGTCAAGGATGATACATGATGGTCAACTCAACTCGCACAGGTCTACTGAAGGCAGTGAGATTCGTTGTTAATTTGTGTTGATTGTTGCTTAAAATAAGATAACGTGAACATGTGTGTTCCTCTCAGAAGCAAAGGTTGGAATATTGCATATTATATTTATAGAAAATGAAAGTAGAATTAGTTCTATTGTGAAATTATTATGAAAGCACTCGAGTCAGCATCCGAGGTTGGCTTGCGATGGTTCAATATAAGTATGTCTACATGGATTTATTAAAGAAACTTTCTAAAGTGATTATCATATATTTCAGTGGAATCTTCAATCTCTAGCGTGTGAGTGTAATGTTACTACAAAGCTATAGGAAGTGCGCAGGAAAATAAAACTTTCTTACACCTCAAGTGCAGTCTTGGTGGTCGTGTCTAAGGGAGATAAATCTATTCGGGGGGTCTCGTGTTTGCAAAGTCCAAAAACAATATTTCGTATTGGTTCAAACCATAACCCACGCCCACAATATGTGGCTTGGAACCAAGATTCTAAGAGATCCAAAATGGCTTCCAAAACCAGTCAACATTCACTGGATTCAACGGACATGATATGGTAGCCAAGATATTACCCATCATGCTGCATGCTGCCCATTTCTGATAGCTACAACAGTATAAATGTGCAATAGTACCTATTCCACTCGATAGGTGGTGCTGCTGTAACGATTTATTTACCCCACGATTCGTGATGACAGCCAAACCACCATCCACCTCCAGGTACGTGTTTTGGACCACCCCTTAAGGAGATGTGCTGCGGTGATGGAATTTTTTTAGATAAATTCTAATAATAGAGGGATTTTGTAGTTTTAAATATGTGACCTGTCACAGCAATGGGTATGAAGGTGCAAAATTGTGAATTGTTTTGATTCGACACCATGAGCTTTACAATTATACCTGAGTTGTTGAAATATCTTCAGTAGTTTTTGAGTTATTGCTAACATTTAAGTAAACTTAAAAAAGCTACATTTTAAAAAAGGAGGTCATTTTGACTGATATTTCCTAGGTTCTTAAATGCATCTTTTGGTTTTGGATTATTTATCAAGGAAAATAAACTGGACATTAAATGACGAGACTATAAAATATGACCGTCAAAATGACAAAATTGATGGTAGACATCTATTTTTGGCTCGTGCAGAATAGGCCTGTGCCACTTAACACCCAGTTCGCTGTTGCGGGCCACATATGCATTAGTGAACCCATTGTATTCCTATTGTACACGCAACACATGTTAGTGAACTGAACAGACACATTTCACTATTGCACAAATATATATTACATACGACGTTTCTTTGATACTTGTCTGGTTTCGCCACTACAATAATTTACTCTCCAACTACAAATGGTACATTGAGACGTAGATCTGCACACATTTCTAACTGTTCATGCAGGAATCAAAATAAATAGCCGTTTGAGCTGTGTACCCAAATAGTACAAAGAATGTACAAGACATAAAAAAACAGCATCATATAAAATGTCACCTGAAACATCGAGTACCAGACATGGGGGTCAAATACGTTGACACTTTGAAATAGATGTTTCCGAGCCTTAGAAATTATTGTAATAAAACTGACTTGAAATTTGCCAACGACAAATAAAAAATTACTAAAAAAGACAATGCAGCATACAATATATAACTTGTATGTGCTTATAAACATTGCAAATCACATAATTTTCCTTAGATAATCAATAGTTTAAAAGTGTATTTTAATTAGAACTGTTTATTGCACAAGTGCTGCAAACAAATTGCACAAACGTATTTGACCCTATATTTGATCTGCACCATTGAAATATGATATTTCGGTGGTGAACAAGTGTCGAGAATACAAAATATACAGAACAATCACAATCTCTCCTGAATTGTTCTGGGGGAAGATTATCCATCGGCAGTTCCTGTGTCTGTTGCGAAGCACCTGGATTGATAATTTTCCAAGTGATAAGGTGATCACTAATATACCTCATAATAATAATTTTATCCAGAACAAACTTGTTAATCCAGACAAATATTTTTTGAAATAAATGTTTCCAAGCCTTAGAAATTATTGTAGTAAAACCGACTTGAAATTTGCCGACGACAAAAAATTATTAAAACAAAATCTATCCTGAAATATTCTGGTGGAAGATTATCCATCGGCAGTTCCTGTGTCTCTTAGCGAAGCAAGTGGATTTACAATTTTCCAAGTGATAAGGTGATGACTAATTTACCTCGTAATACTAATTCTATCCAGAAAAAACTTATTAATCCAGACAAATATGCCGTAGACCACAGTATCCGGATTAACGAGATTCCACCGTATTCCAGTAATCAATTATCAAGAGAAGATCATGACATGCATATTAACTATGTTGACTCCTGGCCATCATTGGTAATCCCAGCTTAGACTTGAAAGCCTTTACCTTGGTAATGATAAACGCACATCCAATGAAAACATGCATCGAGACCGTAGTAAGACACTGTATTACCACATTATCAACTCATCTTACACAATGAACACATATATCACTAAACACGCTAGCTGCAAGAGTTACTAGTCCTAATTTTTCGCTGCTGCAACATTTTCTTTGACTAATCAAACGTCGCTAACGGACACCTGTCATGATTAGTACACTAGAACGTTCATGCGAGCGGCCACCCGTGACTATTCCAATCGACACATTCCGGTCGACTGAATCACACACATGATTACATACACGCAGACAAATCTGCTCATTTCGTAGACCCTGTTCAACTGACACCCCAAGAATAACCCGACCGACGTGCTAGAATACACATCTACTGTTTTGCTGCTTCTTCAAGTCGGTAAAGCTCAACTTACAAATGTCTTTGCTAGGGCACTCTGCAGCACATGAAATGTGGCCACGATAATGCTCTACCCTACTGTGTTTGTTTCCTCCATACAGACCTGAGTTGTCTCCTTATCCGCCCCATTACTCTCTCCGCGGCTGTCACCAGCTGCAGAATGGAGCATTTTCTCGACGCTATGTCCCGTGTCGAATGCCGATATCGGCGGCATGTTGTATGACGACTGGCCCATGCCGGTGGGTGGCATGGAGTGAACATACCCACCTGACATGAACGATGGGTGACTGTGATACAACGGCGGCATATACGGCATCTGTCCACCCATACCGCCGGCACTGCTGCCAGACGGTATCCCGCATGACTGCGGCATTGGCATCCCGTATGGGTAAGTCATATAGGGCGGCATGCCATATCCGCCGGAGTGCCAGTCGGGCATTGTAGGGCTCCCCCTTGTCGTGGGCGTTGTCGTCGAGTCGGATGAACTTGCATTGGTGTTCGACAAACCGAGGAGGCTATCAAAGGCAGCCAGACTGTCGTCTACACTATCCGTGTTCTCTCCGAATAAATCCTGTGAGCCGCTCACATCAGATCCGTCCTTCCCTTCCTGCTCCTTCCTCTGTCTGTCTGACCTCCCGTTCTGGGAGTTAGGCACCTGTTGTTGCTGCATGAAGTCAGGGAAGTGTTGAGGCCAGCCGGATGTGATCTGTGAGAGCCAGGGAGGCGTGCCGTAGCCACCAAACATCAAGTCCGAAGGCGGCATGTTCAGCGGAGCGTAGCTGTTTGGCGGCACGTAACTGGAATGATTCTTTTGCTCGCTAGCACTGCTGCCGCCACCTGTGTTAGTTCCATACATGTTGCCAGGGGGCATCATGCCGTGGTACCCGCCGTACATCCCCGGGTAGTTGTAGAATGCCTGGGGCCCTACGGCACCGCCGGGAAACGATGCGCCACCATTTCCTTGTTTCTCGCCCGTTATACATATGTCAGAGTCACTTCTCTTTTCGGGAACAGATTTTTCCTTCTCCATTCCTGTGACATTCCCCTCCGGCGGGATGGGAACTGAGGCAGGGAGAGGCTTTGGGGGAGGGATAATTGTCTCCATATCTCCTCCACTCTTCCCATCAGGCGACGTCTCGTCACTGCTTGGTGCGTCTGTAATATCAGGCTTCTCTGTTGTTGCTGCTGTTGCTGCTGCTGCTGCTGCTGCTGTTGTTGGCACTGGTGCTGCTGCAACAGCTGTGTGACAGAAAGCTTCGTTAATACAAAACGTCAAAGGTTAGGAAATTACAACTAAATTTCATAGACCAAAAATATTCTTTTGGAAAAAATTTTGAAAACATTCTATCATATGACTTCGCCCCAACCAGACATGTAAATAAGACAAGGTGAGATGCCATAAGGAGAAATACATCCACAGGCCAAACAAACACTTAGCAGCAAATAAATGGTACGCTATAACAGGAGCCAGAAAATTCAGTTTTAATGTCATCTCCATATCTACAATAATTATCAAGGGTAATAGGTTTTCAACACAACCACAATTATTTATTTCTTTGGCCTATGAGTTCAGTTATCTTGATTCCAATGATAGATGTCACAAAATTATAAGATACAGATTTAGTGTTACATAATGGGAAACAAACTGGTCAATTGTACACTTGTGCAAACATTTTAATGGTGATGATGCAGTAAACTTAATTAATACTAACTCTTCATCATATAATTATAAAATAGCTGTGCTACCTTATTTGTGAAATACTATAGTACTTTGTTTTCAGTGCATAAATTAAAACCTGTACATGGCAGTTGAATATCTAGCAAGGGCCTACATCTTGTTTTATATATTTAAATTCGGACATTTCGTTCAGTCAAAAATGTAATCTGAACTGATGTTTATCGCAATTTGCCCAGAAACTCTTCATAAAAATATTATGCAAATGAATGTAACACAAATTTACTAACAAACGAAAGTACAACGGCAAAATAAATCTTGCACAAATACAGCAAAATAATACTTGCTTTCCCCAAATCATCCTTTCACCTGGGGAATACCTGTATACAGGGGTCATATAGTTGCTTCTTACCATAACTAGAACAGCTGGTCGCTGTGCTAGTGGATGCCATCGACGCTAACGTCGACAGTCCTGACTTGGTCGTGTCAATACCACTGCTAGTGACGCAGGCAGTCAACTCTGATACAGACACCGCTGTGTCTTTTGGCGTAGTGCGCACCGCAAATATCTTGCCGTGTCGAGTTCGGAGGTAGACTCCACGGGGGGTCTTGATGACAAGAACATTCTCCCCGGCAGGGATACGACTGTTCTGTGCATTTGTTGTTGTGTTAGTGCCAGGAACAATGATCTCTGTGGAGAAAGTGTACATTTGTGTAAACAATACCGACAAATTCACTAGGTTAGTTGAGATTAATAAAAGGGGAACCAAAAATGTTAACTTGTTTAAAAAAATTCTGGTTTCAAATCCAGATACATGCACATAATGAATATGCCAAAATATAGTGGAATTTGCACTTTAAAAAATTCAGAATTAAATAATAAAAACAATGTGTGTTTCCGTGACTTGGAACTTTAGTCCCGTTGTGTAGACAAAAGCTTTCTCTCTGCTTTTCCCCTTCTGTAATCATTTGGTTGATTATTCTGGCATTGACGCTGATGGGAGTTTAGAGAATGAGATCCCAGCTCACCAACTCCTATAAATAATATTAAATAGACCAGATATTTTAAAATTTGCATTATAAGACACTACAATTGTCATGTAACTTGAATAAAACAGCAGCAAGTATTAATAGCCTTCCCAATGACCTAACCCCTAGCCAATGTCCTTGACATTCTCTTAATCACTGGCCAACGTCTTTGACCTTACCGTAACCTTTGACCTTGACCTAAACTCTGGGGAACACTTATTATCTAACCTCTGGTCAATGTCCTTGCCCATACTTTAACCTCTCATCACTGTCCTTGACCTTACCTGTCGTGGTGAGTATCTGCTGTACGGACACGCCTGGCCGCATGATGGCCTGCACTGGGAAACGCCCCGCCCCCATCTGTCCGTCCGCGCGCACCCGATGGGGCACGGGGGTCGACATCATGGGGGGCACACTCGCTATGGGGCGGTTGCGGGGGTACACTTCTCTGTGAACACATTGACACTGACCTTTAGACAACGGCCTCGCTATCAACGTACAGTAGAGCCTCACTCTATGGTCACCTCAGTAATACAGCCACCTCACAATTAGGGTCACCCGCAGACAGTCGCAAGTTCTCTTTGTAACAGTAAAATAACAGGAAATTAGTCCTGCTAATACACCTCGCTATTCAGGTCACTTCTGCCCAGTCCCAAGGATGACCTTAATAGTGCGGTTCCCCGTACAGAACACAGTAAACTGCAATTACACCAATATCTTGTAAACTGGTTTCATGCATATCCAGATAAGCTGGTCCTGTAAATGAGTCATGGATATACTATAAGGTTTTGTACATTTAGACAGCAGTGCTTCCAGCGCTGAAGGTTATCACTTTGTAAGATACATACTGAAAGACGACAGTGCAGTAACTATTTCATAACAAATTGGACTTAACAATAATAATAATTGACAGCTCACCCAAAGAATGCCTGGTCTACCTAGTCTAGCTAGAATGCATGGTCTACCTAGTCTAGCTAGAATGCCTGGTCTACCTAGTCTAGCTAGAATGCCTGGTCTACCTGGTCTAGCTAGAATGCTGGTCTACCTGGTCTAGCTAGAATGCATGGTCTACCTGGTCTAGCTAGAATGCATGGTCTACCTGGTCTAGCTAGAATGCATGGTCTACCTGGTCTAGCTAGAATGCATGGTCTACCTGGTCTAGCTAGAATGCCTGGTCTACCTGGTCTAGCTAGAATGCCTGGTCTACCTGGTCTAGTCTAGAATGCATGGTCTACCTAGTCTAGCTAGAATGCATGGTCTACCTGGTCTAGCTAGAATGCATGGTCTACCTAGTCTAGCTAGAATGCATGGTCTACCTAGTCTAGCTAGAATGCATAGTCTACCTAGTCTAGCTAGAATGCATGGTCTACCTGGTCTAGCTAGAATGCCTGGTCTACCTGGTCTAGCTAGAATGCCTGGTCTACCTAATCTAGCTAGAATGCCTGGTCTACCTAGTCTAGCTAGAATGCCTGATCTACCTGGTCTAGCTAGAATGCCTGATCTACCTAGTCTAGCTAGAATGCATTGTCTACCTGGTCTAGTTAGAATGCATGGTCTACCTAGTCTAGCTAGAATGCATGGTCTACCTGGTCTAGCTAGAATGCATGGTCTACCTGGTCTAGCTAGAATGCATGGTCTACCTGGTCTAGCTAGAATGCATGGTCTACCTACCTAGGCCTGGTGCAAAAGCAATATCATTGCAACCATACACCGTAAATTTTCGTGTATAATACGTATTTTTTCCTTCACTTTTTATTAAAGTCGGGGTGCGTATTACACATGGTGCTAAGGCTAAAAAAAAATTTCTCTGACCAATTTATAAATGTTTGCAGACCAGGATAACGCTGCTGGAAAACTAGTAATATTATAAAAGTCGGTGTGATGTCATAATCACGTAAACCACCACAGCAACGCAAACAAAAGGCAAGAATCACACTCCCGTAACCGCCTCTCTAGCCCTAAACTAGCAGCGAGAAATGACAAAGATGAGAGCCTGGATGTCTAACATCGCGAATAACACCAAATGAGCGGAAAGCGTACGAGACTGGGAAGCGCAGCCCGGGAAGCATCCCGACCGGGAATGCATTTTGTCAAACCTGGGGCCAGTTTCATGAAGCGGCTAAGAACGTTATATGTCATAAGTAACTTAGAATAGGAAAATTAAGGTGTTTGTATTAAGTCTGGTATCTAATTTATTGTAGTAATAACGCAGATGTGTGGACGGTGTTGGGTTAATACCGGTACACGTGTTGCTCCCAGAGCGCCATGGCATTATGATTGGTGTTCCTTAATCACATGAATGATGCCCGTGTCATGGGTCGAGTGCCAACAAGTGTAACTCCATATTTAAAGTTGTGAATGCAAATATTGTGAATGTAAATAAAGATGAATGTAGTACATTTATGCTTCGCAGTTGAAAGTACAAAGTTTGCATGTAGCATTTCAGAATAGAACTTGGTGTTAATTTAAAAGTGAAATGAGAACGACAAAATGTAAGTTCTAGCAAGCACTGATTTAATCAGCAGCGCAATCATCAAGCTACAACACAAGTTATGTAGTGCTGACACACTAGTCACTAGCGAGCGACAAGCCGGCTGCAATGCCGTAACTTGCATAGGTGACATGTTTACGATTCTGAGATGGATTCATTGGTTCAAACAAAATATTAGAAGTGGGAAAATCGGCGATTTATGTCAAAAGTTGGGGTGGGGTGCATATTATACATGGTGATATAGAAATTCTTTCAAAATTTAGCAAAAGTCAGGGTGCGTATTATACATGAAAATTTACGGTATTTAGATCTGATTTCTTTGGGATAATTTGTTGAGGAAAATAAGCCTGGCATTGAAAGATACGGTTAGAAGGTATGCATTTCTGCCAAAATCAAAACATTTATGGGACATGACCTGGACAGCTATTTTTAGCTCGAATGCAGAATTGGCCTGTGCACTTGGCCCTGTTAACCGTGGCACTTGACATATTATCTTTAAAAAATTATTTAAGAACCAAGATTTAAATGCCACTATTGATTAAAAACCAACATTTAAGCACCTAGCTGGAAAAGATGTGTACGTAGAGACATACTTGATCCCAAGTGGGTTTGGTGGTAGTTGGCTGTAAGGGCTGTTCTTAGGGTAGAAGTTGCTGTAGTTTGGCCGAGTGAAGTTCACGCTTAGTCTCTTTTCCATCTCGTACCCACGTCTAGCGAGCTGCTTCTCGCTTTTTGTCAGTTTCTGGTCCGTACCACCACTGCTCTTTCTGTCATGGCAGAACGGTTCCTGGAACGCAACAGTGGAAACTTGCTTAATGCAACTTTATACAATAAAACATATGCCACAATATGTGTTATTTCACAGCTAACTATTTTACAGTAGCTTCACTGGGGACATCCAACCACGTCACAATTACTGCATTAAGACTATTCATTCACATATGCTTACCACCGTCGTTAGCCAAGAACTCATTCATACTATTAGTGAACAAAATTTTGAAAAGACAGCAAGAAGATTCAAAACCAGGTTCTCTCCATGGAGATTCTGATGTTCTAAACTCTATGCTACTGTGCCCTACATTTCATATACATCAATGTTTTGAAATCATCCCGAAACTAATCTCCTTTCTTCATTTTGAGATTGTACCTAACCTAACCATCTTTTTCATTTTGAAATTGTGTATAAATTAATCTTTTTTGGTCATTTTGAGATCGTCTCCTAAACTAATCTTCATTCTTTGTTTTGAGATTGTCCCTAAACAAACCTTTCTTCATTTTGATTTTATCCCATAACAAATCTTCTTTCTTCATTTTGACATCGTCCCTAAACTAATCTTCTTTCTTTATTTTGAGATGCCCCCTAAACTAATCCCGGATTGAGACCCTGACAGCTGTGGACTCACCCGTGAGATCCATGGATGGTGCTCCTTGAGTGTCTTTGTCAGCACTGGATCATTACACTTCTCCTCCAGGTACTTGCTGATGTCCACATGGGGCAGATCCTGATCCTGGGGACACACGGATCTTGTCAAACGACACATGCGACATTGGAGACAAACACAGATGACAACGACATGGTACGATCTCAGAGGTTGCATCACTTTCCCTGCTTCCTATTTTAATGATCATGATATATATATATATATATATACATACGCATAGATGTATGTATAATTGTAATATTTTATTTGTGTGTTTATATAGTAGTGCACTATAATTTTATTTATATTTTTTTAATACTTACTTAATTTATGCAGTTTTATGAAACGTGCCGCAGAGCAGTTTATTTTAAGTGGATTCAAGTGCTATATAAATTTTTATTATTATTAGGCAATCTTGAAAACAGTATTAAGTTGCCAACATATGTACGAATACACTCAATATTTCAGAGTGGTTGCATTTGTTTCTTATTGTCAGACACAAACTTTGTTTTTGTAATTCTCATAACACAATATGTGTATAAAATTTAGTGTTTTACGTAAAGCTACTTTTCAAAGGAAAAACTTTTGTAGAGTTAATGCCTTAACGTTGCATGTGATGCTGCCGGACTTACTTGGTACTGAAGCAAGACGTCAACCTGCCGTCGCGTGAACGCATTCTGTGGATTCAGCTCATCGACCACTCGATCTGAAACAGACAACCGCTCTAATACAAACTCTCGCCAAACACCCAGCAGAACTGCACAGGAAACAGCCATTTATGCTGCTAAACATTGTATACATGAGATGCCCAGTTTGTTGCGGCACTACACACCTAAGACTTCCCGTGTGTTGCGGCACTACACACCTTATATACCCTATGTATTGAACCACCACACACCTGAGATGCCCTGTTTGTTGAGCTGTCGGTCGTAGATCTTCTTCTCCATGGTGTTGTCAGTGACGAGGCGGTAGACGAAGCACTCCTTGAACTGTCCGTAGCGGTAGACGCGACACACCGCCTGCGAGTCGTGGCACGGATTCCACGACGCGTCAAACACGATCACACGGTTCGCACCAATCAGGTTGATCCCGAGGCAGCCCGCCCTGCAAGATAGCATAGATGTTCATTCATCTGTCGGTTCAAACTGATAAAGCGACAATGCAATATTGTTTATAAAAATATCTCTAGATAGACTGTATAGTTACACAGATGGTTGCTCAAGATGCTTACAACCACTGGTGCATTTGAATTGTCGAGTTTTACCTCAAATCTTGGGATCTGTTAAATCTTGAAGGAATACTTAGTTAGGATACCAAATAATGTATTGCAGATCTTTTGGCTTACACAACAAATAACCAGCTTACTGACGTAGAGTATCTATGTTATGTAAGAAATGTTTGGTAAGAAGAACCCGTGCACTAACAAATACTTCTATGATAACATTGCTAGAAGAGCAGACATAAGCCATACCTTGTGGAGAGTAGAAACACATGGATAGCACTGTTGTCAGCGTTGTTGAATTGGTTGATCAACTTCTCCCGTTCCATGCCCGACGTACTTCCGTCTAGTCCTGCATTCACACAATCATCCAATGTAGCAAAATTAAATGCCTGTTGTTTTCATATATTTTATATCTATATTTTATACATGCACAACCAAAACTTTCTTATAACTTTTATTGACATTTCATCTGCAATCTGGTGTATTCTTCCGACTGAACACCAGGTGGAGCTGCAGTCAACATATTGACAGTATAAGAATTTATGCAGGGATTCGTTTGGACAGCGGAAACACAAACCATAATGCGTTGTACGCTGGAATGCTGCATACTTTTTCCCAAAAGATGCATACAAAAACATGTCTTAGAAATCTGAGAAAATTAAGGGGCACTTGACATTGTGTAGAATCCGGGCCGGGGGCCCACCTCATTTTTGCTGTCATCCCAGGCATATTTATGCTATAAAAATATTACATCTTAGTGCATTTTGAGGCCCAACTAGCGCTCTGGTTTGCTCCAGTCTGCGCCCGAACACAGACAATGGCCACACGGACAACTAACTGAACAATGGCCCGATTGGAGTTATTTAAATCACATCTTACATAGATGACTGGACACTGAGAAGAGTCTAATCTATACCCGTGTGCCTTGTCTTCCCCTTACCTGTCATTGTCATTGTTTATAAGCTTTAGTCTAGCACCGTGAACAGCCTTTGTTGCCACCGACACCCTATTATCGCCCATCGCCAACTTTCAAGTCTTGCTGAGACAAAGGGCAATCCGTTCATATCTATACAAATAATATCCATCCATCCTTTTTTTGTAGCCAGACATAATTCTGAGGGGCAAAATTCCACCACTTGCATTCGTTTGTGTGCATTTTATTGTGCCCACGTGGCATGTGTACAGGACTTGTCACCTGACAACACACGGACTGCAGCATTCCTTTGCTCAGTTTTCTCTTATCTCTTCTCTCTCTCAGCCCCTGTCTACCCCAGTTTTATTACCAGCCTAAAAGTTAAACTAATCATCACCAGGTCATCCTGCGGTCAGTGGAAAGCCTTGTTTTGAAGCACCTGGCCACTGTATCCAACTAACTAAGCTGACTGCTGGAGCTTGCTAGTGTTTAGTGGTTGAGGGGGCCCATAAGACTGTCTACCTGTCTGTGTTGGGGCTGGCAGGGGCGTAGCTAGCCGTACGCACGTGCTTTCACAGCAACTTGTTAAACCAAAAAATCCATTTAAAACACCGGCCCCTGATAACGCTGTACCCCATTGACAAAGAAAATGTCATCACTAACTTGTAACAATTTATGAATATTTTGGTGACATGGGATGACGTTACTAGAAGCAGCAACCCTACGAGGCTGTTGCCGCTGGTAAGCGGCCGGCAGACAAGCTGGTGACTACGCAAAACATATATGTAATCATTCACTTGTAACAATTTATCAATGTGTGACTACCTCTATGGGGTGAAATTAACAGAAGTATGCAGCCACTATGAAGCCATTAAGGAGATAAGATACAAGTTCTCAGTGGAGAGTTGATGCAACCTCACAGTGGCAAGGAGACGCTGCCTCACAGCGGCAAGGAGACGCAGCCTCACAGCGGCAAGGAGACGCAGCCTCACAGCGGCAAGGAGACGCAGCCTCACAGCGGCAAGGAGACGCTGCCTCACAGCGGCAAGGAGACGCAGCCTCACAGCGGCAAGGAGACGCTGCCTCACAGCGGCAAGGAGACGCTGCCTCACAGCGGCAAGGAGACGCTGCCTCACAGCGGCAAGGAGACGCAGCCTCACAGCGGCAAGGAGACGCAGCCTCACAGCGGCAAGGAGACGCAGCCTCACAGCGGCAAGGAGACGCAGCCTCACAGCGGCAAGGAGACGCTGCCTCACAGCGGCAAGGAGACGCAGCCTCACAGCGGCAAGGAGACGCAGCCTCACAGCGGCAAGGAGACGCAGCCTCACAGCGGCAAGGAGACGCAGCCTCACAGCGGCAAGGAGACGCAGCCTCACAGCGGCGAGGAGACGCAGCCTCACAGCGGCAAGGAGACGCAGCCTCACAGCGGCAAGGAGACGCAGCCTCACAGCGGCAAGGAGACGCAGCCTCACAGCGGCAAGGAGACGCAGCCTCACAGCGGCAAGGAGACGCAGCCTCACAGCGGCAAGGAGACGCTGCCTCACAGCGGCAAGGAGACGCAGCCTCACAGCGGCAAGGAGACGCAGCCTCACAGCGGCAAGGAGACGCAACCTCACAGCGGCAAGGAGACGCAGCCTCACAGCGGCAAGGAGACGCAGCCTCACAGCGGCAAGGAGACGCAGCCTCACAGCGGCAAGGAGACGCTGCCTCACAGCGGCAAGGAGACGCTGCCTCACAGCGGCAAGGAGACGCAGCCTCACAGCGGCAAGGAGACGCAGCCTCACAGCGGCAAGGAGACGCAGCCTCACAGCGGCAAGGAGACGCAGCCTCACAGCGGCAAGGAGACGCAGCCTCACAGCGGCAAGGAGACGCAGCCTCACAGCGGCGAGGAGACGCAGCCTCACAGCGGCGAGGAGACGCAGCCTCACAGCGGCGAGGAGACGCTGCCTCACAGCGGCGAGGAGACGCAGCCTCACAGCGGCGAGGAGACGCAGCCTCACAGCGGCGAGGAGACGCAGCCTCACAGCGGCGAGGAGACGCAGCCTCACAGCGGCGAGGAGACGCTGCCTCACAGCGGCGAGGAGACGCTGCCTCACAGCGGCGAGGAGACGCAGCCTCACAGCGGCGAGGAGACGCAGCCTCACAGCGGCGAGGAGACGCAGCCTCACAGCGGCGAGGAGACGCTGCCTCACAGCGGCGAGGAGATGCTGCCTCACAGCGGCGAGGAGACGCTGCCTCACAGCGGCGAGGAGACGCTGCCTCACAGCGGCAAGGAGACGCAGCCTCACAGCGGCAAGGAAAATGGACAGGTTACCCGGGTAAGGTTTTTTAAAGAATTTTCAAATAACTATTGATGCAGCTGATGTTATTGTTGCTGCTGCTGAATGGCTAGCTACCGGTGGGAAGTGGGTGAAGTGGTGGTCAAGGGTGAAGAACCTGGGAATGCAATAGTTAAAATGAACTGACAGGCCTTCTCCCTGTTAGGCTCGAGAATGACGCATAGCTTAAAAACTACCTAGATCTACACTGGAAAATTGGAAAGCCAATGCCTGACATTAATAAACGTACCTTTCTTGAAGCTAACCGGAGAAAGTCTATTAATCCATTTGTCCAAATATGTGGATATAATTTGTTGAAATAATAAGTAATAAGTGTTGAAAGTATCTGCACTGGGTGAGGCATCTTCTTGTATCTCCAGAGAATGTCTTTGGTTTGTTGACTCTGCCACTACAACTGGTGAAGCATTGGCCACAAAGTGCATAGCTCCTCCTGAAGAATATGGCATATTGGTGGCAAAGATATAGGCACTTAGTGATATGAATGAGCAGTCAAAATGGCATCCAGCGTGGAGTGTACTCACGAATCAGACATCAATCCCTGGCACCATGTCCACTCACTGCTAAGGACATAATGTCAACTTGGCTATTGTACTTGCCAGCAAAGGGCCACTAGTGAGAAGTCTGATGACACGCTGGTAGATCGCCTTCAACTACTCCACCAAGAGGATGCAGTCTCTCAGGGTGAGTTAGATGAGGTTACACAAGGTGGTATGAACAAAACTAAGCTGCAATCGCCTTGTGAGGCAAGATGGACCAGTCGTGCAAATGCACTGTACTCACTGAAGTCTGCATTCACTGTTGTATAGTCACTGCCCTGGAATATTTGGAAGATGACTAGGACGGCAAAGCCAGAAGTTAACTGTCCATCAAGAAAATTTATTTCATCACAACACTAGTAGTGAGCATGTAGTGAGCATGTAGTGCGCATGTAGTGCGCATGTCCACCATAATCTGCTTCCTGGATGGATGCCACGTAATCAGTTTTTTTCTGCGCCCAAATCTTTAGAAACCAAGCACAATGGCCAATGTAGGAGTCTTTTTGTCCATTATCCCAATACCCTTTTCATGTTTTATTTTGTCTTCAAAATTCACCCAATTGCAATTGGTTACCCTGTTTCAAACCACCAGATCCACTCTTTGTAGACATTGGAATGTGGTGAATGTTGGATGGGCGGGGTCTGAGGCTGACCAAAATCTTTCAACTGCACTACCCATTCTCGAGTTCACCAAAAACTGCAATTGCACTCGCCTTGAGGATCACCAAAACCTTCAACTGCACCTCTTGCCAAAGTATAGGGGGTAAGCCCATCTCCAGCCCCCTCACCACAATTATGTCTATACTCTATATATAGAATTGTGCTTCCACATGTATTTAGACCTAGCTATGTCCCTGGCTGGCACCATGCCTAGCTACGCCCCTGGCTCGCACCATGCCTAGCTAGGCCCCTGGCTGGCACCATGCATAGCTAGGCCCCTGGCTAGCACCATGCATAGCTAGGCCCCTGGCTAGCACCATGCCTAGCTACGCCCCTGGCTTGCACCATAAGATGACACAGTAAGGGTGTCAGAAATAGGAATGTTGATACTAAAATAAATAGAAATGTATTAAAATATAACTATTTTGAGAGTTTCTGCCCTAAGGGCAGAAACTAGGGGAGAAAGGTATTTCTGCTGCATGGGCAGAAAGCATTTCTGCCACATGGTTTCTACCATGAGGGCAGCCTAAAATCATGTATACATCCTGTATGGACATTCATCCACCAAGAAATCAGTTACTAACAGTGTAATGGACAACACCCTGTAATATACCAGAAGTAGTTCAATGGAGACTACGTGATGTTTTGTTGCATTTCTACAAATGTGTTCCTGTATGTGGCCGGTATGGGGGTGGGTGGCAATGCGGGTGTGGGCGGTACTGCGGTCAAATACAGTACAACTTGTCACTCAGTAAATAGTCTTTGAACAAGTGTGGGAAACCGGTACCAGACAGACTAAACATTTCACATGGTTGAGGATGTAGGTCCTACATATAACATTTGTTTCACAGGATATAGGGCCATTCAGCCACCCAAAAATAGTTAGTAGCAGGGTAATAAACAATATAACCATGGTGAAGTTACAAAGCCAGGTTAACACCAGGGTAGTAAAACAGGGTTGACATGATGTCAGGATTTGTTCGCATCCCTAAGTATTGGGACAGTGAATCTAAGAATTGTTTTTGTGTACCCTGTGTTTTGGGACAGCTGATAATTTAATTACTTTTAAGTGTCCCAATACACACGGTCATTACGGCATGTTTGCTCAATATTACAATTTGAGTACATTATAAAGGAAAAATAGGCAATGTCACAAACTATTGCATTTCTCAGTTAGGATCTCCCTATCCTTGGAGCAGTAGACTGTAGTAGCATGATCAGTCCACGAAACATGGGGCACACCTACCCAGAATGTATCTAGTTTTGTAATGTTACAGATTTTAAAAAAATTATAATTTTTGAGCATGATGATATTGATGGTTATTTATTATGTACCAAGAAATATGTCGTGCAGGCAGTCCTGAATAGAATTCAAACAAGTTAAATAATAACATGATTACATGCCTAATATTAAAAAATGTAATGTTCACATTTACCCGGTTATTTAAGTGATCATACTATCATGCAAATTAATTAATACAATTTTAATCAACCGATTTGAGGCACATAAAATTTCAAAAATGGGCCAAGTGGCCCTGAAGTCCTTTGGACTAATACGTCTATATGTGACCCCGGCTGACCAAATGAGTGATAAGTCAGAAAAATTGTAACATTGTTTTCTTACATCCGTGTAAAGGTTTGGTATGGTGCTTTACATGGTTTCAAAAATTATACGACTGCTACAAAAATTGGCGAAGTTATGGAGCACTGAACATGGTAGGGGTCAAAAAGTGAAAATGAAGAAAACGGCTGTTGAAATTATATATGCAAATGGATTGCATGGAAATATTACATGCACAACATTCAAATGTGGCACACAGTATGTAATATGTATGTTATGTTGCAATGATACACTGGAAGTACAAATGTGCTGCTACAAAGACTTATCAAGTTATGCCAGATTATGTCTTCATGTGTAAAACTAAGGACATATTATTTGAGAGCAAAAGGTAGACTCACTGTTTGACACAGTTTAAAAACTACAGGCAACTGTCCAGTTTAACAGGGTCTAGTGGTTTAATGCTGTCTGTTGACACAAGCTACTGCCAGTGACCGATTACACATTAGTCACAGTTTCCATCAAACAATAACAGGCAGAGAATCTTAGCTCCATAGCTGGGTGTAATACACAACAAGTGATAAATATATGATACACTGGAAGTACAAATGTGCTGCTACAAAAATGTATAAAGTTATGCCAGATTATGTCTTTATGTATAAAACTAAGAGGACAGATTATCTGAGAGTAAAAGGTAGTCTAAAGAAAACAAAACATAAACACAACTTGCAATTATAGAAAATCAATAGTTTTGAAGATACAGTTTAAAAGTGTTAGGCAACTGTTCAGTCTAACAGGGATCAAGTGTGTCTACTCTGCCTGGGTGCTGTGACCAATGAAAGATTAGTCAAGGTCTCAATGGACTAGGCTGTAGAGATTAGTCACAGCTGTTGACTTTGTGGCACAATACACAACATCTACTGTTGGGGGTGGTCTCAAGGGCCCTTCTCAAAACCACATCACTAGATAATGTAAAACTTTTGCATTTTGGGGGGCCCCTTAGGTGCCCTTAGAATGATTCAATCAAATACAGATTTTTTGTATATAGTGTCAGCACCCTAAGATACATCTATGCAAAATTAGAAAAAAAAGTTGCTGAACAGTTTTTGAAAAAATAGGCAAAATGTTACATTTTCACCAGTTTTGGGGTCCTTGGAGGCCCTAGGGAGCCCTTAAAATGATTCAATCAAATACAGATTTCTCGTGCATAGTGGCAGTGCCCTAAGATGTCTATGCAAAATTAGAGAAAAAGTTGCTGAACGGTTTCTGAGGTTTATGAGAAATGGGCACATTCATGTCTTTTTCCAGATCGATTCCTCTTTATGTTTCCAACATTTTTAATTTTAATCAACACAAAAAGACAAAAATCATTAATTTTGGGACAAGAAAATATAATGCATTATCAATGGTGCTATCAGGCGAGTTGTTGAGAGGAATCTCCTTTCTAGTTCTCCGAATGTCAGTAAGGACGACCTCATTAACATCCTCTAATAGGTTCAGACTGACACAATATCATATCTGTCACAGTTTCATCAACACTCATACTCACTGACATAGTTGACATTCTTCTGCCATTTCTTCCCTTCCTCCTTTTTCCCTACTTCTTTCTTCTCTCCATCCTCTCCCTCCGTTTCTGTCCCAGGCACGGTCCTCTTGGAGAGGAACTCCTCTATTAGGTCCAGGGTGAAGAGACTCTGACTGTAATAGAAAGACATTTAAAACAACTCCTCTGTTAAGTCCAGAGTGAAGATATTCTGACTGTAATAGACAGACATTTATTAGAACTCCTATATTAGGACCACAATGAAGAGACTCTGATTTTAATAGATAGACATAAGAACTCCTCTGTTAAGGTGACAAGACTGTAGCAGACATACATTTATAAGAATCCCTCTACTAGGACCAGAGTGAAGAGACTCTGAGTGTAATACATATAATTATTTTATCAATAAAGTATGGCTTAAATAACATGGTGTTTAAAATTTAAAAATTGCAATATTTTAACCTAAAACAGTCATTATAAGTCCTGCTCTGACTGAACAGAATCGACCCTGGAATCTATTTTTTTTCTGCATGAGGTCAAAAGACAGCCCTTCCCATGCCCTCCATAGAACGCCCCTCAAACTGTCAAGACATGATTCACACATCACACAGACTTTACTTGCTCTAACTTTAATCTCATGTAATTACTTCAAGATTGCAGCTTACACAACAGACATTTCAAAATTGCATGGTTTGGGAATTAACCATTTCGGTACTACAGCCCTAACCAGCTGTGACCACTGAATACTGCATTCCCAGTGAATATGGAAGATGGTGGACTACCTCACTTCAAGTCAAGATTTGAGCAACAAAAATGCATTTTATGAATAGGAATGTTATATATTTTTCGAAGGTATAATAATCAGCGAATAAAATGAGCCACATTATTTTATATTCCGTCGTCATGGTAACCAACAATCCAAGATGGCCACCAATATTTCAATGTTTTTGCAGTTGCTGAACTCAGTTGTATACTAAGTTTGCCGACATCGTTATTATGTCGATCGTCAACATCCGACAAAGATTCCTTGATAAAACTATAAAATAATCTGTCCAAAACATAGGGTGGTAACTCGCTAATTGAAGTAATGCCGTCCGCCATTGTGGCCACCGCAGATTTTGATAATCCATCATAAAAAAACGTGAAAATCACCGTAAACTATTATTGAGCGATAATAAACGATGACCACTGATGAATAGCTAATTTATTCGCCCTGACATCCACACACAACAAGTGGCTCCAGTACTGAAATTGTTAATATAACTCATGGAAATTGTCGTACTGAAATTGTTAATATAACTCATGGAAATTGTCGTACTGAAATTGTTAATATAACTCATGGAAATTGTCGTACTGAAATTGTTAATATAACTCATGGAAATTGTCGTACTGAAATTGTTAATATAACTCATGGAACAGAGACATCCTGACTTAAATAACGACCGAGGTCCATACCTGAAGATGAGTGTCTTGTCGTTGTCCTTCACAGCGCCATCTATGAGACTCATCATGAGTACCATTTTGCCACTGTTCTCGAGCATTCCTGGTGCGTAGTTCTTCAACAGTTCGTCAGCCTGTAACACACCACCAGTTCTGCATTAACCGTTTCAGACAAATTCTATTTCACACTACAAAACACCAGCCGTCAGAGGTCAGAATCTGTAATGTTTTCAGCATTTTTTATGTACTTTTCTGTTTAGCCAGGTTTACATCAGATGGCCCCTGTGCACCTGGGTGTGTCCACACTGGTTGTCATGGCAACAACCTTGGGAAGGTCACTGCCCCACAAGTGCTGTGACCCACAGAATGCAACTCATCACCTATAAACCACACCAGGTTTGTAGATACCATTTCAGTCACTCCTCCGATAACTCCTACAACTAGATTTCCCAGAAGTTGGCCTGAATTTTTTACCAACACATCACACTGTCAGATACTAGGAAGTTAATAAGACTAGTCAGCATAGCAAGGATACTACAACAAAATGCCAAGATACAAAAGTTATGACCATATGTATTAGGACACTTACAATAATGAAACTATCAGATGTGCCAAAACATAGGGTGCACAAAAATAAATCTCAGATTCACTGTCCCAATACTTATGGATGCGAACGAGTCCTGACGTCATGTCATCCTTGTCTATTATTTTTTTTTCTAGATTTTTAGGGTGTCCCAAAACACACGGTGTCCCAATACATAGGGTGTCCTAAAACATACGGTGTCCCAATACATAGGGTGTCCTAAAACATATGGTGTCCCAATACAGAGGGTGTCCTAAAACATACGGTGTCCCAAAACATAAGGTGTCCCAATACATAGGGTGTCCTAAAACATACGGTGTCCCAAAACATATGGTGTCCCAATACATAGGGTGTCCTAGAACATACGGTGTCCCAAAACATATGGTGTCCCAATACATAGGGTGTCCTAAAACATACGGTGTCCCAAAACATACAGTGTCCCAATACATAGGGTGTCCTAAAACATACGGTGTCCCAATACATAGGGTGTCCTAAAACATACGATGTCCCAATACATAGGGTGTCCTAAAACATACGGTGTCCCAAAACATACGGTGTCCCAATACATAGGGTGTCCTAAAACATACGGTGTCCCAATACATAGGGTGTTCCAATACATACAGTCATTATGGTATGAAATATCATCATTGTCATGTAAAACCATCCTCGTAAGCCAGGGGTGTGATTATGTATACGATTATGTACACTACCCCTGGCAGATCTCCTACAAATTGTACAGAAGTTAGCTAAGTCAAATTCATAATTGACTTCGCCGTACCAACCGTGAGAACAGTGCAGATCCCGTCCGACCCGTGCCCCAGTTCCAGGAATCCCAATATCATTACCCATTCGACCATTCTCACAAGCTACTGAGTGGTATTGTGTATTCAAATAATGATGTCTACTGCCCAAACAGTCCAGAAGACCACTGGAATTTTACGGCAAGCGACATTATTGGCTGACCTTATCTTGAGAGTTTCGGCAAGTGATCTGCCAGGGCCCAGGGCGTACTGAGACTGGTGTAATCAGCAGTGCCCCCTGGTGCACGAGGATGAATAAAACATGCTAAATGAACACTAATTACCACAAAAGACATAAATAAGAAAATGAATTGTAAAACCATAGAGTGATTTGCACAGTGCAGGTAGATAGACAGCAGTGGAAGCAGGTGCAGGTAGATAGACAGCAGTGGAAGTAGGTGCAGGTAGATTGACAGCAGTGGAAGCAGGTGCAGGTAGATAGACAGCAGTGGAAGTAGGTGCAGGTAGATTGACAGCAGTGGAAGTAGGTGCAGGTAGATTGACAGCAGTGGAAGCAGGTGCAGGTAGATAGACAGCAGTGGAAGCAGGTGCAGGTAGATAGACAGCAGTGGAAGTAGGTGCAGGTAGATTGACAGCAGTGGAAGTAGGTGTCTTTTACGAGAGTTGGATTTCGACGGTCTATTTTCATAAGTATTTTACACAAAACAACTTTTCTAAAAGTTTCTTTGGACAGATTTGGAGGAATGTGTGTTAGAGATTTAGCATATCTTACAGAAGAATTTGTTCTGTTTTTTGTTAAAACAACATATAACATTAGTATGCATGATTTGTACTCCCACCAGAGAAGTCGAGATGGTGTTCGAGTGAACAGGTCTGCCAGGGAGTAAAGTGTAAAGCACTTTGAGCAGTCCTGAGGACTGGATACTGTGCTATAAAAGAACGTACCTTTACTTTTACCAGTATAAATAAAAACACACTGATAGAGTTTCTGGCATATATTCCAATGAGAAAACTAAAGGACCCCTACCCATTCGTAGCCGACACCCTGCTCCTTGCGGTCCATCATGGCATAGACTTTGTTGATCTCCTGCTGTGGTTTGGGAGACGACTGGTTCTTCTGTTCAGCGGTGGCTGGGCCTGTCTTGCCCTTGCTCCCAGCCTTCTTCGCCCCTGTGGCTGCCTCCTGGATCTCCTCCAGGTCAATGTCGTTATCCTCAACCAAACTGTTCTTCTTCTGCTTCTGGGCCGCCGTGTACAGCACGTCAGGATGGTTCCAGATCTGGGGCGGGAAATGACTGTTATTACTAGTGCTGTGTACTGCGTACCGGTATACCAGTGAACCAGTTTTTCTATACGGTTTTGAAACTGATTTTTCTATTCAGTCAAACCGGTTTTCCATACATAATGTAAACATCGTCAACTAATAATGTTTGTTCCCAAACAACATAAAAGTAACCAAATTTGAACCACAAAATCAAAGACAAGCAGCGAACCGTGCATGTCGTTGCATCTAGCAGACAACGAATGGGAAGTACATGCCATGGCACCGTACTCCTGCAACCGTTATTTGTGTTGCGCTCCGACAAAATGACACAATGTTACCACGCAAAATGTACTGTTTTAATGTTTTGTACATTAAAACTATAAAAATTACTGCATTTTGTTTTAACGTCGTCTATGCAGAATGGAATTTTCATGAAAAGTAAATTGTATTTCAATCCATCGATTCTGTGGACAATCACAAAATTTTGCGTATATAACGAAAAAACCGTATACCGGGGATAAAATACACGGTGCATACCATACAGAGCCATACGGTACACAACTCTAGCTATTACATCACAAATGTGACACTGTGTACAGATCTGGTGCTGTAAATGGCTGTTATTGGGGTTTGTGAATAAACAATAAATGGTGGATGAGTTGTCTTGCGAGATGCACATGTATTGACATTAGTTGCGAGAGTGTAGCTTTAGTAGCTTTAGTAGCAGGAGGTGCAGCTTCAACTGCACAAGTGACATCAATTGTGGGATATGTAGTTGTAACCCTTTAATTGTGAAACGTATATCTTTAATTCCAGAAGTATAGCGCCGACTGTGAGAAATGGTGCTTCAATTGTGGAAACAAAAGCTTCGTGGTTTGACTGTTTTTGTTGCAACAATGCAATTGTAGGATGTGTAGTTGTGGACAATCTAATTATAATATTATAATATATCATTGTGGGAAATGTAGCTTAAACTGTGAGAAGTGTTGCTTCAATTTTGTGACGTGCAGATTTAAGTGATGTCAGCAGGTAAGAAGACGGCCAACACGTATGAGGCATTACCTTGCAGCAGATGGCGAATGCCTTGAGAGGGTTTGTGCTGACCCAGCCTGCATCGCCCATGTTCACTTGACCCATGAACTCTGTGTAGAGCTGGCGCTGTACTGGCGACATGCGGATGAGGAGGGTGTACTCCTCCTTGGGAGGCAGAGTGGCCGTCAACACGTCATGTCCACGCCTGGAGCACACAGCAACACATTCACCACACTACTGACACAGTGGCTACACTACTGACACTGTGACTACACTACTGACACAGTGACTACACTACTGACACAGTGACTACACTACTGACAAAGTGGCTACACTACTGACACAGTGACTACACTACTGACACAGTGGCTACACTACTGACACAGTGGCTACACTACTGACACAGTGACTACACTACTGACACTGTGACTACACTACTGACACAGTGACTACACTACTGACACAGTGACTACACTACTGACATAGTGGCTACACTACTGACATAGTGACTACACTACTGACATAATGGCTACACTACTAACATAGTGACTACACGACTGACATAGTGACTACACTACTGACACAGTGACTAAACTACTGACATATTGACAACACTACTGACAGTGACTACACTACTGACATAGTGACTAAACTACTGACATAGTGACTACAGTATTGACACAGTAACTACATTACTGACATAGTGACTAAACTACTGACATAGTTACCACTACTGACATAGTGACTACACTATTGACACAGTGACTACATTACTGACACAGTGACTACATTACTGACATAGTGACTAAACTACTGACACAGTTACCACTACTGACATAGTGACTACACTATTGACACAGTGACTACATTACTGACATAGTGACTAAACTATTGACACAGTGACTACACTATTGACACAGTGACTACATTACTGACATAGTGACTAAACTACTGACATAGTGACTACCCTACTGACACAACAGGCATGTTGCAAACACAGTTACACTGTACCATGTTAGAAACAAAGTGACCATGTTACAAAGTAAGTGATCATGTTAACATTGTGTGGAATCAACAAGGGATAAGACAAGGTCTATTCATGGAATTAAATTTAATCTAATTAAATTGCTTACTGAATAGAAAGTATGCATTCGGACACTTAAAATAAATAACTTTTTAGCTGTCTGAAAACATACAAGCACAAAAACATGAATTATTTTTCGTATCTGAAAACACAGTCATTATTTACTGTACGTAAAGAGACATGTAAAATAATAGGAAAATACCAGTTGAAAGCATGTCGCAAGGGTTCAACAAATAATCAAATATTTATATCAAACTAGACCCCTAACGTACCTCTGGACAAAGCCCTCCAGGAGACTGTGCAGGACGTGGGCTCGGAATCGCATTAGTCGTACATCCTCCGCTGTACTGTCCAGACACTGACCGTTCATGATGGGTCGCTCAAACATGTTGCTAAACTCCGTCCTCGAGCCAAGGAAGTTCGGCCGCACAAAGTCGACCATGCACCAGTACTCGAGGAGGTTGTTCTGCAGCGGGTAGCCAGTCAGCACGACGCGACGCCTGCAGGAAGAATGACGCATGATGTGACCTTTGATCTAAATGATGCGGAAACTATTGCTTGGGAAAATCATTTATATGATAATTATTTCCTAGTGACCGAGTTGAGTTGCTAATACGGCTACATCTGGGCACTATTTCACTGAGTTGCTAATACGGCTACATCTGGGCACTATTTCACTGAGTTGCTAATACGGCTACATCTGGGCACTATTTCACTGAGTTGCTAATACGGCTACATCTGGGCACTATTTCACCGAGTTGCTAATACGGCTACATCTGGGCACTATTTCACCGAGTTGCTAATACGGCTACATCTGGGCACTATTTCACTGAGTTGCTAATACGGCTACATCTGGGCACTACTTCACCGAGTTGCTAATACTGCTACATCTGGGCACTATTTCACCGAGTTGCTAATACGGCTACATCCGGGCACTATTTCACTGAGTTGCTAATATGGCTACACTTGGGCACTATTTCACCAAGACAAAGGGCTCATAACGATAACCATCCGTAAACAGAGGCCATTGGTAGATTTAAGGAGCATTTTTAAAATGCAAAATGCTATGTCACAGAATACACTATTTCCGTGACACATCAGCGAAAGTGTCCTGGTGGTTTTTTTTTCTTCAATATACAAGAACACGATCAGGTACGGAGCAAAACTGATTCTAAAGAGCAAAATTTGTTTAGGTGCACCTGGGTGTGTCCACACTGGTTACCATGACTACGACCTCGGAAAGGTCACTGCACCACAAAATGCAAGTCATCACATATCAACCAGATCAAGGTTTTGGCTATACAGATATTTCAAGTATTTAAACCAGCGACCCACAATATTAGAAAACCATAACATTCTGTCTACTGATGCGTTACCATAGTTTCATACCTTGTTCGGATGTTCTTTAATGCCTTTGAAATTCCTGCATGACTGTTCTTGATGCGATGACCTTCATCACAGATGACAAGGTCGGGCCCTGGCCGCATCAAGGCTTCGTGTATATCTGTTTAGGAAAGCAGAGGTAGTTATCCCATCAAAAAGAAGGACAATGTATTTTCATAATTTGTTCTGATTACCACTGTGTAGTATATGGCAGTATACTGGTACACTGTAGTGTTATTATCGAATGAAATTGGTATTCTAAACAGTACGTAACATGACTATAATTTAAGCTTCCAAAACTATGCAAAAGTCAAAAAATCTGAACCAAAAGATAAGATGTTTGACAATTCCTTGCACTGATACAATTCACTACATCCCTTCCATGTAAAGTACGCATGTTGAGAAGAGTAAATCATACAAGCTGACCTCTGTAGTCCAAAGTGTGGTGCTACGAATGCGAATGAGCATTCTCTTGTGCAGCTCCAAGAGCATGGAATCAACTGCCCCTTATTGTGCGAGTGTTAACCAGTTTAAAGTGGCACTCAAGACCCACCTTTTTACAAATTATTTTAACACCCTACAATCGTAATTCATCATTCATACATTTATTTTAATTTAGTTATTATTATTAATATACTGTTACTATTTTAATAGCTTGCATACATGTGTTTATTTATATATTATAATTTGTTGTTAAGACAATATAGTTGATTTTATTTATTTTAGCACATTAGCATTTTAAAATGTGTATAGTTTTATATGTTATTAATTTATTTTTAGTAATAAGCTTTGTACAGTGCCCCAGAAGAATTATTTGGATGGGGCGTTACATAAGAAATGTGTTATTACTATACAGTAATTAATACCATACAGCGTAACGTAGCATATGCCACAGAGTTCCATATGGCACACCACATGACACACCACATGACACACCACATGGCACACATCACTTAGTCTCATCTTAGTAACAATAAAGACATGCAAACTGTTTCCTCCACCTCTGTTTCAGGTCAAGGACCGTACCAGTGAGAAGTTCCTTGTTCTGGTCCTCCTCAATCAGGTCAATGATGACCGGGTCGTTGCCCTTTAGCTTAGACTTGCGTCCCCGTGCCGCTGGGAACTTGCGTGAGGTGAGTAAACGATACATCTCGTAGCCGATGAGGAGCACACCTCCGCCCTTGTACCAGTCGTCTAGGCAACAGAATACGTCAGTCAACTCACAGACCTACCAACACAGCTTTATCTAGAGACTCATCCACCTGTCATTTGGACGGGTTGAGTTCGTTTTTGGAAGGGTGGAAATTTTAACTTGGACGGGTATAAATTTGAGGAGCAAAAAACTTATTCATTACTGACTGTCACTGTCAATGGCGATTCATATCAACGTTACGCTTTAAAAGTGTGTGTCTCATGTACACATATGTATATAATTTATCAATATATATATATATATGATCATTCATAGAAACCTGCCTACCAACCATGATCATGAACCAATAATTAATGTGGGAATATTTCCACTAACTGTTAACCAGGAGAATTATGAATTTAAGTGTTCCATGTTATGCTAAAGATCGAATTGTGGTGGAATTTAAAGATTTTGTCAGAAATCTGTTCCCTGAATTTATTTGTTAATGATCATTTTATGGTTTTAAAATTTTTTAAAAAGATTAGTAAGACTTTTACCCCATCGTTTTGGTGAACATATTTCTATAAATTTAAAAGCTTACATTTAACCTCCTTTTAATCTGCATGGGTTGGTTTCATGAAGCGGATCGGCACATTCTTAATGCTAAGATGCCTCACCCAGGATCAAATTTTTGCCAGTCCAAATTTGTTTCTATATGCTACGAAGCGCGGTCTGGCATGCGATCGGACGTGCGATTGACATGCTATGTAACTATGAGTATATATATATGTATGTATGTATATACCTGCATGGTAAATTTTGGTAATTATACTTAGTGTTATAAAATATAAAAATAAACTAAAAGTACATATTACCATTTATGAAGGCAAGGCGTTTCAAAATGTCGATTAAGCGGAATTCCATCCGTTTTCCAAGATGGCGTTATAATCAGCAAGTGCTTATTGTATCTCCCCGCCCTGACGTTGACCTCACGTAGGATTATTTAGTTTACGCAAGTGTTGGCTGCATTTCAAGCATCCACCGCTAATGGTTAGGTGACAATTACACTAGCAAGTCGAGGTCTGGCTTAATCGGTTTCTGGCGTGTGTCGGGCAGCTAGCCAGGTGATCCGGGTGGGTGATTTTCAAAACCAGTCTCCGTAGATTGGGGCAGTTTCATTGATGTTGTAAAAATGGCATGGACGGGCTGGCCCGCACAAAAAAACGACATGGACGGACCCGTCCACAATCAATTTCAAACTGTCCGAAAATGCAATTTTCTAATTTTAACCGTCCAAATGACGGGTGGATGGGTCTCTGGGTGAGGCCCTGCTAAGATGATTGTCTTAGTAAATGATGCATATTTTTAAAATAGGCGAACATAGGATATGCTTAAGATATATTTACACAAACACGTGACGCTAAGTAATTACATAATTTCAAACACTTCATGAAACCGGCCCCTGGTCTCTTAGTTGGCTGAGAATGACATTATTCCACAGTGATTGATCACATAAGAAATATCAACAGTCGTACTCACTGACAACCTTTGCCCTGGCAACCATCGTGCGATGGTTATCGTTCAACACGTGCACATCGAACTCGCGTGGCGCCACGCTGCTTGCATCGCACCCTTCGTCGGCCTTGATGGCGTCCGAGGTGGGCGTCCACAGGCTGAACTCAAACAACCAGTTCTGGAGCGTGTTGACGGGGACGATGACCATGACATGACGGGCACCCGTATAGCGAAGGAAGATGTCGATGAATGAAATGAGTTGAATGGTCTTCCCCAGGCCCATGCTGTGTGCCAGCACGCACCCAAAGCCATGGCTCGTCTTGTAGCGCGCCAATGCCTCCACCAAGTTGTCATACAGGAAGCGAATGCCGCCAATCTGTCACACGAAATGATGCCACCAGATAATTGTGTTGGCCAAACAAAGTCTGGCGATGTATTCAGTCATGTGGTGTTTCAAATATTTACAAAGACATGGAAGTTGTCACTGCATGTATGCAGGGCTGCCTGCCATTACGGATTTTCCGTAATCATTACAGAAATTCACCTCAGATTACAGCATTACGGAAACTGCCGCCGTAGTACGGAAATAAAAATATCCGACTGAAGAACATGATACACATTCAAGAATTGCTAAATCTATAAATAATCCTGCTCCAGTTGCCCTGAAGAAACTGTCTTCATTCATTTGTTACAATTTATCAACACATGTTTAGTCACTGCAAGTTCTATGAAGTTATAACTTCAACTGCCAGCAGCCTGCTGATGACTGCCGTGGCACGTGGACATATTACTAGTACAGCATACGTCTACAGCCGTCAGTCAACAGCAATTACAGCAGGGAAAATATCAGTGTCATTAATGCGCCTCTACACATTAATACAATTTTCAGGTGTAGAATTATATTATGAAATAAATAAATTAAGATTACGTTAGGTAGAACCATTCAATTACGTTAAATAGTTATGGTTTTCTGAAACTTATGAATATAATTATAACATGTCTTAGACGAATATAAAATAAGAATTACAATTGTTGTAATTGCAACAGAAAACTATCATATTTTATTGAGGGCTTTTTATTTAAAGGGAATAAAAACATCTATTGCTCGAATTCATGTTATATTAGATCCTGCTATCTATTTCCACGTCCACCAAGCCAAAAAAATTCAATGAATTAGAAATTCCACATTTTATGCTGTGCATCCAGACATTTTCGAATATGCATATTTTTGGCGCGCTTTTCGGGATGCCGAGATGTGACGTCATTAATGACTCAAACTCGCATCAGGCCGACCCTTTTCATGCATTCAGAGCATGTTTACAAGTATAGCTTTTGGGTCGAAACGAGCGTCAGAACGAGTTATTGTGCAATATTCCGACGTAATACAAACACTAGTCATCATAGAGGAACAAGCAGTTATCTTACGGTTCCACATGAATCGAATGTTATTCAAAACAACGAATGCGAATGGGCCTACAAGTTGACTAGGTTTCGCCGAGCTTGGGCTCATTTTCAGAATAATGATATCGAATGCAACCAACGGGAGATAATCTACACCAATAAACATACATAGCAAACATATATTGTATCCAGCTACATAAAGTAACATATATAATCTCATAATATTACTAGAATATCGATATATGAAGGAGTTGTACAATTGATCATCACAACGTAAATCAGACAGAGAACTTCCCTTAGTCCCGCTAGCTCAGTGGGTAGGTGCGTTGGTTACTTGTCATTTATTTTACAATCGGGCGACGCCGGTTCAATCCTGACAGCATGCAAACCTTTGATTTTATTTACACTTTTTTTTTATAATATTTTCACAAAGTAATATAAACAAAATCATTTTATAGTATAATGCACTGTTTGTAAATAATTTATATTTTTGTAGTAACTATTTATTCGCCACAAAAATGAAAATATGGTCATTATATAACGATGTTTCTAAATTTTATTTATACAAACCAATATAATGTAATGGATATATAATTTATTAATTGTAAATATATTGTACAGTAATATATTGTAATTATATATGTGAAAACAGATTGAGATCTGTCTGGATAAATACAATTTAGAAACATCGTTATATATAATGACCATATTTTAATTTTTGTGGCGAATAAATAATTATTACAAAAATTTAAAAAATATTTACAAACAGCGCATTATAGTATAAAATGATTTTGTTTATATTACTTTGTGAAAACATAAACAAAAAAAGTGTAAATAAAATCAAAGGTTTGCATGCTGTCAGGATTGAACTGGCGTCGCCCGATTGTAAAATAAATGACAAGTAACCAACGCACCTACCCACTGAGCTAGCGGGACTAAGGGAAGTTCTCTGTCTGATTTACGTTGTGATGATCAATTGTACAACTCCTTCATATATCGATATTCTAGTAATATTATGAGATTATATATGTTACTTTATGTAGCTGGATACAATATATGTTTGCTATGTATGTTTATTGGTGTAGATCATCTTCCGTTGGTTGCATTCGATATCATTATTCTGAAAACGAGCCCAAGCTCGGCGAAACCTAGTCGATTTGTAGGCCCATTCGCATTCGTTGTTTTGAATAACATTCGATTCATGTGGAACCGTAAGATAAATGTTTGTTCCTCTATGATGACTAGTGTTTGTATTACGTCAAAATATTGCACAATAACTCATTCTGATGCTCGTTTCGACCCAAAAGCTATCCTTGTAAACATGCTCTGAATGCATGGAAAGGGTCGGCCTGATGCGAGTGTGGGTCATAAGTGACGTCACGATACCACGTGATCGCCTAGCTCATTAAAATTTAATTTTCCGCGGGAATCACTTCAGACGGGCTTAAAATCGAATTTATGCTACAAATGTATTTTTCTGTATTTGCTTAAATACAAATGTCAACTGTTAAACTTTGTGTACACATGGAAAAAGGATTTTAGCTAACGCCTTATTTTTATTTCCTTTAAATACAATAATTTAACATTATTATTGACTGTTAGTAATAATTGTTTCCTGCTGTGTGTTGTAAATTTGGAAGCTTGTTGGATGATTATTGGCTATTCACTGGTGCTGTCTTTCCCACGCTGGTGCTCTACAAACATAAACACTTGGGCATGTTTGGTCATTCATGGACTTTGACAATGTCACTTATTGCAAAACAAACATCACTGAAGTGCAAACTGACAACCTTAAAGGGGCCCTGTATAGATTGCGCTATTCCACAGCAGAAGTATTTTGTCAGCTGACGCTTGGCGTCTGCGGCTATTTATAGAACAGTCTCGTGCAGGCGATATGTTTGACGTCATTAGTTTTCGGGAACACAAGACAAGCGTGCACAGAATTTAGTGATTGTGTTGTTGATAAGAATTTATTTATGACATATACTGTTGCAAACTAACAACATTAAATAATAAATCCTTATCAACAACACAATCACTAGATGCATGGCAGGCTAGTCTTGTGTTCCCGAGAACTAACGACAGCAAACATATCGCCTGCACCAGACAGTTCTATAAATAGCCACAGATGCCAAGCGTTGGCCAACAAAATACTTCTGCCATAGAATAGCACAATCTATATAGTGCCCCTTTAATTGTAGCGCCGTGGTGCAGTGGCTAGAGCTTTGGACTCTCAACCTAGAGAACCCGGGTTCGAATCCTGTGCGGCGGTGTCGAACCTTGTGCAAGTTCGTTCACTATACGTTGATCCAGTTCACTAAGCTGTATGAATGAGTACCTGGCTATAGACAGCATGGATATTTGTGTACGAACAGTCTTCGCTCATTAATTGCAGCGTGGCTGAATGCTTCCCAGAGAAGTCGAGATGGTGCTTGAGTGAACAGGGCTGCCAGGGAGTAAAGTGTAAAGCGCTTCGAGCCGTCCTGAGGACTGGATACTGCGCTATATAAGAATTTACCTTACCTTTTAATTGGCGACAGAAGTTACAGTGTGGCAACACAATTATGTTGAAACAAAGTATGTTTAGTATGTTTAGTAACTTCCTGGATTCCCAGGCACCATGAATAGGCTGGGTGTGTCACTGTATTTACTTCAAAGAAAGGTTTGATTGGCAACCTTGTGGACTGGGGATCAAGGGGCGGCCGCAGTGGGGGGAGGGTCATTACGAAAGTTGTTTTTGTCAGGTAGGCAGCCCTGTGTATGTAAATCACCAGTGGTTCCACATGTTTTTCAGATCCTAACAATTAAAGTTTCATTGGGAAATAAATGGCAGTGATGCTTAATGACAGTATCTCACCTGGTGGGGTTTGATGACACTAACTCACCTAGTGAGGTTTACAACACTAACCCACCTGGTGGAGTTTCATAACACTAACTCACCTGGTGGAGTTTCATGGCACTATCTCACCTGGGTGTTTGTCGACACTAACTCACCTGGTGGTGATTTGTGACTCTAACTCCCCTGGTGGTGTTTCAGAATAATAACGTCCTGGTGGTCTTTCATGACACTAACTCTCCTGGTCGAGTTTCATGACATTAACTCTTCTGGTGGAGTTTGACAATACTAACTCACCTGGTGGGGTTTGACAACATTAACACACCTGGTGTGGTTTGACGACCCTTGCAATCTGAGGCAGTAGGTAGATGTCAGGCTCGTCAGGCGGGTGTCCGATGTTGACTAGGACACGGCCCTGGGCGTCTGGCTGGTTCATCTCATCGTTGATGTGACTGCCGCTGTTGTTGATGTCTTCCTCCCCATCATCCTCCTCCTCATGGTCACTGTGCACCATCACTACGTCATTGTCCTCCTCATCATCATCCTCAGAGCTCGAGATCAACACCACATCGTTGTCTGTCAATGCAATAATTATTTATTTATATTCGAGATCAACACCAAATAAATATATAAATAACTATTGTCTTCCAATGCAATAATTATTTAGTTATATTCGAGATCAACACCATGTCATTGTCTGGCAACGCAATATTTATTTGTTATGAACATATATTTTATAACTTTATCTATTTATTATATAATAATTTTAAGTGCTCAATATCAACACCACGTCATTGCTGTCAATGCAATATTTTTATGAACATGTATTTTATTAAGTTTATATTATTTATTTAATTATCTTAATATTTTAGAAACTATGTAATGTATTTGAGTTAATATAGTCTTTTAAATCTTAATCTAGTATTATATTTACCAGAATATATATATATATATATATATAAATAAACTTAAACATGTCTTATAATGCATTGCATTGTATCACCATTATAAAATTATTGCAACATTATTCTACTGTAACATCACTGTATTGTGACATAACACATGATTATTGTAGGTGTCAAAAGTTCTGTGACATCATCATACAGGTATTGTGACATGACTGTATTGTCATGTCACTGTACAGTATTGTGACATCATTGTATTGTGAGATAATTGTATTGCGATATAATTCTACGGGTATTGTGACATCATTATATTGTGAGATCTTTGTATTGTGACATCACTGTATTGCGACTTCACTGTATTGTGACATCATTGTATCATGACATCATTATATTGACATCATTTTGTTGTGGTGTTATTTTATTGTGATATTATTGTATTGTGACATCATTATACAGGTCCTGTGACATAATTGTATTGTAACATTATTGTATCATGACATTGTTGTATCTGACTTCACTGTATTGTGAAATCACCGTATCGTGACATCATTGTATTGTGACATCACTGTATTGTGGTGTCATTTTATTGTGGCATCAGTTTATTGTGACATCACTGTACTGTGACTCAGTATTGTATCGTGACACTGACATCATAATCCCACTGTGACATCGTAATTGTGGTGTTGTAATGTAACGTAACTGAGAACCATTCAAGACAATTGACAACAGACAAGGAGTTTTTAATATAATGTGATTACAATGAAATTATCAATAAGTTCCACTTTAAATAACACACTGCTCCCCACAATGCTAGTCATGAGCTTCCACTGTCGACGACTTTATAACAATCTTAATAAATGTTGACAGGGTTGCGTACGTGGGGGTAATCACACACAAGATCAGTTTCGAAATACACAAATAGATCGCTGACGCAATCGAACGTTCATGTGCGCGGTGACGCATCATTTAAATATAGCAACAACGGACTTCCCCGGCGCAGCGCCCCACGAAACCAGCAACGGAGTTTGTGCTACGATCGGCACATTTTTACGACGTCCTGCGCGCCGACAGCAACAACCATGAATTGTGTCTCTGTGACAGTCGTGTGGCTTTTGCTGTTGTCACCACCGCCTGGTAAGTATGCCGAGTCGTAAGGCAAACTCGAACAATTAAATCTGACTTTCAAAAAACAGCTTCGAAGTCACTTTTGTGAAGTCCGCATGTTTGGGACCTTATGGCGCGTGATGCGAAAGGAGGTGCAGCACAAACCAAAGGCGCTGGTCGCCGGACTACTGATGTAATAACGAAAGCGGTGTCGCGTTTCGGGCGTTAAATTTGTCGTAAATTTTATCCGGTTGATGTTTATGTGCATATGTAAGGCATACTATTTGGCACCAGTAGATCACGTAGTGATAAATAATATCCAGTAGTTAAATGTTTCGTTTGTTGTCGTAAACGGAACGTTGTACTTGTAGTTAGAGCATCCTCGCCAGCCAGGGCTGTTTGCCATGCAAAACTAGCCTTGGGCCTGGCTGATCTCCTACGCGAAGTGCGGAAGTTAGCCGAGTCAAACTAGTAATTGACTTCGCCAGTCGCGACTGCATCACCCGTGATAACAGCGCAAATACCCGCCCCAATTTGAAGACGGATAAACGACTTCTGGGAATCCCAATATATAATGACCCGTTCGCCCATTAGCACGATTAGCTGAGCGGTATTGTGTATTCGAATAATTGCTTCTACTTCCTAAACATTGCATGTAACATGAGCCACGGTTGGTTGAAATTAGTTTTATTATGACCACCTGACCTGAGTAGATCTACTGATCTAGTGAGCGATTTGATAGGCTGAGCTAAAATTCAGAGTTTCGTAATCAGCAGCAGCGACCCCTGGCGCGCGAGGATGAGTTAGAGTACATCATTATAATTTGGTGTTTCAGATTTGTAACCAAGTATAAGAGCAAGTCACGTGACATGTACGTGGAGAGGAAACTGTTTTACGACAGAAATTGTTTATGTCTGTGGGAAGCAAACATTGTATCATTTATGTATATATAGAGATATATATATAAACATACATAACACCCGGATAGATGTAAGCACGACAGCGGTGTGCATTCTACTAGATATGACGGTCTTTTATTGTGTTGATTAGATGTATGGCATTAAGTCTACAAATAATGCATTAGTGCTACTTGAATAAGTTAGCATTAAACCTATTAAGTATTCATGAATTGAACTGCAGATAAGTGTATATGTTGAAACATCTGACACACAACGAGTTTTGTCAAAGTGAATCCATAATTTCCCTGAATAAAACGTCATCGCATCGGTGTCATTGTGTGATGCAGGACTATCAGATTGCAATCGAGTCACTTGTGGCATCATTAGCTTGTTGCAGCCGCTATGTGGCTCCTTTCCTCCAGCAAAGAGGAGTAGAATCAGCTTTGATGTCCAAAGTGAGCTCAGAGAAGCCATGAGCATGTAGCCACAGATGGAAGCAGGCTGTTGTAATATGTACCTAGCCTCCTAGGTGGTTTGGTGTAGCTGGAGAGACTGCCTAGATAAATATTACAATGGCCCTTAGTTCAAATTGTATTGATAAGAGAAGCCATTGAAGTGGGCTGTTGTAATATTTACCTATGCGGCTTGGCATAGCTGGAGACTGGGTAGGTAAATATTAAAATGGGCTGTTACTACCTCTTGGGATAGCTTAAATTGTATTGATAACCCCCCTCCTGAGCAAATCTGGGTCACCGCTTGCCTTGCACGCGTTCACACCCTCTCGTGTTTCCTTTTGGACATCAAAGCTTTTTCCGTTCGTCTTTACTTGGAGAGCATGATTGATTTCAACATGGCCCAAAAGAAAAAGGAACATCAATTAAATATAGCAAGTTGTGTAGTGTATTATTTAATATTATTGTTAACACTAGGTTTGTATTGTTCAAGAGAGTACCAACTAGCAAACGTTAACGTAACCATCCATAATACTTTGGCTCCACCTAGTGAGTATCCAAGTTATGACACTCTCCATAATGGCAACCTGCCTATAACAGTAATTTTGCACAGTCCCGACGAAAAATACATTACTTAAATACTGATTAATATATGCAGTACAACAGTATTCCAGTAGAAGTTTGGTGATGAAATAATGGAATATATATCATACATGTTCAGTGACTCAAGAAGATGCTGTATTGCATTACAAATATATATAAGCATAATCACCCTTTAGCCACCTTCTAAGATCCTAGACACCACTGGCTACAGAGCTCAGGGGTGATAATGAAGTGTCATTATCATCAGCGATCCCTTTTTTTGGAGGATGATCTTTGCCCAGCACAGCTTCCCACAGTTGAAAACATATATAAGTTAAATTAAGTTTACAACCAGAATGTGGCGTGGGTGGTTTTTGTAGATTTGCAATAACAACATATTTATTTGTACTACAACGTGTACAATTCATTTAACACAATGTCTACTGACACTAATCTTCTAAGCCTCATTTTTGGCTACAGTTGCTAGTATATTGTCTTCAAACAATGTTGTGCCATTTCGAGTGATTGATTGCCAGTTAGTACGTGATAGTCACAGACTCCCAAGTTCCAAGTGTTCGGATTGATGTTGCAAGGACAAAAATGAAGTACTGCTAATTAAGTTTAATGTATCATCTGTTTCAAAGGGAGCATTGGTTAAATTAACAAGTCAGCAGGCCCTTAGCCAGAAAAAAATGTTGGCCAATCTTGAATGAATCAACTCTCTTGCTTGGCAGATCCATTCGATTTGTTTCACTACAGGTTGTGCTAATGATAGCAATTAATGTCCCTAGACTTGGAACTATTAGATGATCTAGTGGCCAACTGGTCCCCTCTAAATTCCACCCATCTTATCAATTATAATAACCCGTCCTAGCCAGTCATCTGCCAGTCTTGAAGACAGACAAATGCGTGTCTGGCTAAGCCTCTGCAAGTTAATAATGTGTTCGGATTCTGTTAGTATCTTGACTTGTAGTTTTACCCATGCTGTTGACATGTTGTAGCCACATGCCGCCTGTGGTATATCAGTCAGACTGGACATGATGGTCACCACTGTGGTGGACAGACCACCCCCTGTCAGACCATCAACTACGCCATCACCCACTCTACCTGGCACGACATCATCTCCATCGACTCCACCAGGGGGCCCTACACCAACGAGGGTCGCAACAACCACACTCACATCACCCACACACTGACCTTGACCCCGACGGGTGGCAAAGGTAGTGCGATCATCGACTGCCAGTCGCCAAACAACTCTAGTCTTTTCTACATCCACCAGGGGGCAACATCGGTCGACGCTAAGATCCCTACGCTGACGCTGACTGGCATCGTCATTCGGAACTGTCGCCAGTCTACATCACTAGATGACAGCACCATCATGGTCGAGAATGCGTACGTGAAGATAGTGAACTGTGAGTTTGTATCCAATGGAGTGCTGTTGTACCACCCGTGGACAGCGAACTCAACGTGTCGGAGCATGCAACTGTACATAGCGAACTCGACGTTCACCTCCAACCAGCTGTCCCATCCCAACCGCCCCGGCATCAGTCTCTGCAGCTGTACCACGGTCCAGATAACCACAGAGAATGTCACCTTCCATGCGACACCCATACAGGTAGACGGCAGTGGGAACCTCTCGATCAACTTCCGGTTGGTGACTCTCGACGGAGCTAACACAAAGACTGTCGCTCTCTACCTGACGCTGGCGAACGACACCAATGCGATTGTCCTGTCGAACAGCATTGTACGTGGCCACATTCATGGCAAGAACAGCGCCATTGTCATCGCTGCCAACCAAGAAGCAGCACAGATTCCGACCATTCACATGAACCATGTGACGTTCACAAACAACCACGAGGCAAAGACAATGGGCAGTGCGCTCTCAGTGTTTGCACGATTCAGACGCGATAAACCAATTCCCATGGGTCTGAAACTCAGCTTCTGCCAGTTTATTAACAACACAGCCCTTCAAGATGCCGGTGCCATCTACCTGGAGAACGTATGCGACATCCACGTCAGCGGGTGTCTGTTCACGAACAATACCGGCATCTCTGGTGGCGCCATTTACATAAAGTCAGGCTCGAACATCATGTTCACAAACACCACCTTCCGAAGCAACCACGCAGTGCATCCGACAGTTGCCAACTACATGACTGTGGGAGGTGCAGTGTACTCCAGCGGTGCCAAGTTATCGATCGCCAACTGTAGTTTCATAGAGAACTCAGCCCGGTTCTCTGCCCAGGCGTTGTACATAGTCGGTGCCCCTTACCTTGTGATACAACAGTCATACTTCAAAGACAACAGCGACTACCACGCGTCACCCCAGAACACGATCGTGTTCATCGACTCTCGGAGCGACTCCAACTATCGTATGGACCCAGACACGCAGCTCACAAACAACGTGTTCAACGTGACCCAGAGCACACAGTGTACCAGTGTGATGAATGTGAAGGCCCGTGTCAGCGAGAAGGGGAACAACTTCTGGTGTCCCCATGGGCACCACATCGAGATGCAGAACATCAACGCCCCATTCCAGTCGAAGTACACCTACACGCACGCCCTCTACTGGTGCCGGGCGTGTCCACCAGACACGTACAGTCTTCACCGGGGGCACCTGTCGAACACGGCTGGTAACAGGACACACAATGTTGATGTCTGTGTGGCGTGTCCACAAAAGGGATATTGTGAGAACGGTCGCATCATGGCGCGGGCCAACCACTGGGGGTACGTGGACAAGGACTACCAGCTGCAGTTCAGCATGTGTCCTCAGGGCATGTGCTGTGGGAAGGAACACTGTGACACATTTCGTGCATGCGCCATTCACAGACGCGGGGTGCTGTGTGCCAGATGCATGCGCCATCATGTCGTCGCGTTACACAGTCATGCATGCGTGCCAGAGAGCAGCTGCAACAGATTCACTGACGCTCTTCTGGTAGTCTTTTGCTTTAGCATCATGTACTTTCTTGTTTTTCTTGCGCTGCAACTGGCTGGACCTGCCATCAGCACGGGGCTAACAGGCTGGCTGTGTTCAAAATCATGTTTCAACTGCAGGAAATGTCACCAGGCTGACGACAAATTCGCCATCGCAGACCCAGATGACAGCATCCTTGAAGGTGTCGCAAGTGAAGATGTATGCACAGATACAGAGAGGATGGAAGCAGCGGAGATGGCCGCGGTAAAGCTGCACATCATCAACACCGAATCAGCACTGAAGATAATCTTTCAGTTCTACCAGATCATGCCAATCGTTTACCAGTTGAACGAGACCAGCGATGACCGTCACAGCATCACCCAAACGCTGACAGACATCTTCCATCTGCGTCCGTTCTTCAACGTCCTCGGCACATTCTGTCTCCCTCCCCAACTCGGCAGCTCTGGAGTGCTGCTGGTCTACCTGCTGTCTGCTGCCCTGCCGATGTTGGTCGTCTGTCTCGTGTACTTAGTCGGCTGCGTATCACTGCGTGTCCTTCACTCTCTGCGTCGCACATCAACACTGACAAATGACAGCTACCTACACCAAATGCTCAAGTTGAACTGTATCGGGCTGTTTATGTACACACTTCTCTTCAGCTACATTCCTCTACTCAGAGCTGTGTTTGGTTTACTGCACTGCGTTAATGTCGCCGACCAACACGTCCTGTTTGCAGATGCCGGTGTTTCCTGCATGCAGCCGTGGCAGGTGGTACTGGCAGTGTTCGTTGCCACTGCGCTTGCCCTGCTGTGGCTGGTGTTTGCTGTTGGCCTGCCCTTGCTTCGGGTAGAGGAGATCCCAGCATGGCAGTTTGTCATAGCAACCATTATGCCTCTCCCCATGCTGGTGCTGTGGATCTGGAAGCAATGCCTCACGCCACGCATCGGTCAAACCTACACCACAGACCAGATTACGTCGGCACACATATGGCGCATCATCGACATCGTAGAAACACCCTTTGTATCCGGCACAAAAAACAACACGTGGTGGCAGACCGTGTTGCTCTTTCACGCTTTCTGCATCGTTGCCTTGTCGGAGTTCCTCTCGCATGCACCCGTCGTGCGTGCGCTTGTTCTCGTCATCGTCTGCGTCATCGCTCTGGCTGCGCAAGCCACATGGCGGCCATTTGTCAGTGCAGCCGCAAATCGTGCAGAGACTGTCGTGTTGTGTATGCTGGTAGTCTTCAGCGTGTTCAACATGCACAGAGCAGTCCTCTATTCGATGGGTCTGTTGCCCACCGGTTCCAATGAGACACTCCTCGACATCTATGACTCGTCCTATCTGGTCGTGTCGCTATGGCTACCAATCTTGGTCATCATCGGCCTACTGCTAGTGGCCATACGGGGGCTGGTCAAACTGACCATGCGTTTGGCTCGAGGGTGTCGCAGTCAGTGACACAGGTGGACAGTGTGAGGACGTTTGTTTTGCGACAGTGATTTAATCGCATCTTTGTTTACTTTGTACTGCTTTACGCTATATTCCAGACATGTGAAGCTGCGACAGAATCATGCTGTTTTTGCTGATATTGAAGTGGGTGAATGGAATCATGAACATTGTATTAGCTTTTCTTCACTGTTTTGTCATGAAATGGCATAATTGTTTTTTTTTGTCATAAAAATATAATTTCTTTCTGTATTTTGTTAAGCAAATGTTATTGTAGGTGCCATAGCTGTAAGCAGGCTAATTAGCGTCATTTAATATTGCGTTTACTGATTTAATATCGGAACTGTGCCATGTTTTGATTACCAGACAGTTCTGCACTTGTGCAACAACGGTTTCTAGCAAGAAAGCATAATTATTTGTTTCTACTAGTTGTAGCAAATATAATCATGCCGATCTGTGTAACAGGTTAATTGTAATATAATCATGCCGATCTGTGTAATAGATTAATTGTAATATAATCATGCCGATCTGTGTAATAGATTAATTGTAATATAATCATGTCGATCTGTGTAATAGATTAATTGTAATGTAATGATACTACTGTGTTGTCGATGTGGAGATTGTTACGTGGGCACACTGGCTACTACACAACCTTACACACTGTTTCTACAACCAGCACAAGTAATACTTTATTAGACTATTATTTATAAGTAATACATACATACATCTATTCGTGCTTAACAATTAAATATTTGCAATCATCTCCTTGTGTCCTGTGGGTTACCATTCAGCATAGCCTTATCAAAAATATGATTGTACTGTATATTTTATTGATATTCACTAAGGACCATTCAGCATAGCCTTATCAAAAATATGATTGTACTGTATATTTTATTGATATTCACTAAGGATAAAACCAAACGTGCACCCCTTCAGCTGTAGTACGGTGGTACGTAGGTGGACTGTGTGAAGATGTTTGTTTTGCGACAGTGATTTCAAATGCATCTTCATTTATTGTGTTTTGCTTTACATACAATATATTCCAGACACTTGAAACTGTGACAGCATTGTGTTGTTTTTGCTGATATTCCTATTGTTTCTGCTTATAGTTATATGCCTGTTCCTATGAAGTGGGTGAATTTAATCATGATATTATATTAGTTTTTCTTCATTGCTTTGTCATGAAATGGCATAATTGTTTTTTGTCATGAAAATATAATTATTTTATTAAATTCTATTTGTATTATGGACCCAAATGTTATTGTGTATGCCTTAGTATAACCAGGCTAATGTGTGTAATTTAATTGCATTTAGTATCATAATTGTTCCATGTTTTGGTTATAAGACTATTGTATACCGATGCAGCAAATGTTTCTAGCAAGAAAACAAAATTACTTGTTTTCTACTATTATAGCAATATAATTGTGCCAATCTGTGTAATAGATTAATTTTAATGTAACAATTGTGTGTCAATGTAGAGACTGTTCAATGGGAATATTGACTAGTACACAAGTTTACAGATTATTTCTACAATCAGCACTAGTATTTCTTTATTAGCGTATTAAAGCCAGCTTTTGATAATCTGTATGCTATACATTGTATCTATATATGCTTACAAATAAAGATTTGAAACCATCTCCTAGTGTCCTGTGGGTTACCATTCACTGTCAAAAAGGTCTGGCATTAAGGGTAGTAACTAGTCTGAACAAAACTATTATTGATAAAAATGAGTGTACCACCACCCCCCCTAAACCGTGGTACTGTTACACATTTTCTTCTTCCCCCTTGAAGTGTGGGGTCATATCGCTTAATCTGTTCCGCCAGCACCACGTAGACGAGTTGTCTCCATCTAGTGAGACAAACTCACTAGGCTTGGCTCTTCTCCGAGAGGTCTCTTAACACTATCTCACCTTCTTAATTTCTGTCTACCTCTTTTGTCTTTCTCTTCCATGCTGTCTTTACTGATGGTTTCTCGCCCTGTGTGCCCTGCCCATCACACCCACTCACACTCAACTACCATAATTTCAGTTGTTTTAGGTGCTTATGACAACCCTATCATGTGACTTATATTGGGGTAACACAAATGGACATGCCAGACCTGCCTACCCCAAAAACTTCCTGTCAGTAATCCGTCTTCCCATTTACACTGATTTTCATGAATATAGGCCTTCTGTCAGTAACAGTTCAGAACCATGTCAGATATTGTCAGGAAAAGAACACCACTGTCAGTAATACTTTAATACTGTGACTATGATGATAGAACATTGTACCCAAAACATAACTGTCTCTAACAAACTGTGAAGTGTTTTGAAGCGTCCAGTTAACATGGTAAGGTAGATTTTCACAACCAGCATTGATGGAAATCAAACATGAAGACACGTAACTCTAATGTAAATGCGTCTATACACTATTGGCATAGCTAATTTACAATGACGAATTTTATGGTGAAAGAACCTCAATAATTTGGTGTATAATACTAACCATTGTAATTCTCATTTTATGTAACTTTCAAAAAAAGCATGCTGACTCAAAAGAAATTCCACATTACAGCCAGATTATGTAATAAACAGCAAATAACAAATACCTTTCAGAGATTTACATTGTAAACTTCACTGTAGAGAGAAACACACGATCATCAGAGTGCACAATGCATCGTAGTCTCCAAATTCTAAGTTCAGAATCAACAGGTGCAAGTTGAATGTATGTTGAACTTTACACTGCACACTGTTGCGACTAGGGCACGTGTGTAGTTCCTTCATTCAACATCATCCCAGGCATATTTATATTACGAGAATATTGTGTCTTAGCGCACATTTGAAGTCCAAATAGCGACCCGGTTTGCGCTAGTCTGTGTTACCGCATCGCGCTCGTAAAAAGGGCGATATAGAGGCGTATGTTGGTGCTAACCGGGGCGCTATTTATGCCTCAAAAGTGCTCTAAGATGCAATATTCTTAAAAGTAAATATGCCTGGGATAATGTTGAATAACAGAAATAACGCACCGAGGCTGAGGTATCAAAGTTAGACAAAACTCAAGTTATAATGGCGAAATCGAGGTAGGTCCAGATTCTACACAAGTGCCGCGACTAGTTGGGTCCACTGTCCACACAAGACATATCTGGTTAGAGTGCCGTCAGTATGTTGTTATAAACTTTTGCAGCACATTTTGTGCCGCTTGACTTCTTTTTGTTTGAGCGCGGAAATGTGAATTTAACGTAACACTGTTTCCTATTGGTCAGATTACGACCAGAAGCAGCGAATGATAAACCATGTCAAAACAAGCTGTGTATATATGCTGCCACCTGTTGAATATAGCGGAAGCTAAATTTGAGGAGCACCGAAGTGATTGACGATCATTGTGATAAAGAAAGATTCTGTAATATTTCCAACCCTCGCCGTAATACCGTAATTTGAGGTGTGTTTCCGGAATGTTTCCGGACAATCCGGAATGGTAGGCAGGACTGACACGCCCACCCTACTGTGGTAGAAGACTCCGCCATGTCACTATGAATAACCTCGACATACATATTGCAGCAGCCTCAACACAGAATGTCACTTATTTTACTCTTTTGGCTTATACAAAAGTTTATCAAATCCAATATTTGTGCATTCTTGTATCGTGGTCTCATCCACATCACATCTTCCTTTATAGTCTGCTCGGAATGTCTCTTTTTCAGGCACCACTGGTCCTTGAAGCCTGAGCGGAATCAAAAGACTCACTTAGCACGTGGTTTAGAAATACTTGGTTGGCTGATGAGATATCACAAGAACAAAACCTTCCTCATACCCAGTGGTAAAGGATGTCAAGTCTAAAGGGTTTGTCACTAAGAGGTAGCAGTGTGTTGTCATCTCACATGCTGGGGCAGTGTCTGTCTTGTCATTAGTTCTTCAACTTTTCTGCATGCTGGCTGGTCCACTTCTATTCTCTTCACTAAACAATTATTCAACTTCTGTAACCCTCTGCTAGCCTATTCAGCCCTCCGTGGGACTTTTCAATGTCAGCCCATCTATTACCCCTTCATCGTTCTCTTGGTACTCTTCTTTTCCCTGAATTCTGTAGTGGTGCTGGCATTCATACTGGTCCTCGATTTATTTATTTCTTCCGTCGTTGGTCATATTCTTATTACCATCTCCACACAAGGACAAGTGTTCCCGTGGATCAGTTCTCTCAAACTCGTCTCATTTTCTTCCTCTTCCAATATATTTCTCTAAAAACTTTACGTCCGACGCCCTGAAAGCAATCGCTGAAGATCGTAGCCACCAAAACCATCACATGGCACGGATTTTATGAGAAACGAAGTTGTCATTACCTGCATGTGGCGCCACCTGCTGAGTCTTGGTCGCCTCCAGTTTCTCCCTGATGTCACGTATCGGGAAGCTGGGCATGGGATCATCGTCAAGTTCACCTGCGGGAAACAGATTTCAGTCATTCATTTCTTTATTATTATTATACATTTTCAACATGGTGTGTGTCTGGTTTAGCAGGCGACGAGCAGTCCCAAACTGAAAATACTTAATACGCATCTACAAGGACCATGCCAGAAGTACACGTTCCTTCTAAGGTGATTTGTTTGTCATTTCAGTTAAAATGGTTCAACTAGAAATACTGTACTATACATAGTATGAATCAAAAACGTAATAACATTGTATAATTATTTGCAGGAAAACCCTATAAAAACACACTTTTGGCACGGCAGCTACTAGATGGTCAAATGTCAAAATGGCAGGTTAAATTTATTACTGTGTTTGCACGCGCAGTATGCAAAGGACAACTTTCGGCACGGGACTACTCTCTGCCCAATACACTGGGTTAAAAACTTGCTCAAAGGTGGTAAACAAAATAACACTAAGTTATTAATTAAAATAAACGGAACATAAAAAATGGGCCAAGTGGCCCTGAAGTCCTTTGGACTAATACGTCTATATGTGACCCCGGCTAACCAAATGAGTGATAAGTCGGAAAAATTGTAAAAAAAATTTCTTACATCCTTGTAAAGGTTTGGTAGGGTGCTTTACACGGTTTCAAAAAATATGACTGCTACAAAAATTGGCAAAGTTATGGAGCATTGAACATGGTAGGGATCAAAAAGTGAAAATGAAGAAAACGGCTGTTGAAGTTTTACATTATATATATGCAAATGGATTGCATGGAAATATTACATGCCCAACATTCGAATGTGGCACACAGTATGTAATATGTATGTTATGTTGCAATGATACACTGGAAGTACAAATGTGCTGCTTCAAAGACTTATCAAGTTATGCCAGATTATGTCTTCATGTGTAAAACTAAGAGGACAGATTATTTGAGAGCAAAAGGTAGACTCACTGTTTGACACAGTTTAAAACCTACAGGCAACTGTCCAGTTTAACAGGGGTCTAGTGGCTTAATGCAGTCTGTTGACACAAGCTACTGCCAGTGACCAATTACAGATTAGTCACAGCTTCCATCAAACAATAGCAGGCAGAGAATCTTAGCTCCACAGCTGGGTGTAATACACAACCAGAGCCACCACTGATTCATGGTCAAGTAGATTAGCTCAATGCACCAACTAAGACAATACACAACACTGTGAGTGACAGTGTCCAGAGTGAGGCCTAAGCAGTGTCCTCATTGCTGAATAGATCCATTAAACCTGCCAAGTGGGTGACATTCTGCACAAGTGTTCATTAATCCTTAGTGATTGTTCAGAACACCAGACTGACCAGATACCTAAACAAAGCGAATGTAATAGGTGAAGAACAGGCAGTGTTCAAATAGGGGTATTGGTTGAATTGTATTTGTCTCGACTCAAATGGCTTTATTGTGTCTTCATCGATTATAAGAAAGCATTTGATTTAGTAGACCGGTCCTCCCTGTGGTCTAAGATAATTTCATGCGGTATTAATGGTATTGTGTTGAAAGTTGTATACAACATGTACAAAAATGCTAAATCATGTATAAATGCGGGCCAGGCTGTCTCAGCCTTCTTCTCATGTGTAGAGGTATGGCAAGGAGAAAACTTGTGTCCTTTGTTATTTGCTATTTACCTGAATCATTTTGAACACTGTTAGTCACAATTATAACGGACTTGACATGGCAGCTGGTTAAATTTACATATATAGTGTATAGCGGAACTATGTCAACTCTTCTAATGGTTGACATTTGGTTGTTTCAGGTGTCAACTATATTGTGAATCTGTAATTATTAGTCTATATTGATACAATTGATTTACACAGTACCATGTCTACACAAGGCATGGCAAGCGTAAACAGAACAGTAGAATGCATTTGATATCAATAAAGTGTAGGATATTTCACTCTATAGTTGTCCAGAATATTAATTTTCTATGTTTGTCACCTACAGGTGACAGAATATTAATTTTCTATGTTTGTCACCTACAGGTTTCTACAGACAATACATCTTTAACCAATAGACACCACAGTCACACCATTTTATAATAATTAAATGAACATCAAAATAAACACAACTTGCAATTATAGAAAATCAGTAGTTTTGAAGATACAGTTTAAATGTGTTAGGCAACTGTTCAGTCTAACAGGGGTCAAGTGTGTCTACTCTGCCTGGGTGCTGTGACCAATTAAAGATTAGTCAAGGTCTCAATGGCCTAGGCTGTAGAGATTAGTCACAGCTTTTGAATTTGTGGCACATTACACAACATCTACTGTTGGGGGTGGTCTCAAGGGCCCTTCTCAAAACCACATCACTAAATAATGTAAACCTTTTGCACTTTGGGGGCCCCTTAGGTGCCCTTAGAATGATTCAATCAAATACAGATTTCTTGTATATAGTGGCAGCACCCTAAGATACATCTATGCAAAATTAGAAAAAAAGTTCCTGAACAGTTTTTGAAAAAATAGGCCAAATGTTACATTTTCACCAGTTTTTGGGTCCTTCGAGGCCCTAGGGAGCCCTTAAAATGATTCAATCAAATACAGATTTCTCGTGCATAGTGGCAGTGCCCCAAGATATGTATATGCAAAATTAGAGAAAAAGTTGCTGAACGGTTTCTGAGATATGGCAGCTAACGGCGGATGCAGAGTGATGGCAATAGCCCCTTGGACCTTCGGCCAAAGGACTAAAAAGTCCTCAACAGACAACTACACCTCCTTTTTAGCGGCATCTGACAGCATGACAAAGATCTCCACCGCCAACTCTGACGGTTGAATCCATCGTTGTAATTTAGGTTCTACCAATGTCACATTAGATTCAAAGTTCAGTGTTGACAAAAGATTAAAAACTTAGACCACACAAGCCCCAACACCAGACGCCATGTTTGTGTGGAGTTACACCACCTGGTAGATGAAAACAAAAGTATTGCCACCTAGCGTACAACAGTGAAGTCATATTGGGAACCATTGAAAATGGGTATACACCCTTGTAGGCTTATTAAAATGCAAAATTTGACATATTTTTGCATCTTAAGTATTTTTAAAGCAAAGTGTATATTTGCTAGAATGAATGCAGTAAGCATAAGTTGTGGCAGACACAGACTGTAACCATCTCTCACCATCAAGCAGTGACTGCAGCTCTGAGAGTCGTGGCTGCATCTGTTCTCTCTGTTGTTGGAACTTCTCTCGTAGCTCCAGGATGCGACGTTTACGGTCCAACTCCTCCATCTGGGCGGCGAGAGTTCCTGCGTCTAACGCATTCTCACTGATCAGTTTCCTGAAATCACAATCAACTCCTGTAGCTAACTGACCATTAATTTGTTTTTGTGGGGAAAATGTTCAATAATAATAATACCGATACATTTTCTGTACCCTATCCTCTCAATCAGTGGGGATTTTGTTCACAGAATTTTCCATTGATAGATAACTCCCTTAACTTCCAACCTTATATTTTAATAACTACCCTGGCTTATAGACAGTGGTGGATATAACTTAAAAAGTACTGGGGGTAGTATTTATGCAGTAATTGCAGCATTGCTGAATTCTTCCTAGAGAAGTCAAGACGGTATTCATTGGGGGTAAAATGTTGCGTAATGTGCTTTGAACAGTCCTACAAAATGGACTGCCACAATATAGAATTTACCTTTAGCTAGATACTTCCTACAGATACACTGAATAAGTCATGGCAAAATTCTCACATTCTTTTCAGTTTCATTTTCAATTTAAAATTAATACTTCTTTGATGAGACGGTGCCTAGCCTGACACACTGTATACATACAGCAGGATGCTGTCGTAGTTACTATGATTGAGCTCACCTAATGTTACGCCTTTCGAATGCTGCTTTCTTCACTTTTATGCGCTTTTTCTTCTTTTCTTTTTGTCCCTTTGTTGTCCGCTTTCTCTTCTTGCCGACTGAAACCTTGCTTTTGTCCTTCGATGATCCCTCAGTCTTCAGCTCTGCTGCACACATCATTATCACTTACATTATGTTTGTTGTATTAGATGTAGAAATCTCTCCAAAGAAATACACTGTAACAGTTTGTAGTGCCATCCGTCCATGGAGAAATACATTCTAATAGCTGGACCCTGTATGCATGTATGTATGCATGTATGTATGCATGTATGTATGCTTGTATGTATGCTTGTATGTATGCTTGTATGTATGCTTGTATGTATGCATGTATGTATGCATGTATGTATGCATGTATGTATGCTTGTATGTATGCTTGTATGTATGCATGTATGTATGCTTGTATGTATATATTAATTCATGATATGATGTTGCACATTTTTACCAGGGTGCTGCACCTTGTTCGTACATTTAAACATAATTTACTGATATTCATTAGAAACATAAATTTGTTCCACAACTCTGTGCCAATATCTGGTATGTGCATCAAGTCAGTGTCTGTGCCAATATCTGGCATGTGCATCAAGTCATTGTCTGTGCCAATATCTGGCATGTGCATCAAGTCAGTGTCTGTGCCAATATCTGGTATGTGCATCAAGTCAGTGTCTGTGCCAATATCTGGCATGTGCATCAAGTCAGTGTCTGTGCCAATATATGGTATGTGCATCAAGTCAGTGTCTATGCCAATATCTGGTATGTGCATCAAGTCAGTGTCTGTGCCAATATATGGTATGTGCATCAAGTCAGTGTCTATGCCAATATCTGGTATGTGCATCAAGTTAGTGTCTATGCCAATATCTGGTATGTGCATCAAGTCAGTGTCTATGCCAATATCTAGTATGTGCATCAAGTCAGTGTCTATGCCAATATCTAGTATGTGCATCAAGTCAGTGTCTGTGCCAATATCTGGTATGTGCATCAAGTCAGTGTATGTGCCAATATCTGGTATGTGCATCAAGTCAGTGTCTGTGCCAATATCTGGTATGTGCATCAAGTCAGTGTCTGTGCCAATATCTGGTATGTGCATCAAGTCAGTGTCTATGCCAATATCTAGTATGAGCATCAAGTCAGTGTCTGTGCCAATATCTGGTATGTGCATCAAGTCAGTGTCTGTGCCAATATCTGGTATGTGCATCAAGTCAGTGTATATGCCAATATCTAGTATGTGCATCAAGTCAGTGTCTGTGCCAATATCTGGTGTGTGCATCAAGGCAGTATCTACGCCAATATCTGGTATGTGCATCAAGTCAGTGTCTATGCCAATATCTGGTATGTGCATCAAGTCAGTGTCTATGCCAATATCTAGTATGTGCATCAAGTCAGTGTCTGTGCCAATATCTGGTATGTGCATCAAGTCAGTGTCTGTGCCAATATCTGGTATGTGCATCAAGTCAGTGTCTGTGCCAATATCTGGTATGTGCATCAAGTCAGTGTCTGTGCCAATATCTGGTATGTGCATCAAGTCAGTGTCTATGCCAATATCTGGTATGTGCATCAAGTCAGTGTCTGTGCCAATATCTGGTATGTGCATCAAGTCAGTGTCTATGCCAATATCTGGTATGTGCATCAAGTTAGTGTCTATGCCAATATCTAATATGTATGTGCATCAAGTCAGTGTCTGTGCCAATATCTGGTATGTGCATCAAGTCAGTGTCTGTGCCAATATCTGGTATGTGCATCAAGTCAGTGTCTGTGCCAATATCTGGTATGTGCATCAAGTCAGTGTCTATGCCAATATCTAGTATGTGCATCAAGTCAGTGTCTATGCCAATATCTAGTATGTGCATCAAGTCAGTGTCTGTGCCAATATCTGGTATGTGCATCAAGTCAGTGTCTGTGCCAATATCTGGTATGTGCATCAAGTCAGTGTATATGCCAATATCTAGTATGTGCATCAAGTCAGTGTCTGTGCCAATATCTGGTGTGTGCATCAAGGCAGTATCTACGCCAATATCTGGTATGTGCATCAAGTCAGTGTCTATGCCAATATCTGGTATGTGCATCAAGTCAGTGTCTATGCCAATATCTAGTATGTGCATCAAGTCAGTGTCTGTGCCAATATCTGGTATGTGCATCAAGTCAGTGTCTATGCCAATATCTAGTATGTGCATCAAGTCAGTGTCTGTGCCAATATCTAGTATGTGCATCAAGTCAGTGTCTGTGCCAATATCTAGTATGTGCATCAAGTCAGTGTCTGTGCCAATATCTGGTATGTGCATCAAGTCAGTGTCTATGCCAATATCTAGTATGTGCATCAAGTCAGTGTCTATGTCAATATCTGGTATGTGCATCAAGTCAGTGTCTATGCCAATATCTAGTATGTGCATCAAGTCAGTGTCTATGTCAATATCTAGTATGTGCATCAAGTCAGTGTCTATGTCAATATCTGGTATGTGCATCAAGTCAGTGTCTATGCCAATATCTAGTATGTGCATCAAGTCAGTGTCTATGTCAATATCTGGTATGTGCATCAAGTCAGTGTCTGTGCCAATATCTGCTCAATTGCATCCAAAAATATTCAAAAGTTGGATCAATGAATGTGTCCTGCTTTTAACCCACTGATTTCTATTGAAGGTACGACAAAGTAGTGCGTGATGTATTCACACACTGGATTAGGCATATGTTGTGATGTATTCCCACACTGGATTAGGCATATGTTGTGATGTATTCCCACACTGGATTAGGCATATGTTGTGATGTATTCCTACAGTGGATTAGGAATATGTTGTGATGTATTCCCACAGTGGATTAGGCATATGTTGTGATGCATTCCCACAGTGGATTAGGCATATGTTGTGATGTATTCCCACATTGGATTAGGCATATGTTGTGATGTATTCCCACAGTGGATTAGGCATATGTTGTGATGTATTCCCACAGTGGATTAGACATATGTTATGACGTATTCCCACAGTGGATTAGGCATATGTTGTGATGTATTCCCACAGTGGATTAGGCATATGTTGTTGTGGATATGCCATATCATTGTTATTAATCAATCATCTGATAACTGTAGCCTATCAACACGACCTGTTTCGGGTAGCCTCTGTTAGATTTACATTCCCACCATATTCTACCTAAACTTCTACATGAAACTGTTCAGAAAACACAAAAAGCATGTAAATATGTCTTAGGTGCTACAGACTGTTAAGCACGTGAGACATATCATTTACAGAATCCTATAATAGTAACTGCTGCCTACCTTTGGCTTTGGGTGAACTGTCTTGTTTGTTAGACTCCTCTTCTGTTTGCTCTGTTTCTGTCTGTTCCTTCCCCTGTGCCTCCTCGCTTCCCTCTGCCTCCTCCTTCCTCCCTGTTGCCTCCTTTCCCTCTCCCTCCTCTTTCTCATCATCCTTGTCTTCCTCCTCTTCCTCTTCTTCATCATCTTCTTCTTCTTCATCATCGCTGTCATCATCTTCATTATCGTCTTCACTATCCAGTTCAATTTCCTCTTCATCTGACGGCAGCCGTTCGTCTCCGAGGAAGTTATTATTATCACCTTCCTCCTCATCATCATCACTGTCTCCCGATGACAATAAAGTTGCTTTGTTGTCGTTGTCATCATTGTTATCCCCTAAAGCCATCACATCCTCACTAGATGTTGCCACCCTGCCGCCATCTTTGTCTATCACCGACGAATCCAGACTTTGTGACGACACCGATTCCGCTACAGATGTACTAGCATCGTCTTTTCCACCGCGACACTGAATGCCACCTGGCAGCAGTGATGTCAGGCTGCCGTTCCCAGCATGCCCCTCCTGCTGGCGTCTTGCGTCGAGGTGTGGACTAGTCCCGTATCGACCGCCTGGGGCTGTTTGCATGAGGGTAGAGTGCAGGAGTGGAGATATAGAGGTGAAGGAGAGATGGTCGGCTTCATCGCAAAGGTCATTACTGCTGTAGCTTATACTGCTACTGCTGCTGACATCATCTTCTTGAGGTAGGCTGGGTGGCGTCTCGAGTCGCGTGTTACCCGACATTGCCTGTCAACAATCGATCATTTCATTTCAACAATATTTTGAGAGAGTTGTGTACATATCTTAGGGTGTGCTTATGGCATGACTTCAACCTGTGCAGGTTTTCTTTTTGGCCCACCCAAATATACTACTGTAACCTGCTAAAACGGATGGTAAGAAAGATCAATATACTATTATTACTGTTAAATGTCACAATTATGTTCCTCAAATGTCCCTGGTCGGTTGGAAGCAGATTGGTTAGAAGTTTTGCACACATTTATGATGGGTCTTCAAAATACAGTGTATAATTGGACAATTATGCACAGTTTAAAAGAAGCTTGTGTGACAGGCATGCAAGAAATATTAAGGCGCTGGCTCCTTGTAGACTTTCGGGCTGACGATAAACACTGTAAGGTGTACAACATTGCCCAGTGAATGTACCAACAAATCAATATCTTGTTCCTGTGAACATTTAGGAGTGTAAAGTGACAACATTAAACATTCCTTAGCCTGCCAAATTTGGGGCCTATCCCTCACTCCAAATGTAAATAATCACCACCGCAGCTCAAATAATCATCACCGCAGCTCTACGACAGATCTCATTGTAAAGGGGAGATATTAAACTATTAAATAATATATAACATTTGTGTGTGTGTGTGTGTGTGTGTTGGGGGGTACATAAGTTGGTCCATTAGGTGATGCCTACCATTTGTGTGTGTGTTGGGGGGCATATAAGTTGGTCCATTAGGTGATGCCTACCATTTGTGTGTGTGTTGGGGGGGCACATACATTGGTCCATTAAGTGATGCCTACCATTTGTATGTGTGTTGGGGGGCACATAAGTTGGTCCATTAAGTGATGCCTACCATTTGTGTGTGTGTGTTGGGAGGGCATATAAGTTGGTCCATTAGGTGATGCCTACCATTTGTGTGTGTTGGGGGGGGCATATAAGTTGGTCCATTAGGTGATGCATGCCATTTGCCTAATTGGGTACATGACAAAATTGAAACTGGAGTTAACACTCACATGTGATAGTCTCGACAGACAACTGCATGTTTTATGTATATCACACATAAAGAATGTAAATTTATTTTCACGATCAATAGTAATATAATGAAAACATGTCAAATTAATAAAAACAAAAATCAAAACGATCACATAGGTTAATCCATCGGACACAGTTTTGATCTGTTGCCGTTTTGGCTGTGTTACCTTTTTGGTTTGTGGCCATTTTGACCAATATTTGTCGTCATTTTGAGCAATGGTTGACAATTGTCATTGTTTTGACAACGATTGTTTTGGTTGTATAGGTTTGTCACCATTATGGCTGTTGCAATTTAGGTTGTCGTCATTTTGGATTTGTCACCATTATGACCCATACCAAAGTGGGGGGGTTAGTCAGTCATCAGTGTCATCACTATGTATTGCATTGAAAATGTATTTTAAAATATACAGTGGTGCCACCTAGCGAGTGAAACATGGTAATGCAAATTGACACTATTAGCAATTTTGGATCGTAAATTTCAAATGACACATCACATACTGGTGGGGTAAGGTGGCTGAACCGAATACTAAATGCATGATTCTTTTGGACTGTGAACTTATAGAACCACCCTTGACACTCAAACAATAAGTTGGGTGTGCGCCGCGGCCATAGGCGTCGTAAATCCATCGGGCAACCCTTCGACCCGCCCGGCATCCAACCCACATCGGGCCGTTGGTTCTGTCCGGGCTGCTGTTTTTTTCAAAAAACAGGAACGAATTTTAGGGTTGTATGTTCAGTGGATATTTAAGCGTACGTCGCCACCGATACACAACAGGCTGCGTTCACCATCAAACGTTGGATGACTACTGGCCCATAACATAGCAAAATAAACAACAACAACTACAATGTAGGTGTTTTACTGTTTATTACTGGACAGCATCTGAGGAAGGTGGTGAGTACATTATGCAAGTCTGATATGCCTGCATGCTTTTGAGAATTACGAAGCTCAAAATTCATTCGCCACAATTTCCAGATCAATGGAGAAGATGGCTGTCTTGTTGAGATGGCATAATTGTTCACATGGAGCTGACCCATGGTTGTTCGGAATTTTGACTTTATGCGAGCAAGCCGTAAAAACGGTGTCTCTGTGGAATAGGCCGTGGTTGGCAGACACATTAACCCATTAGACTTCAAGTCGACCAAACACGCCCAAAGACTGACACTTCTTTTCAGCCAAACCCAGCCCAAAATAACCACGAAAAGCTGTACTGTGTGGTGGTGCCATCTAACGAATAGTTTTTAAAACACATTAGAAACAATGTTTGAACGTTTGATTCAAGTAAGTGGGGAAACAGGGACTTTCAAAAAACGGCTGAAGGCTAAGGATCCCACCACTCTCATGTAGAACGACAGGTATTTCGCAAAGTTATCTCTTTTCAGCAACTCTGTGACGGCAGGGAAAGTGGGCAACAACACTAGAACAAGTGTCACCTAGCTCTCTGTTGAAGATCTATGGCGATCTTGAGCAGAGCAGACTCCCCATGGCCCACCATCATTAGTTCCTCTATGTCATAGTTCCAGTCGATGCCAAAAAACACTTGTTTGAGCAGCTCCTGGAGGATCCGGGAAACATACTGCTCATGAAGCAGCTCCTTGAGGATCCAGGAAACATACTGCTCCTGAAGCAGCTCCTTGAGGATCCGGGAAACATACTGCTCCTGAAGCAGCTCCTTGAGGATCCAGGAAACATACTGCTCCTGAAGCAGCTCCTTGAGGATCCAGGAAACATACTGCTCCTGAAGCAGCTCCTTGAGGATCCGGGAAACATACTGCTCCTGAAGCAGCTCCTTGAGGATCCGGGAAACATACTGCTCCTGAAGCAGCTCCTTGAGGATCCAGGAAACATACAGCTCCTGAAGCAGCTCCTTGAGGATCCAGGAAACATACAGCTCATGAAGCAGCTCCTTGAGGATCCGGGAAACATACTGCTCATGAAGCAGCTCCTTGAGGATCCAGGAAACATACAGCTCATGAGATCCAGGAAACATACCTGAAGCAGATGAAGCTTGAGCTCCTTGAGGATCCAGGAAACATACTGCTCCTGAAGCAGTGAGAATCCAGGAAACATACTGCTCCTGAAGCAGCTCCTTGAGGATCCAGGAAACATACTGCTCCTGAAGCAGCTCCTTGAGGATCCGGGAAACATACTGCTCCTGAAGCAGCTCCTTGAGGATCCAGGAAACATACTGCTCCTGAAGCAGCTCCTGGAGGATCCGGGAAACATACTGCTCCTGAAGCAGCTCCTTGAGGATCCAGGAAACATACTGCTCATGAAGCAGCTCCTTGAGGATCCAGGAAACATACTGCTCCTGAAGCAGAGGATCTGCTGCTTGAGGATCCAGGAAACATACTGCTCCTGAAGCAGCTCCTTGAGGATCCAGGCTCCTGAAAGCATACTGCTGCTCCTGAAGCAGCTCCTTGAGGATCCAGGAAACATACTGCTCCTGAAGCAGCTCCTTGAGGATCCAGGAAACATACTGCTCCTGAAGCAGCTCCTTGAGGATCCGGGAAACATACTGCTCCTGAAGCAGCTCCTTGAGGATCCAGGAAACATACTGCTCCTGAAGCAGCTCCTTGAGGATCCGGAAACATACTTGCCCTGGGAAGCACCTTCCGGAGATCCAGGAAACATACTGCTCCTGAAGCAGCTCCTTGGTCCAGGAAACATACTGCTCCTAGAGCAGCTCCTGAGATCAGGAAACATACTGCTCCTGAAGCAGCTCCTTGAGGATCCAGGAAACATACTGCTCATGAAGCAGCTCCTTGAGGATCTTGGAAACATACAGCTCATGAAGCAGCTCCTTCAGGATCCAGGAAACATACTGCTCCTGAAGCAGCTCCTTGAGGATCCAGGAAACATACTGCTCATGAAGCAGCTCCTTGAGGATCTTGGAAACATACAGCTCATGAAGCAGCTCCTTCAGGATCCGGGAAACATACTGCTCCTGAAGCAGCTCCTTGAGGATCCAGGAAACATACAGCTCATGAAGCAGCTCCTTGAGGATCCAGGAAACATACTGCTCCTGAAGCAGCTCCTTGAGGATCCAGGAAACATACTGCTCATGAAGCAGCTCCTTGAGGATCTTGGAAACATACAGCTCATGAAGCAGCTCCTTCAGGATCCGGGAAACATACTGCTCCTGAAGCAGCTCCTTGAGGATCCAGGAAACATACAGCTCATGAAGCAGCTCCTTGAGGATCCAGGAAACATACTGCTCCTGAAGCAGCTCCTTGAGGATCATGGAAACATACAGCTCATGAAGTAGCTCCTTGAGGATCCGGGAAACATACAGCTCATGAAGCAGCTCCTTGAGGATCCGGGAAACATATTGCTCATAAAGCAGCTCCTTGAGGATCCAGGAAACATACTGCTCATAAAGCAGCTCCTTCAGGGTCCAGGAAACATACAGCTCTTGAAGCAGCTCCTTCAGGGTCCAGGAAACATACAGCTCTTGAAGCAGCTCCTTCAGGATCCAGGAAACATACAGCTCTTGAAGCAGCTCCTTGAGGATCCAGGAAACATACTGCTCATGAAGCAGCTCCTTGAGGATCCAGGAAACATACAGCTCTTGAAGCAGCTCCTTGAGGATCCAGGAAACATACAGCTCTTGAAGCAGCTCCTTCAGGGTCCAGGAAACATACTGCTCATGAAGCAGCTCCTTGAGGATCCAGGAAACATACAGCTCTTGAAGCAGCTCCTTCAGGGTCCAGGAAACATACTGCTCATGAAGCAGCTCCTTGAGGATCCAGGAAACATACTGCTCATGAAGCAGCTCCTTCAGGGTCCAGGAAACATACAGCTCTTGAAGCAGCTCCTTCAGGATCCAGGAAACATACAGCTCTTGAAGCAGCTCCTTCAGGGTCCAGGAAACATACTGCTCATGAAGCAGCTCCTTGAGGATCCAGGAAACATACAGCTCATGAAGCAGCTCCTTCAGGGTCCAGGAAACATACAGCTCTTGAAGCAGCTCCTTCAGGGTCCAGGAAACATACAGCTCTTGAAGCAGCTCCTTCAGGATCCAGGAAACATACAGCTCTTGAAGCAGCTCCTTGAGGATCCAGGAAACATACTGCTCATGAAGCAGCTCCTTGAGGATCCAGGAAACATACAGCTCTTGAAGCAGCTCCTTGAGGATCCAGGAAACATACAGCTCTTGAAGCAGCTCCTTCAGGGTCCAGGAAACATACTGCTCATGAAGCAGCTCCTTGAGGATCCAGGAAACATACTGCTCATGAAGCAGCTCCTTGAGGATCCAGGAAACATACAGCTCTTGAAGCAGCTCCTTCAGGGTCCAGGAAACATACTGCTCATGAAGCAGCTCCTTGAGGATCCAGGAAACATACTGCTCATGAAGCAGCTCCTTGAGGATCCAGGAAACATACAGCTCATGAAGCAGCTCCTTGAGGATCCAGGAAACATACAGCTCTTGAAGCAGCTCCTTCAGGGTCCAGGAAACATACTGCTCATGAAGCAGCTCCTTGAGGATCCAGGAAACATACTGCTCATGAAGCAGCTCCTTGAGGATCCAGGAAACATACTGCTCATGAAGCAGCTCCTTGAGGATCCAGGAAACATACAGCTCATGAAGCAGCTCCTTGAGGATCCAGGAAACATACTGCTCATGAAGCAGCTCCTTGAGGATCCAGGAAACATACAGCTCATGAAGCAGCTCCTTGAGGATCCAGGAAACATACAGCTCATGAAACAGCTCCTTAAGGATCCAGGAAACATACTGCTCATAAAGCAGCTCCTTGAGGATCCGGGAAACATATTGCTCATAAAGCAGCTCAGCTTGACTGGTGACAGTTCATCTTCACTCCTCTTCTGGCAGCACGCTCGAGCTAAGGACCTTCGCTGTCCACCCCCTCTGCGACATGCACAACAATCTCATGGAATTAAGGTGACGAATCCGTACCAGTTATTACAGCACTCCTCCAGTTGCATGTGGAGAACTCTGGTCGTGTTACGTATGATCGTGACAGGCAGAACTGGTGCTTTGTGAAACACGCAGTGAGGGCACAGTATAGGTCTTCCAGATCTCGAAAGGAGTAGTACATGTAAGTCATTGAACACGCTGAAGTGCTCTCTACCACGTCCCGCTCTCTTGCTCCGTTTTTCAGCTTTTTCATAAAATAGCCATCAAGTTTCTGACAGAAGTTTCAGTGTTTGGTGGTGAGTGGGTCAGATTATGGTGCTTTGCTTTCTTCCCTGCAGGGTGCACCAGTTCATCGATGACAACCTCTCTTGCCGAGTCTTAAAGATCCCAGTTATTGCTGTTACTTGGCTCGCCATCTTCTGCTGACTCTTCATAGTCTCCACCACCATAGCTTGCCCGTTCCAGCTTCTAGCTCAAAAAATTCCCTTTGTCGTTTTATGGTAGCTACTTTGCCTATCCCGCATATTTGTTAAAACTTACAATTGGAATGGCGTCAACAGCAGCCCTCGCCGCCAGGATACCTACACAATAATGTCAACATGAATACGTGGCATTAACCTAAAGGGTCATAGGTAGTATTTATATATTTGTGGGTTTCCAAAAGGGTATCACCCTGTGTATTGCAAGCCTGTAGCATGGATGCTTTTGTTGGTACGTTTTTACGGAAAGCATTGTAGTGTAAACGTTTCAACTGAAGCCTCAGATCCTGTCTATCGGACTGGCATCGAAGACGAGATGAGATGACAATGGGGGGGTGCTATTGGAGATTGTTTGCAGTGATGTTCCATCTTTTCATAAGTTGCACTCAACCCGTGGATGCTGTCGTACATGACGTGGGAAGACGATGGGTGGGAGGGGGAGGGATGCTATTAAACGTTGTCGTACGACGTGGGAAGATAATGGGTGGGAAGGATGCTATTAGATGTTGTCGTACATGACGTGGGAAGACAATGGGTGGGAGGGATACTATTAGATGTTGTCGTACATGACGTGGGAAGACAATGGGTGGGAGGGGGAGTGATGCTATTAGATGTTGTCGTACATGACGTGGGAAGACAATGGGTGGGAGGGGAGTGATGCTATTAGATGTTGTCGTACATGACGTGGGAAGATAATGGGTGGGAGGGATGCTATTAGATGCTGTCGTACATGACGTGGGAAGACAATGGGTGGGAGGGGGAGGGATGCTATTAGGTGTTGTCGTACATGAAGTGGGAAGACAATGGGTGGGAGGGGGAGGGATGCTATTAGGTGTTGTCGTACATGACGTGGGAAGACAATGGGTGGGATGGGGAGGGATGCTATTAGATGTTGTCGTACATGACGTGGAAAGACGATGGGTGCGAGGGGGAGGGATGCTATATATATTTAAATTTTGCATTTGGTTCTTATTATATTATACTTTTTATATGGGGCATTCCATGCCAAATCAATCAAAAACAAGGTGAAATTTACATGTCCGTCTTCGATTTCTATGAAACTTGGTGTGTTGGTTTATGTTCATTAGTCTATGTTTCCAACCAAATTTTAGCTCAATCTGACATTCCAATCCAGAGATAGAGGTCATCAAAGTTTGACCCGACCTTGATACCTGACGACCTTCCAGGTGTCATAACTCCACTCCTAGGTGACCTACAGATGTGACGTTGGTGTTATTTTAAAGCTGTTAGAATTGTATATTTATGTAGACAATAAACCACGCATCAACATTTTAAAAAATTGTTTGACCTTTGACTTGACCTAGCAAAAACAAAAAACCTCCAATTTCATTTATTTTTTTATGTTGAAGCTTACATATTTAGCAAGAATCAGTAAAAGTTTGCGCAATTGAATACTTTAGGAGTTATGCAATTTTAAACACATTTCTTATGCCTCATTAATGCTGTAATATAGGTGATAAGTACAGTCATAATGCTCTGTCAGTATGCAAATGGCGGCTACCTTCCTAGGATTTGTTGTGTTTTGTTATCCCCTATTATTATCCGCACATTTATATCACAATCTACATGTGCTGGTGTACATAATATATATACATGTGTTAAAGTATGGGGGCTTGTCTTACCAAATTAATCAAAAACCGGGTGAAATTGACTCAAATTTGATGAATACTTGGTGTGTTAGTTTATGTTCATGAGTCTGTTATAAACCAAATTTTAGGTCAACCTGACCATACATTTAGTCAAGGATTTGATTTTTTAAATATGTCTGGATAGAGGTCATCAAAATTTGACCTGATCATGACCACCTGACGACCTCCCAGATGTCATAACTTATCTCTCACGCAACCTACATGTCAGTGTCATTTTAAATCTATTATAATTGTCTCTCTTTGTAGCCAAGCAAACAAATCATAATTTAGAAAAACAGATTTTTTTAAATAAGCTTGACCATTGACCTGACTTTGCAAAAAGTAAGCTCAGACAAACGTTAGAAATCATCCATCAGTCAGTCGATGAATTCATTCAAAGTTTCACTGACCATCTCCAGCGTCTCATCCTTCATGATTTCACTGCAAAAGTACAAACATCGTACCACCAAGACCTGCGATACAACATGCTGGGTGAAAAGGAGGTACTTGTTGTCGGTGATTTTGCTGAGAACTTCACATTTGTAATGCAAGATGAGGTCCAGTCATATCACTGGAACAATACTCAAGCTACCATCCACCCTTTAGTTTGTTACTGGTTGGAGAACGAAGTGTCAAAGCATGTGTCATACGTTGCTGTCTCTGAGTGTCTGACACACGACTCCATTACAGTCCACCTGTTTCAATGACATCTCCTGAAGTTCCTCGAGGAGATGTTTGGACAGAAGCCAAAGAAACTGTTCTATTTCTCAGACTTTGGAGTTGAAGCTGAATGACAATTTTTGGCCACTTCACACGGCAAGGGGCCATGCGATGGTGTTGGGGGCTTGAAGCCTTATCAAGACCAGATCAAGACACTTCACCAGCTGTATGAGTTTGCAAAAAAAAATTTTCCCTCCTTAAATGTTGAATACTTCACCGTGGATGATTGGAAAACTGATGGGAAACTGCTTGAGAGCCGTTTTGCAAAGATGTGGACAGTTCTAGGGACACGACAGTTGCATAGCTTATGTCCTGTCTCATTGTTCTCATTAAATGTGAGTCAATTCTCAACAAGCACACAAACCCAACAAGGAACTGTGACAGCTGAAGAAGATGTCATCAGGTTTGAAGAGGTGAAAGGTTATGTCACAATTCAGTATGATGGATGGTGGTGGCGTGGAATAGTCACGTCCCTGGATCAGAAAGAAAGAGAGGTGGCTATTAACTTTCTCCATCCTCATGGACCAGCCAGATCATTCACTTACCCTGAGCCACCTGATGAACCAGTGGTAGACATGGGAGACATCCTAACCATTGCTCACCCTACCCCGGGCCACCTGATTAACTGGTGGTAGACATGGGAGACATCCTAACCACTGCTCACCCTACCCCGGGCCACCTGATGAACTGGTGGTAGACATGGGAGACATCCTAACCATTGCTCACCCTACCCTGGGCTACCTGATGAACTGGTGATAGACATGGGAGACATCCTAACCACTGCTCACCCTACCCCGGGCCACCCGATGAACTGGTGGGTAGACATGGGAGACATCCTAACCATTGCTCACCCTACCCTGGGCCACCTGATGAACTGGTGGTAGACATGGGAGACATCCTAACCACTGCTCACCCTACCCCGGGCCACCTGATGAACTGGTGGTAGACATGGGAGACATCCTAACCTCTGCTCACCCTACCCCGGTCCACCTGATGAACTGGTGGTAGACATCTTAACCACTGCTCACCCTACCCCGGGCCACCTGATGAACTGGTGGTAGACATCCTAACCATTGCTCACCCTACCACAGCAACTGGAAGAACATATACCTTGAAGACAGAGCACACGGCACAAGTGTCTAAAGCACTGGAGGAATGGCTTCAACGGAAGAATAGAGAAACCACACAATCCTTATGTGTGTGAAAAGGTGAGATAATAGTGTTAATAATCCGAAAAAAATTATCAATTTGCAGTTATGAACATTGTCACCGAAAAGTTAATTGCTGTTAAAGTATTGGAATCTGCATGTTCAAATTATCAACAATTATGCCAAGTCAAAGGCCAAACTTGTTTTTAAAATGTTTTCTACATTATTTTGTTTATTTTATGGTGTACAAAGATACACAAGTGTCTATCTTTATACCCTATAAAAAAGACAGTACTTTTATTTTATAACTCCTAATGCGCACGATCAAATTTTCACTGATTCTTGCTAAATATGTATGCTTCAACATAAAAAATCAGTAAAATCGAAGTGTACATGTTTTTGCTAGGTCAAGTCAAAGGTCAAAAAATGTTTGTTTATTCTTCTTATTCAGTTCAGCATATCTCTGCGAGACATAGCTGACCGGATGATCCCACGATACGCTGCTCTGCCTGCCATTCGATTCCCTGCTCTCACGGTGTCGTCTTCCAACCAGTCGCTAATGTCCTGCTCCCATCTTCTCCTTGGTCTTCCCCTTCCTCTCTTTCCCTCCATTTTGCCTTCTAGGACTGTTTTCTCTAAGGAATTGTGTCTTTTGATGTGGCCAAAATAACTCAGTTTTAGTCCTTTTATTCTACTCACTAGTTGACAGTTCTTTAGGTCTAATTTTTTAAGGATCTCTGCATTGGTTGTTCTTGTTATCCATGGCATTCTTAGGACTTTTCTGTAACATTTCATCTCAAACACTTGTATTCTTCTCATGTCTTCTTTGTTCAGTGTCCATGTTTCGCTCCCGTATAGAGCTGCTGGGAAAACGCAAATTTTTAAAATTCTTATCTTTGTTGGTATGTTTTGTCCTTTCCATACATTTTTCAGATTATTTAGTTTCTGCATTGCTATGGCTATTCTTCTTCTGATCTCTGATAATGTCTTGCCATCTCCTTGTAGTCTTGCTCCAAGGTATTCGTAGTGGTTCACATTTTCAACTTATTTCAATGCATTTGTCAGTGTCCATGATCTTTGTTTTCTTCACATTAAGTAACAAGCCCTTTTTCTCACGGTGTTCTTTTATAGACATGATTAGGTTTGTTAGGTCGATTGTTGTAGTGGACAGGAGTGCGGTATCGTCTGCGTATTGTAGGTCACTGATTCTATGTCCATGAATATTCACTTCATCGTATCTTGTACTTCTGTCATCTAATTATGTCTTCTGTGTAGAGGTTGAATAGGTATGGAGATCAAATACATCCTTGTCATACTCCTTTTCCCACTGAAAAAGTTTCTGTAGTTGTGTTTTCCAGCCTGACTACTGCTTGTTGGTTGCTATAAAGTGATTTCAAGAGGGCGATTATCTTTGGGTGGAAGTTCATGTCATTGAGAGTTTTCCACATCATCTGATGATTCACACAGTCAAAAGCCTTGGAATAGTCGATGAAGCATATTCTTAGATTATTATTTATCTCTCTGAATTTCTGAATCAACATTCTCGGATTGAATATGTGGTCCCTTGTGCCTGTTTTTTCTGAAGCCTGCCTGTGTACTGCTCACTTTCATTTGCATTTTATCTTGCATTCTTTTCATTATGATTTTCAGCAATATTCTGCTTGCATGGCTAATGAGTGATATGGTTCTGTAGTTGGAGCATAGCTGTAGGTCTCCTTTCTTTGGTAATGAGATGTCTATTGATTTCTTCCAGTCGTCTGGCCATTTTCCACTCTTCCATATTTTCTTACACAGTGCATGGTATGTCTATTCCTTTTTTTCTGCTGCTTTTATTACTTCTGCCTGTATGTTGTCGCACCCAGGGCTTTTCCCATCTTTCAGATTATTAATGGCCCATTTCATCTCATCTCTTAATGGTTCGAGATCGTCCTCGTAGGTCGTTGTTATCTCCATCTCGTGCATACATATTTTCACAATATTCTTTCCATCTTTTGGCTATGTCTTCTGCATCAGTCAGTCTTCCCATTTTTATTTTTGATAACACTGAGTCTGGACTGGAATTTACCTGTCATGTTCTTTATTTCTTTAAACATTTCTTGGTTTCGGTTTTCTGCCATATGTCCTCTATTTTCTTACACTTGGCTTCTATATACTTTTGTCTGTCCGTTTTGCAGAGTTTTTTTTAATTAATTTGTTCAACTCATTATACCTTAATCTGATCGATTCCTCGTTTTTGCATTTCTTAAGCTCTTTCCTTTCTGCTACGTTCTTTAAGGTCTCTATACTGATCCAGGGTTGGTGTTTCCTCTCTCTTCGGTAGGTGTTTTTCCGCTTCTTCTCGGAAAATTGTCTTGATATAATTTGCGATTTCTTCTGGTTCTTTCTCTTCTGTCATTGTCATTAAAGTTGTAAATCGGTTCTTCACAGATACTGTGTATTCGTCTGTCAGATTTTCTACATCATATCTGTGTGTTGTTATCACTCCTTTTTTCACTTTCAACTTAAGTTTCATCTCTGTCTTCAGTTGTTCATGATCAGATCCACAGTCTGCTCCTGGTAGTGTTCTTGCACCTCTGGCTGCTGATATCCATCTCTTTTGTATCATGATGTAGCCTATCTGATTTCTAGTCTTTCCATCTGGCAATGTCCACGTGTAGATTCTTCTAGGGTGATTTAAAAAATTGATATTTACGATTGTGAGGTTATTATTTATTAGCGATGGCGAACTCAACAAGTCGTTCTCCCCTTTCGTTTCTCTCTCCTAATCCAAATTTCCCGATTGTTCCTCATTCTATCTTGTCTTGTCTTTGTCCTAATTTTGAATTTTTTTAATGTTTTTAAAATGTTGATGTGTGGTTTATTGTCTACATAGATAGACAATTCTAAGAGCTTTACAATAACACCAACATCACATCTGTAGGTCACCTAGGAGTGGAGTTATGACACCTGGAAGGTCGTCAGGTATCAAGGTCGGGTCAAACTTTGATGACTTCTATCTATGGATTGGAAGGTCAGATTGAGCTAAAATTTGGTTAGTAACATAGTTTCATCAAAATCGAAGACGGTCATATAAATTCTTGATTGATTTGATATGTAGCGATCATGTTTTAACAATGTTGTATTTTAAGCGCCTTTGAACAGGTTTTTATATTCGGAGATTTGGCGCTATATAAATAAAATATAATATTATTATACACCCTCTGGGCACTTCAAATAAAGTGCTGTGCTTGAATGAATGTTTCTCAAATAAAATATGTGGGTAGGAAATAGAGCTATAGGATCTAAAACCAATCAACATCAAACTAAGTTAGGGAAATGGTTTTTACAGTTGCACACGGGTTAAATAATGTCCAATGTCTTGAAGACAGCTACACGAGGGCTGCTTTCAACAACTATACTGTATTGAGTCTTAATCGTACATGGGCCCTTTCTTTTCGGGCTGCGGATGCCGGGTATGCTGTGTAGTACTGTGTAGGCCCTCTGGGCCGCCCGGCATTAATGTCGAGTCTGGGTGGATACGACGCCTATGGCCGCGGCAGTGCACATCTCTCGAGAGGAAGCTCCTGGTGTATCAGTTATATACAGTTCATATTCTCCCACAAAGAAGTGTAGGCAGAGAAAAGGAAACTGCTGTGCCTTAAATTGTGTTTTGAGCAAAACAAAGCAGTCTAATAGAAAGCTGCGGATAGCCAAAGTTGCAGGAAGACAGGATAGATCAAATAACTGATACTACGCTAATAAATGCAATTAAAGACCATAGCAAATGATAGCATACTAGTTTATTACCCCCGGCGTATGCCAATAAATGTTCAAATTTGTTCATTTACAAAAGAGAAGTCTGGAAGGCTGAGACTGAGTACGGCAACGGGCGGCAGTCAAAGGAGACAAAAATTGGCACCGGCTTTCATAACAGAACAGCGAGTAAACAGCCTCTAAACGACGCTCATACCATACGAACTCCACTCGAAATATGTATGTAATCCCTTCTGACTAAGAAATGTAAACATGAACTTTTCACAGCAACATTTTGCCTTCTTGATTATGTAACGCAGTTGCATTATCTGCATTTATCAATTATGTTTTGAGGAAGAGTCAATGGACTAAGAACCGTTAGAAAACATAAACCAGCCATTTAACTTTTCAACGATGACTTACCAACGAGTACGTAAATAAATTAACATAAAATCCAATAAAATAATTGTTGGATATACATCATTTGCGATATTTTAATCTCAAAACACAGAACCCTCGGTCCATTTCCGGTTTTTAAAGCCTTGAATGTGAAGTACCAACTTACTTCTGCTCATAGAGAGTTTGCTTTCGCGCACTGGATTTCAGTTCATATAATCGACACAAAGCATTTGCTCTGCATATTTTGACTGGCAAAGTTTGCATATCAGGCAAACATATCAGTGGATAATGTGGTTGCTGTAGCATTCTGAAGCACCAGGAACCTATGCCAGGATCCTGTTCATAGACTTCAAGTTCAGCTCAGCATTCAACACCATCATCCCCTACAATTTTAAGCTATTCAATAAACTCTCGTTGTTGAATGTACATAGTGCCATCTGCCACTGGATTCTAAACTGTCTTCTTCATAGGCCTCAATGTGTCAAAGTCAACAACTTTCTCTCCAAACATCTCATTCTGAATACTGGTGCTCCAAAATTAAGGTTGTAAATGTTATATCCCCCTTTCTGTTCACTACCTTCACAAATTATATAGAGCAGAATCAATTAGAAAACTGTGTGTAGCATACAATATTGTCTTTAGATTGTTGTGCAATGAACCTATAGATTGTAGTGCTAGTTATATGTTTGTATCACGAAGCTTACTCACCTGCAAAATGTTGATCAGAAAAAAAATTGTATAGTTTTATTAAATATGTAGCTAAATCGGGCAATGCAATACTACAGAGTATTGTATGAATAGTGATACGTTATACATATCCCCACTGTGTCGTCACTGGCGAAAAATTCTATATATTAACAGTTATCAGTCATAGTCTGGTCTACTTTGTATATGGATGTAATATTCCGGAATAAAGTTATTGAATTGAATATCTAGAAGATAGTGCTGGAAATATAATATCAGAGGGATTCTTAATGGCAGAAGACCTGAATGAGTACTTTAGTTCAGTGTTTACCAGGGAAGATATTAGTTCACTGCCAGTACCAGAGGCTAAGTTCAAGGGGGCAGATTCAGATTATTTAGGACAATTAATTGTAACCCCGGAAATGGTAGGTAAGAAAATAAGGGCTATGAAGGAAAATAAATCACCTGGAGTGGATGGTATTCCACCCAAACTACTATTGGAAATTGTAGAACAAATTAGCATACCGCTTGCAACAGTTTTCAATTTGTCATTAGAAGAGGGAGTGGTTCCTTTAGAATGGAAAGAAGCAAACATTATACCGTTATTCAAAAAAGGTTCGAGAAACAAGTCAGAGAACTATAGACCAGTGAGTTTAACATCAGTGATTTGTAAATTGTTAGAAAGACTAATTAAAGATCACATGGTGGATTTTCTTGTTAAACAAAACTTGATAAACCCATCTCAACATGGTTTTTTTAAAAGCGAGGTCATGCTTAACAAATATGTTATGTTTTTTGGAAGACATCACTAAGTGGGTAGATGAGGGATCACCAGTAGATATCGTCTACTTAGATTTTCAAAAAGCTTTCGACAAAGTACCACATCAAAGATTACTGCTTAAACTAAAGGCCCATGGCATAGGAAATGGTATAATAAACTGGATAGAACAATGGTTGATTGACAGAAGACAACGTGTAGTAGTTGATGGGGGAGGCTTCAAACTGGAAATCAGTATTGAGTGGGGTACCACAGGGATCAGTATTAGGTCCTATATTATTCTTAATATATATCAACGATTTGGATGATGAAATAACAAGCAAGGTGTTGAAATTTGCGGATGATACAAAAGTGTTTAGAAGGATTAAAAGTGATGGAGATAGACAGCATTTACAAGATGATCTTGACAGGTTGATCAAATGGTCTGAAAAGTGGCAAATGCTGTTCAATTTTGGGAAATGTAAATGCCTCCACACAGGACATGGTAACGAAGAAGTAGAATATACAATGGGGGGTACTGTACTAAGTACTACTGTAAAAGAAAAGGACTTAGGGTTAACCATTAGTGCTGATATGAAGGTTTCAGAGCAGTGCGGAATTGCAGCTTCAAAGGGAAATCAAATCCTTGGATTAATTAGGCGAAACATAACGTATAAGGAAAAAGAGCTAATAATACCGCTGTACAAAACAATAGTTAGGCCTCATTTAGAATATTGTATTCAAGCGTGGAGGCCATATCGCAGGAAGGACATAGATATGCTAGAAAGAGTGCAGAGGAGAGCAACTAAAATGATACCAAAACTGAGGGATCTTAGTTACGAAATACGCCTAAAAAATGCGGTTTAACAACACTAGAGACCAGGAGATTGAGAGGAGATCAGATAGAAGTGTTTAAAATATTGAAGGGTTATGAAAATATTGATAGAAATATTTTTTTCTCAGTTAAGAAAGATAGAAGGACTAGAGGACATGAACTTACATTGGCAAAGGAGCAGAGTAGATTGGATATAAGAAAGTTTTCATTTTCACAAAGGACTGTAAATGAATGGAACAGATTACCTGCTGATTGTGTGGGTGCTAGTAGCGTGAATATGTTTAAAAATAAAATCGACACATACCTCAGACGGGCGGGATACACATAGATAAAAGGGTCGGACTCTCGATAAGCCAAAGGGCTTCCTTGTCCACCTGCCACCTAGAGTTAATTCTCTGGGTGGCAATCTTGTTAAATCTTGTTAAAATTGGCTGTGTCTCCGTGGACCAATCTGTCCTTGTCATCAAATTTTCTGATGACACCATCGTGGGGGGTTGTATTGAGAATGCGGACGAGACGGCATACAGGGAAGTTGTTCAGAGAATAGCTGGCTGATGACTGAACGTGTCGAAGACCAAGCAATTATTGCTGATTTTCTGTAGGAAGAAGACACCCATCCGTCCTCTCTCGATCGTTAAACGGCGTGGTAGTCGAATAAGTGGAATATTTTAGATTCCTGGGGACAACTATATCAAGCGATCCCAGCTGGGGCAAAAATACATTATAGTATAAGCATCACAAAAAAGGCACAACAACGCCTATACTTCCTGAGTCAGCTCAGCTAGGAGATTCGGCATGCATCGCTTCTACCAAGCTACAGTTTAAAATATCTTCACTTTTTCCATCACAGTGTGGTTTGGCAGCGCCGGTCATGTGGGGAAACAGCGGCTGGAAGATATATTGTGAAAGGCCCATCAAAAATCATTTGGGCGCGAGTTGCCATCTTTACAGTAGATCTACAATGCTCGCTACGCGCGTAAATCCAGAAGCAATGTGCGGGATACAACCCACCTGTCGTAGTATTACGCGCTTTAGTATGACCTCATTATACTAGAGGTTAGAGTTCAGTTGTTCACGTGTTGGGCTTTGATTAAACATCCATTCCTTCTAACGTGTCTTGTAGTAAACTGTCATATAATGGCTATTATCAGTACATCCAAACAACACAACAACATGGTGGCAGCGACGAGAACAAACTAAGGGCGGCGGTAACGTATTGACACTGAAATCGTGAACTTTGAAACAACAGCCGGTTACGACTTATGCACTACCGTCAAAGGCCAGAAGAAAACTTAGATTGTTTCATAAACAGATGCAAGTTGCTAGCTCTGAAATGCGAGTTTCAAGATAACGAATTGAATGAGCGACTCATTGAACTGATCATAGCTGGTACGCCAATTCCTGATTACCAGAAGGAATTGCTTGGAAAAAACAAGAACTACACACTGGACGAAGCAATTCAGTTGGGACGAGCGTATGAAGCGAGTGCCTCCCACGTCCAGCAGATTCGTGACGTGGGAACAGTGGCGACAACTGCGGTGCATAGCTTCAGACGTGGTGCAAACTCATCCGCCAAATGACGCAACTGTGGTCAACAACACCCATTCAAACCGCGTGAAAGTTGTCCAGCGTTTGGAGTCAAGTGCAGAGCGTGCGGCAGAATGAACCACTGGGCGAAATGTTGTCTGACTAAGAAAAACAGCATGCCAACAACATCACGCCACATCAGCGCAGACGTTCGAAATCCAGGAACAGGAACGAGCATCGGCAACGACAACATTCGTATGCAAACGAGAAGTCAATTCATCAAATGCGTTCCAATGCACAGAACACTGACACACTTGAACAGTCATTTGATGCACTCAGTTTTCATGATGTGAAGGTGTCAGCAGTCTCGGGCAATATAATCGCGACGAAGCCTATGCGCAGGTGCAAATTAAACTGAGCAATCGTCCTGGCATCCACAATTTGAGCCTGAAAGTGGACACAGGCGCACAAGGCAATACACTTCCACTGCGAACATTTCGACGCATGTATCCGGACAAGTTAAATGCTGAGGGGTTCCCCGTTGATAACATCGTCACAGCAGCAAGAGGCGCACGATTGACGGCGTACAATGGCACGTCCATCACATGCCATGGCGTGGTTAACATTTTATGCAGCTACAACAAGTCGGCATGGGGTGACACTCGGTTCTACATCGTTGATGTAACCGGCCCTGCAGTGATTGGTCTTCAGTCGTGTGAAAGTTGAAGCTGGTGACTCTACATTGCACCATCAAGACGCACTCCTCAACAGAAGATAGACCTGCTACGGGACAATCAGCTGTCACGAGCACAGCCTCTATAAACAGCGTTGATGACCTCACTAGAATGTATCCAGAACAGTTTGACAGAATCGGCTGTTTTCCTGGTAAAGTGAAGTTGGTGGTGGATCCCGCAGTTCCTCCTCGCGTGAATCCTCCAAGAAAGACACCAATTGCGCTAAAAGATGCTATCAAAAGCAGTCTTGACTCCATGGTGGAAAATGACGTCATACGCAAAGTGCACGAGAATGAGCCAACAGAGTGGGTCTCAAGCCTGGCATATGCAAAGAAGAAAGATGGGAGCCTAAGAATATGTTTGGATCACAAGTTCTTGAATCAGGCACTGAAGAGACCGCACCACAAAATTCCTACGTTGGAAGAACTTAATCACAAGTTCACAGGAGCAAGATATTTCTCCAAACTTGACGCCAAAGCCGGATACTGGGGTGTCCAGCTTCACAAGGACTCTCAACTCCTCACTACGTTTCAATCTCCTTACGGTCGATATGCCTTCAAGCGACTTCCATTCGGCTTGTCTGCATCACAAGACATCTTTCAATCCAGGATGGATATGAATCTCGAGCAGTGTGATGGAGCAGAGGGAATCGCTGACGGCGTGGTGGTTTACGGTGCCACAGAAGATGAACATGACAGAAATCTTCATCAACTCATGAACATTGCGTCGAGGAACGGGCTTGTCTTCAATTCCAGCAAGTGCCTGACCAAGGAGAGCTGTGTCAGTTTCTTTGGCCTCATCTACGGCATCGATGGCATCAAACCTGATCCGGACAGGATCCGCGATCTGCAAGACATACCACCACCTCGAGACAAGAAAGAGCTTCAGCAGTTTCTTGGACTCATGACCTTCTTGAGCCCATTCATACCGAACTTGGCTAACAAGGCTTCAATGCTTCGAGATCTACTGAAAGAAGACAGCATGTTCATGTGGGAACCGCACCATCAAATTTGCTTCGATTGTCTGAAACATCTTGTCACCTCAAGGTCAAGTCTTCAATACTTCAACGTGTCCAAAACGCCCATACTTCAGACAGACGCTAGTCTTCTTGGACTTGGCGCGGCGTTACTTCAAGAGAACGAGCCTGGTGTAATCCAACCGGTGGCATACGCATCGAAGAGTCTATCAAGCGCAGAGAAACGATATGCCTGCATTGAGCGAGAGTTGCTAGCCATTGTTTTTGGCACACAACGATTCCACACATACCTATACGGACGCAAGTTCAAGGTCGTCACGGACCACAAGCCTCTCGTTGCGATCATCCAGAAAGGTCTTGTCAACTCTTCACCGCGACTACAAAGAATGCTCCTCAAACTGCAAGGGTATGACATGGAAGTTGAATACCAACCAGGAAAGGACATTGTCCTTGCGGACACACTCTCGCGTCTTCCAAGTACGCACAACACAGAAACGATCGACCTTGATGTTCGTGTTGATTTCGTCCGATTCTCTGATGAACGCATCCAAGAGCTGAGGAACAAGACGAAGGCTGATCCAGTTCTCTCCGAAACGATCGTGACTGGATGGCCCGAAACAATAACGGAGTTGCCAACTAGCATCCGTTCGTACTGGTCGTTCCGCGATGAACTCTCCGTGGAAGATGGTATCCTATTGAAAGGAACACGAGTCGTCATTCCTGAGAGCATGCAGACATTCATACTGGAGAAACTACACTACAGTCACCTCGGCATAGAGAAGACGAGACTCAGAGCAAAAGACTCTGTGTATTGGATCAACATCAATCGTGACATTGAGACTATAGTCAAGTCGTGTGACATTTGTCAAGAACACCAACCAGCGCAGCAGCACGAGACGCTACAGCCGCACGAAGTACCGAGTAGACCTTGGGAAGTGGTTGGTACAGACATGTTCTTCTTCAACGACGCAGACTGGCTCATCATTGCGGACTACTATTCAAAATTTCCCATCGTGCGCAAAATGCCGAAGCCATGTCTAAGCTCAACCGTCGTTTCTGTCACAAAGCAGATCTTCAGCGAGACAGACGTTCCTACGCGTGTCGTGTCGGACAATGGCCAGCATTTCGCCAGTGCATGCTACACAGACCTGTCAAAGAAGATGGCATTCCAACACGTAACGTCTTCGCCGAGGTATCCACGCTCAAACGGCTTCATCGAACGCCAAATCCAAACCGTGAAGCATGTCATGAAGAAGGCGAGGCAAAGTGGGCAGGATCTCGACTTGGCACTGCTGTGTCTGCGAACAACGCCAATTGACAGCAAACTTCCAAGTCCAGCGGAGCTCCTCAGTGGTCGCAAAGTACAGTCAACTCTTCTGACGAAAATCGTTGACACACGCCAAGATCATGACAATATGAGAACGAGGCTACAAGAGCGACAGGACAAGATGACGTTTCAGCACGATCAACACGCACAACGGTCAAGCAGTTCGCTTCCGTGATCAAGACGGCCGGTGGAGACTTGCGACGGTCCTTGACAAAACACCGAATCCAAGATCGTACATTCTCACGACACCGAGCACAAGCACTATCCGAAGAAACAGAAATCAAATCCGAGACAACTCGACTCACCCGATCGTCAGGAGAGTATCGTTTGCCAGTCCGACTACAGTCCAGCCCGCTCCAGCTGTTGTGGATTCAACTACTCCCACGAAGACTACAAACGGCTCGGCTGAGAACATTGTTCAAAATAATACAACTGGACTATATGTGACCCGCTCTGGTTGTCATATTAAGCAGCCTCAGCGCTATGCATGAATAGATACAAAGACTGTAAGCAAGACATACTGTATAGCTTATAGCAGAGTTAAATATATTGCATGTTGTTATTTTACAAGTTTACAGTTATTTCAGAGACTTTATAACAAGTTACTTTGAGTAAGTCATTTGTAAAAAGGGAGATGTAGTATTACGCGCTTTAGTATGACCTCATTATACTAGAGGTTAAAGTTCAGTTGTTCACGTGTTGGGCTTTGATTAAACAACCATTCCTTCTAACGTGTCTTGTAGTAAACTGTCATATAATGGCTATTATCAGTACATCCAAACAACACAACACCACCACCCAGCCAACACTCTCTTTGAGCTTCTTTCCTATGCGAAGCGCTGCAGTATTAAGACTAGAACAACGAGGTTTAAAAAACAGTTTTTACCAGTAGGCTGTAAGAGGCACACTTGAACGGAGAGGTATTCCTCGTTTCATAACTGTCTTCTGCCAGTTCTGTTGTTGTGACGTCATGCTCATTTTACCATTATACAAATATTGATTTACTAAGTTAGTACTTTTATGTCTGGAGATATGTGATATTCTTCTAAATTTGTTGGCAGTCAGCTTTTGTTTTTAACTTACACACGTTTTATAATGTTTCTGATCTGTATATTTCGCGGGAGAGAGGGAGGGATGGAGGGAGGGAGGAAGGGAGGGAGAGCGAGAGAGAGAGAGAGATCATACAAGATGATGATTACGATTATATGACGAATTTTGACGATGATGGCTTAGTTGTTTTTGTCTCCTCAAATATTATTTTAAGTAACGTAACATATAATAATTTTCTGACAAGCATTAGCTGTTGAATATTTATAAAGATGTTCAAGTCCAAGCATAATTAGTTATTAAAAAAAAACAGGCAGTACGTTAGCAGACCGCACGTACATACACATATATGACACATATGAGGCGTCGGAACCGGGGCTTGTCAAAGTTGAGCTCCCAATAATTTTAATGGGGGAACTGGATGTAGGATTAGTCCCTTTATGGAACGAATGTTGCATGTTTGGGTGCAATTTGCAAATCGCACATGGAGGTTTTTGGTGAGTCTACAAGGGCAGGGGGGTGGGTGCAAATTGGGTTTTGGAGAGCCTTAAGAGGTGCAATGGGAGGTCTTTTGTTAAGCCTCAATGTGAGTTTTAGCGAGCCCCAAGGTGGTACCTCAGCTCCTAGAATACTCTCCAGGTTCCGACGCCAATGCAAATAAGGATCAGGACTATCTCACAGGAGCCACAAAGAACCACCCTAGCTTAAATTTGTATACTATCTATAAACGTACTCATCACGCAGTAATTGCGTATTGGCTTAATGTTTCAGGATTGTGTACGTTTGAAGCATGTACAAGTATGCCAAGGGATGAAGTGTAAAACAGCCCTAAGAATTTATTTTTAATGACTCATTATGCAAAACACACAAAATTGAAATATTCAGCAATTGGTACGATTCACAAATTCATGTCATATGTAAAACCATTTTGGTAAAACCGTTGTTGAATCCATCTGCGATTCTGCGTAGGAGATTCCACCTGAGAATAGGTGAATCCATTTGTTGGTTGTGTAAATGAGTATACACACGTATGTGTATGCATGCACGCACACATGCATGCACGCGCGTACGCACGCACGCACACACAGAGTCGAACCTCGCTTAATTTACCGTAATCTCTGCAGTACAACCAGCTTGCAATTAGGGTCACTCTAGAACAGTCCCAAATTATCTTCATAAAAGTAAAGTATAGGAAATTAGTTCCGATAATATGGGCACCTCGTTATTCGGGTCACTTTTGTCAAGTCTCAAAGGTGATCCGGATAGTGAGGTTCCAATGTGTGTGTGTGCGTTTGCGTTTGCGTGAGCGTGTGCGTGAGCGTGTGCGTGAGCTTGTGCGTGCATGTGCGTGCCTGCGTGCATGTGTGCGTGTGCCTCTATGTAGGTGAATTCACCATAGTAGGTGAATAAATTTATGTAGGTGAATCCATCGGTGTTGCCCTTTCTGTTGGTGAATCCATAGTTATAGATATGTAGAATATTATGTATTCTACATATATGTGGTGAATCCATCTGTATATGTGAATGAATAACTTTATGTCTTTGACGTTAATGTTTTAGAGTTTAGAGTGACAACCAAATCACTATATTGATTAATAATAAACATAAACTAATTAATCTACTTATTAGTTAAAATTGCTCCTCGTCAACATTTAACAAATTAAAAAGAAGAAATTATGCTACGAATTTGGAAAATAGAGCATGATGAGCATATCTGACTTGCACCTGTTTATCCGCCAACTGCGTCTGCTCATTGCTCTTTCACAACTTCCGTTCCAAATACCAAAACGAAGATGCGAGCGGTGCCTACATGGGTGGATAAAGTTCACGATAAGGACAAAGTAGAACAATGGTAATTTATATAACATAACGTCTATGTAACATGTTGTACGAGCTGATACGTGTATAATTGTTTTTCACGACAATGAATAAATAAGCGCGTAAAATCGCACCTCGTCGAACAACTTGTGCGGTTGCCACCAAAGCCGGCTCTTGACAACGTCACTTTTCACAGACACTTCTTGAATATCAAACTACCTATGTCTTGTCCCTCATCGTGAACAATCACGCCTGAAATTGTATAAGTAGGTAGTTTAACGACGGCAAAAATATGTGAAATATCTCAGGGAGGATTATGCACAAGAGAAGGAAGAAGAACAAGATGAAATCATTCACACTATCACTGACTCACTCTCTGACACTGTGACTGACATTGACAGATTCAATCATTCCGCTCCATCACAATTTCATCCACGAATCATAAGAAATATTGCAACTTAACGCATTTTTGAAGCCTAATAGACAGTCTGGCTTGCATCAACATATGCGCTGTTTATCGCTCGTTTCAAGTTCACGGCACAGTAACACAGTGGCGCAGACTGGCACAAATGGGAGCGCTATTTGGGCCTAAAAATGCGCTAAATGCATTTTGTTATAGCGTATATATATGCCTGGGATGATGTCGAATGATTGAATTAATGCATTGAGGTATAAAATTTAGGGAAAAATAGTTATAATTAAAATCAAGGTGGGTCCAGATTCTACACAAGTGCCCAGTTGGCATATTTTTTATCGAGACTCCAATTAAACTTACTTAATCTACATAAAATAGTACATGTGTATACAGATTGCGGTAAAGCAGCAGTTAGCACATCTGTCTAGCATGCCAGGGCAGAGTTCTGAGTTCAAACCACGACCTACATTTGTGTATACAAGATAGGAAGAGAAGGGGCAGATAGGCTTCACCCTTGACGCTTTCAAAATTATCAACAGATTTACTAACACGGACCCCAAATGAATGTTCAAACAGAAGTATTCCCCTCGTCCGTACACACCACAAATTCAATTCTTTGAATAACCTACCAAATTAGTATGTTGGCACACTAAGGGTCAATAACTTTAAAAACAAAATATTGAAATCATAACCACAGATTACGATACTACATCTGAGCCAGTAGTCTTTGCCCCAAACTTCAGACCTGCCATTTGATACGGATTACCCGTATCCGATACAGATTTAAAATTTTTTTTTAGTAATACGGCCGTACTCCATTTTGATACGGATTTCAATGAAATTTTGAAAAAACTTTTATATAGCCACACTATTTACTTGTATGTGTCACAAAACCATATTGAAGATCAGTCAAAAATAAACAACAGCTTTCGATGCAATGAAGTAATCGTTTATTTTAGTGACTAACTTCATCGAAAGAACGAACTGAATCACCGACAATAGTCAGTGATTTAGTTCGTTGTAGCGCGCAATAGCCAATAGATAGCACGCTCGTAAACTGTAGTTCTGAAAAATGCGACAGGCAGCTCAACGGCGGGAAATCACGTTTCAAAATGGCTTCTCTTGCGAAACACCAAAAGTGTTATGGAAAGTTTTAAAAAGAATGGTTAGAGAAGTTTGGAGGAATGATTGTATCAAGTAAAGCAGGCGAGCAGTATGCCAAGTGTAGTTTATGCTCACGCGATGTTAAGGTGGCCGTCTCAGGCGTGTACGATGTCAACGAGCACTTAAAGTCGAATCTACACAAAACGAATTTGAAAAATCACAAGGAAAGGGCAACCGTGAGGGCGTTCTTCAAGCTGCAGACGAACTCTAGCGATGCTGCCAACGAGGTGACTCGAGCGGAGGTGATGTTCTCATACTTAGTCGCCGAACATAACCTTCCGGCAACAATCAGGGACCATTTCACCGATTTGGCTAGAGCGATGTTTCCCGACAGCACCATCGCCAAGCGTTTCTGGAGTAAACGCACGAAGACGACCCAAGTTATGAAGAGGGGTTTGGCGGTGGTGTCGACGGCGGCAGTCGTCAACCATTGCAAGTCGGGTAATTTCTCGCTTTTGATTGATGAAAGCAATGACAAGAAGGCCGACAAGCGACTGGAGATGCTCGTGTGGTACTTTGAGATGGATCGGCTACTGCGGAAACTGCTTGTCAAGTTCGTCCAGCTCCGCCACATCCGCAACGTTGTTGACTTGCACACCATCAACTTCGACGATCGCTCCATCTAGCTCGATGACTCGACCATCGTGGTCAGTTTGAAGGTGCGCTCCTTCTTCGAGAACGAAGATGTCACGCCAGCCGTCCAGGCGTCATTCATCAGCAATGTGCGCCCATTTTACTGTGCGGTTGTGCGCAAGATGGTCGCAAAGTTTCCGTTTGGCGACCAGGTGTTGCGCGACTTGAGTGTTCTCGACCCTGCAACCCGTGTGAACCTCACGTACGAGCCGATTGTTCATCTGGCAGCCCGCTTTGCCCCCGACGTTGATGCCGAACAGCTGAAAGATGAGTATGAGGACTTTCAGCTGTTGGCCGACGACATCATCGTGCTGGAGGAGGATGGCCAAGCGCGGCAGATCGACCACGTCTGGTTTGAGATCCTCTCAATCAAGACGCCGTTGCAGGCCGTACGCTTCCCGCTGTTGGCAAAGGTGATGGCACCGCTTCTCTGCCTCCCACACAGCAAAGCTGATGTAGAGAGGCTGTTTTCCATCTTGCAAAAAATACACACAGACGCATGCCACAGCTTGAATGCGGACACCATTACTGCATACCTTCAGTGTAAACTGAACATCGATAGCCCCTGCCATCAGTTGGCTGAGATGCTGAAACTGGCTAACTCTGCACCCCATGCTGAGTAACAGTGATGAGTGTAGTTTGTGGCAGATGTTGGGTATAATGTAAAAGTTATAAAATTACGTACTTGTATTCATATGTAGTTATGGTATGCGCAATAAATATGTATACATGAATGATACAGATTGATACAGATTCTTACAGAATAGGTATAGGTCAAAAATACAGATTGCAACCAAAAAAATATGGCAGGTGTGAAACCTGCTCTTGGGTATGATTCAAGGTCTGAGTCTGCACTGTTCCATCACAATCTATACGGTCTATCACTCATAATGTGTACATAATTACTCAAATTAGTAAACACAAATTCACCAAATATTTGTCAAAATGGCACTCGACTATGCATTGCAGCCACTGGATATACACAGTTATTATTTAATAATTATTCATCACTGTTTTCGTCTGTCGTTGTTTTGGTTTGTTGCTGTGTTGGTTTGTCACTGTTTAATTGTTGCCATTTTGGTTATCACCATTTTTAATTGTTGAGTTTTGATATTACCGATATCATATCTAATACCAGCATGGCCTGCATCATGTATATGGTCTGTCAGATAAACCCTTAGTTATATTATTATTACAGTGTATTATACTATTTGTCTACTATTTTTTAATTGGTAAGGTTTAGTATCATTTCATTTGAATGCATTTGTTTTGAGTTACAATTCCCATCGGACCCGAGGCCAGAGCTTTGTAAAAGGTGTGCTGCTATGTAAACAAATTGATTCTGCCAGATTCACTTAACTTTCAACAACAATAAATGGTTCGTTAAAACATTTGCACAACCGGTATGTTATAATAGATATTCTTTACACTGTAACATGATTTTACATATTTGTTATACCGAAGAAAAAAAAACTGAACAAGAAATCAGTGCTGAGTGAATTAAAGTGAATTGAATGTACTATGTAACAGCCATATCATGTTAGACATTGCTCTGTTTCAGCGTGTGGGATCTGTGCTTCCGCCCAGATGGAACTCAACTCATAGTTGCCGCTGGCAACCGTGTACTTGTGTACGACACCAATGACGGCACTCTCATCCAGCCACTGAAAGGACACAAAGACACCGTATACTGTGTGTGCTATGCCAAAGATGGCAAGCGGTTTGCGTCGGGGTCGGCCGACAAGAGCGTCATCATATGGACGAACAAGATGGAGGGCATCTTGAAATACACGCGAGTACTTTTGTGCCATTTGTGGTCATATGATCCTACTGCAATAACTCATATTTTTGTAAAGATGTGTCTACATGTTTCTTAAATGTACGAAGAGTCGTGTGTTTTTAAATATTCTCAGGTAGACCATTCCATAGATTAACTGCTAGTTCACGCTGCTGTATATACGATGACCTGGCAGTGGAGGATAAGTGTGAAGGAACAATCTTGGTGTAGTAATGGCAGCATGGCTGAATGCATCCCATAGAAGTCATGTTGATGTTAAAATTAACATGTCTGCCAGATAAGCCATTGAGTAGTCCTTTAGAATGGATATCACACAATGTAAAAACTTAACTTTCTTGAGTAAAACAACATTTGACACAAAAATTAAAAGAAAAATCAACATTTGTTTTCACTGTTGCAGTCACAATGACTCGATCCAGTGTCTCGCCTACAATCCAGTCAGTCATCAGCTGGCGTCCTGTGCCTGCACTGACTTCGGTCTCTGGTCGCCGGAGCAGAAGTCTGTTGCGAAGCACAAGGTGAACAGTCGGGTGACATGCTGCTCCTGGACCAATGATGGACAATACCTGGCCGTGGGTCTGTACAGCGGCACTGTCAGCATCCGCAATAAGGTACATGTCTCATTAATGTTGTGGATAAATGCACCTCGCAAACCATGGGTTGTAGTTGACTATATAGTATATATACACAAGTGTTGAACTGGGGTGCTTGGGGGAGGACTCAGCCCCCCCAATAATTTAGGTGGTCTGGAGATCTGGAGATAAGATTAGCCTCCAATATTTAGGGAAGGTGGGTGGATTTTGGGGTGCAATTTGAGGTGTGCTGTCAGCCTTGGGGAGGTGCAAATTGATGTTTGTGGAGAGTCTGAAGGTGGGTGTTTTGGCAAACCTCAGGGGGTGGTACAATTCAAGGTTTTTGGAGAGTCTGAAGGTAGGTGGTTTAGCAAACCTCAAGGGGGGTACAAATCAAGGTTTTTGGAGAGTCTGAAGGTGGGTGTTTTGGCAAACCTCAAGGGTGTACAAATCAAGGTTTTTGGAGAGTCTGAAGGTGGGTGGTTTAGCAAACCTCAAGGGGGGTACAAATCAAGGTTTTTGGAGAGTCTGAAGGTGGGTGTTTTGGCAAACCTCAAGGGTGTACAAATCAAGGTTTTTGGAGAGTCTGAACGTGCATGTTTTGGCAAACCTCGAGGAAGGTACAAATCAAAGTTTTTGGAGAGCCTGAAGGTGAGTGTTTTTAGCAAGCCTAGTTAGCTGAGTCAGGTGTACTTCATCCTAGTGATTTTGTCTGTGTAAGTCATTATTCTGACGGTGGGAATAATGCAAATGCCAACGCTCTATATCAGAAGGTAACTCCAAGGAAATCTCAGTAATTCCTAGTCGGATCATTCTATGGTAATGTTCTATGAAGTACTTCTAATTCCCGAACATTATGAGTAACATTGGCCAAGACTGGCGCTAACTCAAATCATTGTCATTAACATAGAACACAGATGTAATTTACTAAAGCAAATTTGCACCACAGTCCACAGTCCATTAAAAAACATTCAGTGGAAAACAGTCAGTATTTGAGGATGAACGTAAACATTATTTATGATTTCAATTCTTGTAAGAAGTAATATTTAACTTTGGAAAATCAGAAGTCTTAATAAAGATAACACATTTTCTATGGATGTTTATTAATTCAATCGGCTACTACAGAAATGATAACCAACTTGAGTAGCAGTAAAATTTCCAACTGAATAAGGAGCCATTTTCCTGCTAAGACTTTGACACGGTGTAACAGGACTTGTTGTTGTTTGTAGCAAGGAGATGAGAAGGTTCGCATCGAAAGACCGGGGGGTGGCTTGTCCCCCATCTGGTCCCTTGAGTGGAACCCCTCAAGGTAACAATATAACAGTAATGAGTGATTTGCCGCAGCAATGTGGGTATTAAGTTGCAGAAGTGTGAGCTGAAGTATAGTTTTGAATTCTGTAGATCGCTTTAATATGATACCTCATTTGTTGAAATATCTTCAGTACTATCCTGAAGAATGTTCAGTTATCTTCAGTACTATTTCATTTATTGCTAACATTGAAGCAAAGTGTAAAAAAGTGAAGTTTTTTTTAAACAAAGACATTTGGACTTATATTGTCTATTGTTACTTAATCTGTGGGTTCGTAAATGCAAGTATTTGATTAGTTTTGGATTGTTTGTCGAGGACAATAAAGTGGATATTGCAAGGTGAGATCATAAGGTGTGCATTTCTGCTGAAATCACAACATTGACCCAGACAGCTATATTTGGCTCATGTGCAGAATAGGCCCGTGTGACTTAATACACGGTTCACTGTGGTGGGTTACATGACACAGACAGCTATTTTTGGCTCATGTGCAGAATAGGCCTGTGTGACTTAATAAACAGTTCACTGTGGTGGGTCACATGACCCAGACAGCTATTTTTGGCTCTTGTGCAGAATAGGCCTGTGTGACTTAATACACAGTTTGCAGTGGCAGGTCACATATAATTATATATTTAATTATATATTTAATTATATATTTAATAAACATTAGGATATTATTTGCTATTCATTCTTTCTCTGTACAGAGGAATTACCGGTAACCCTCATACAATTTAATGTTATCTTCGTTTCTTGACATTTGGGATAGAATTTTCTCAAAACAGTGACATATCTTTCGTATAAGTAAATGTAAAAAAAAACAATTACCTACTTAATTTCAAGCACTGTTTGATATCTGTGAAATTTTTCATTAAAAAATAATTTACAATAGAAAAGTAAAATAATAACTGTTTATTTAAATTTTGTGGCTGAGCCATTTCGGTCTATACCACAGTGTGTGTGTTCTTTCAGAGATGATGCGTATGACATTTTAACTGTGGCCGACTGGGGACAGAAACTATCCTTCTATCAGCTCTCTGGGAAACAGGTAAATGACATGGCATAACTAGCTGTGATCTCAGGTGTTGTATGTAATTTTGGCACCTCTTTGGTAGTGTTTCATCTGAAGCAAGATGAATTTTGGTGTTGTTTTATAACATCAGACTGGATCTGAATGAAGTACAATCTATTTCATTGTGATAATAGTTCTATATAGGAAAAATAATGACTAGTAGGTTATCTGTTTATGAATGTATTACCATTTAGAAACAGTGTTATTTAGTTATTTTTTAGTTTAGGAAATTATTTTTATTTAGATAGCCATTTATATTATCTTTAAAAAGAATTTAAGAATCTAGGCTTTTTGTTATTATTAGGCGCACTTTTGCGTGGCAGATTTGTTGTGATTCACATCTGTTTTGCTCGTGCCTTTCCATGAAATGTACCATGACTGTTCTTTTTAGAAGTAAAATTAATTAATATATAAAAATAATAATTAAATTGTCAACGTGATAAAAAGTTGTCAATAGAAATTTTGCTCTAAAATTTAATAAATGTGTAAATAAATAATTTTAAAGGTCATTTCCACAGACAGAAGGTACTATTGATTAAAAACATACATTTATCTACATAATTATATTGTCAATTCATGCTACAATCGTCTCTTTATCTCTGTTGTAGCTGAGTAGAATTACTACACCTACACTAATGAATTCTAGTTCGTACGTCCAAGTGTGGTTGTTTTTAGGTTGGCAAGGACCGAGACCTGGGGTATGACCCCTGCACTGTCAGCTGGTTCTCAAAGGGCGAATATGTGGTGGTAGGGGGCGCTGACAAGCAGTGCAGTCTACACACAAAGGAGGGCGTCAAACTGGGGTTGATCGGGGAACAGAAGTCATGGGTGTGGTCAGCCAAGGTGAAGCCTGACTCCAACTATGTGGTGGGTGAAATCTTGTCTTAAGAAGAAGAAGAATTTGTTTTATTTTACCCAGACATTTCAAATAATTCATACAATACATCCATGTCAAAAAAATTAAATAATACAAATATACAACCTTATAGTAAACATGGCATAATGTATGATAAATAACGAAAAGTAGGGTCAGGAGACTCCTAAGACTATGGTAATCGCTATCGAGGAGCCACCTTTTATAATAAAACTTTAACTGAATCAATACATCACCTAATCAAATTCTTCCAGAATAAGAAGAAGAAAAAAAAACAATAATATGTATGCATGTGTGTAGTGTGAGCAAGCTTACATGATTATTGAGTTTGTCGTCTAGGCACTGTTTTGTACTGTATCAAGTTGACAGGTGGTTGTCGGTTCTTAATTTTGCATACATATATAGCAATTTTGTCTGGTTTAACATACTTGGCAAATCCTTGTGAACTGTGTGTACTAAGCTTTTCTTTGACAATATCAGGAATGTTATTTAGTAAAAGTGGTAAATTATGCCTAAGGCATTTATTAGCAAATTCATGTTTAATTTTATAAGTGTATATTTTATTCTTGACTCCTGTATCGTGATTATGTACCTCATAATTAAACATTATCCTCCAGTTTTGTAAATAAACTGGTAAGTCATTGTGTAAATATTTATAGTAAAATTTTTATTGTTGTAATTTAAGAATGTCATCCACTTTTAAGAAGTTTAGGTTTTTGTGAAGTGGTTCTGTGTGGCAAGTATAATTACTTAAGGTAATAATTATCAGGGCTTTTTTTTAAGATTTATTATTCTATTTGATTGAAAGCCCCACGCCATGATGCAATAATTAATGTGTGGCACTATTAAATAATTATATAATATTATTTTAATATGAAGAGGTAACACATGTTCCAATTTATTTAAAATGCCAATTTTTTTAGAACAAGCATTTGATATTTTTTCAGTGTGCTTTTTCCAGTTTAGATTTGTATCTATAATTAAACCCAAAAAATTAAATTCTTTTACTTGTTCAATATTTACATTGTTTATCTTCAGAGTAAGTGTCTGTATATTTTTCTTTGCCTTTTGAAATGTCATGTATTTCGATTTTGCTGTTTAGCAATAATTTATTTATTTTGAGCCTTTCATTTATTTTTAAAAGTTCTTCATTTATTAAGGATTCTAAATTTCATCATGTATGTTATCGCTGAAAGTGTTTATTAGTGTACTTGATAGAGTTGTATCGTCAGCATAAATTATGAAATTAAACATTTTACTGGCTTGTGCAAAATCATTTATATATATGATGAATAACAGGGGTCCTAAGATTGAACCTTGTGGTACACCTGTTGTTATTGATAACATATTTTATTTTATATTGTCAATTTCCGTATATTGTTTACGATTTGTTAGGTAACTGCTGAATAAGTTCAGATGTGTTCCATGTATACCATAATATTTCAATTTGTCAATTAAAATTAAATGGTCAATGGTGTCAAAGGCTTTGGAAAGATCTAGGTAAATATTGATGGGTATTTCATCCTTATCCAGTTTGGTTATTATTCTATCTATTAATTCTAGTGCTGCGTATTCAGTTGAATATTTAGGTCGGAATCCATACTGATGGTCAAAAAAAAGCTTAGAGTCTTTTAAATAAGATGATAATTGGTTAAAAATAATTTTTTCAAGTACTTTTGAAATAGCTGGTAGAAGAGATAAATGGGAATTACCTTAGCAATTTTTAGTTTATCAGGGAATATTCCTGTGGTTAATACTTGATTTGTTAATAAAGTTAAAGATTTGGTTAGTGCAGGTTCAAGCATTTTTAGCAGTTTGGTAGTGAGACCATTACATCCACAGCTATTTTTGTTGGGTAGATTAATTATTGTTCTCTTTATGGTATCTTCTTCAACATATTTAAATATAAAATTACAGTTTACTATTTTACTTAGATAATATGAATGATCATGAATGCCTTTGTATTTAATATCATTAGCCAGATTACTACCTATATTGGTAAATAATGTATTGAATTTATTTGTAATTTCTAATTTCTCTGCCACAATAGAATCGGATTCTTTAAAATATTTTGGAAATGATATATTAATTTTATGTTTAGACAGGATTTCATTTATAGTTTTCCAAGTTTTTTATATCAAATTTAAATTGATTAAAACATTTGTCAAAATATGATTGCTTTGCTTTGCGAAAACTTCTTTTCAAAATACTATTGTATGTTTTTAGATTAATCAATAATATGCCATATTCAGAAGATTCAGGGTTTGTGATTTTTAATTGTTTATAAAGTTTGTCTCTATATCGTATTGAGGTTAGCAAGCCTTGAGTTAGTTATACATGTAGATTTTTTATGTTTATATTTATTAAATTTCACTAATTTGGTAGTCATATATTTATTTTTAGCTTGATTTATTTCATTGATGATAATGTTATAATTATGGTTTGGATCAGCATTTGAACTTGTATCTAATTTTTATGTATTTCAGAAGAGATTATATCATTTCTGACTTTGAACATAGCCTCTTTATTTTGTACATAAACTCGTATAATTTGTTTAGTATGTTCTTCTTTTAGAGCAGTGTTCACAAGTATAAAATATGGTTGATGATCAGAAATTTTTTAAATTAATATTCCTGCTGTACTTTGCAAAATATGCTTTGTTAAATAAAAAAAAATGTATCAATAAGTGTACCAGTACATGTTGTGAACCTTGTAGGAAGAGTAATTTGGGGGAAAAGACTAAATTAAGTTAACGTGTCAAAGAATGTGCTACAGTGTTGTTGCTCGTTTATTTTTAGCTTATTTATATTGTAGTCCCCTGCAAGAATAAGGTTGTTGTTTTGATGATGTTGCACAAATTTATAAATTCGTTTTAGTTTTCAGTTAAAGGCTTTGGTGGTCGTTTTATATTTCCTATAGTGACTGTCTGCAATAAGCCTCCTCCATTTACTTGTATTATTTGTCCCTCCCATTGTTCATACATATTTAATTTCATCTTTACTTCATAATCAAAGTGTTTATCTATATATATTAATAATCCCCCTTTGGTGCTGCAACTTTTTCCTTGGGATATACAGTCATATCCATTTAATTGAATTAGTGATAAGACATCATTATCAGATAACCAGCTCACTTGGAGACATATTATGCTAACTAAAAAATTTAAGGAAGACAAGTCATTTACAAATGCCTTGAGCTCACTAAACTTTGCATTAATGGACTGTATATTTGAGCTTAGGATACTGAAATGTTTATTATTGTTTTGAACTAACAAATTACATTTTTCAAAATCATATTATGACGATCGGCGTATTGTTGGCAATTCATTATTTTCATCAACAGTATTACTGTTGTTTAGAATATTATTTAGACAATTATTTGTAATACCACCTGTAAATTGGAGAAAAGTTTCGTCAGTTATAATTTCAGTGTATTTTAAATTTTAATGAGATCAGCATATTTTCAGTGTGCAGTAATGTTTCAGTAAGAGTGTGTGCCTTTAGTGTTTGAGTTACTAGATTTTGTTTAATAATATTTGTATTTTGTTCATGTCAAGCTAAAGCAGTGCATCATAAGTAGCTACTTAAAGTGTCAGAGATAGAAAAAAGATTATGTTTAGAAAAAAATTCAAGAAAAAAAGGCGATGTAATAGAAAAAAGTCAGGACCATTTGACAAGATGGCCTGAGAAAAAAAAACTTAAGAATAAAACTGTATTTCTAGTGGTAGGAGCTAATGCATTCTGCTGCATTCTAACCAATACATTTCCAACATATATAAATGCAAAAAATGCAAAAAGGTTATTATATTATAACAAATAAAAAAGTCGTGTGGAAAATAAATAAACATTAAACAGAAAACGAATCACAAGTCACGACACAAATGAGTGACAAATTGCACTAAGAGATTTAAAAAATTGAGCATTTTTGTAAATGTTTATGTTACCAACATTTTCAGAATTCAGGCCAGAAATGGTCGGGTAATTTGAATTTTTATGCACATTCCTACCAAAGATGAAGTCATTGTGGTGTAAAGAACACTATTTTGTGAATTTGTGCTATTGATTCATTTGTGTGTTGGACCTCACTTGCATCTCCAATTCTCTTTCTCTATGATTTTGGTATCAAGGTGGGAGGCTGCATTGGTCCAGAAAGGCCATCCTGAAATGAAGCACTGGAGTGTTTCTTGGTTGAGGTCACTCTGTACTAGGAGGTCTTGATTGTGCTTGAAATGAAGCACTGGAGTGTTTCTTGGTTGAGGTCACACTTAACTAGGAGGTCTTGATTGTGCTTGAAATGAAGCACTGGAGTGTTTCTTGGTTGAGGTCACTCTGTACTAGGAGGTCTTGATTGTGCTTGAAATGAAGCACTGGAGTGTTTCTTGGTTGAGGTCACACTGTACTAGGAGGTCTTGATTGTGCTTGAAATGAAGCACTGGAGTGTTTCTTGGTTGAGGTCACTCTGTACTAGGAGGTCTTGATTGTGCTTGAAATGAAGCACTGGAGTGTTTCTTGGTTGAGGTCACACTGTACTAGGAGGTCTTGATTGTGCTTGAAATGAAGCACTGGAGTGTTTCTTGGTTGAGGTCACACTGTACTAGGAGGTCTTGATTGTGCTTGAAATGAAGCACTGGAGTGTTTCTTGGTTGAGGTCACACTGTACTAGGAGGTCTTGATTGTGCTTGAAATGAAGCACTGGAGTGTTTCTTGGTTGAGGTCACACTGTACTAGGAGGTCTTGATTGTGCTTGAAATGAAGCACTGGAGTGTTTCTTGGTTGAGGTCACTCTGTACTAGGAGGTCTTGATTGTGCTTGAAATGAAGCACTGGAGTGTTTCTTGGTTGAGGTCACACTGTACTAGGAGGTCTTGATTGTGCTTGAAATGAAGCACTGGAGTGTTTCTTGGTTGAGGTCACTCTGTACTAGGAGGTCTTGATTGTGCTTGAAATGAAGCACTGGAGTGTTTCTTGGTTGAGGTCACACTGTACTAGGAGGTCTTGATTGTGCTTGAAATGAAGCACTGGAGTGTTTCTTGGTTGAGGTCACACTGTACTAGGAGGTCTTGATTGTGCTTGAAATGAAGCACTGGAGTGTTTCTTGGTTGAGGTCACTCTGTACTAGGAGGTCTTGATTGTGCTTGAAATGGAGCACTGGAGTGTTTCTTGGTTGAGGTCACACTGTACTAGGAGGTCTTGATTGTGCTTGAAATGAAGCACTGGAGTGTTTCTTGGTTGAGGTCACACTGTACTAGGAGGTCTTGATTGTGCTTGAAATGAAGCACTGGAGTGTTTCTTGGTTGAGGTCACACTGTACTAGGAGGTCTTGATTGTGCTTGAAATGAAGCACTGGAGTGTTTCTTGGTTGAGGTCACTCTGTACTAGGAGGTCTTGATTGTGCTTGAAATGAAGCACTGGAGTGTTTCTTGGTTGAGGTCACTCTGTACTAGGAGGTCTTGATTGTGCTTGAAATGGAGCACTGGAGTGTTTCTTGGTTGAGGTCACTCTGTACTAGGAGGTCTTGATTGTGCTTGAAATGGAGCACTGGAGTGTTTCTTGGTTGAGGTCACACTGTACTAGGAGGTCTTGATTGTGCTTGAAATGAAGCACTGGAGTGTTTCTTGGTTGAGGTCACACTGTACTAGGAGGTCTTGATTGTGCTTGAAATGAAGCACTGGAGTGTTTCTTGGTTGAGGTCACTCTGTACTAGGAGGTCTTGATTGTGCTTGACCTTCATTTAAATATGTAAAAAAAATTACAGCATAAGTGTTGTATATTTTACGTGCACAGTGTGAAGTGTGTGTGTCATATACTGTGGTGTTGTCAGGTTGTTGTCAGGACGGGACCATTTTCTACTACCATATACTGTGATGTTGTCAGGTTGTTGCCAGGATGGGACCATTGCCCACTACCATATATTGTGATGTTGTCAGGATGGAACCATTGCCAACTACCATATACTGCGACGTTTCTACTGTGTCAGGTGGCTGTCGGGATGGGACCATTGCCTACTACCATATACTGCAGTGTTGTCAGGTGGTTGGCAGTCAGGATGAGACTATTTCCTGTTACCACATACTGTGATGTTGTCAGGTGGTTGGCTGTCAGGATGGGACCATTGCCTACTACCAGTTAATCTTCAGCACAGTCCATGGTCTCTACAAAGACCGTTACGCCTTCCGCGACAACATGACTGATGTCATCATTCAACATCTCATCACCGACCAGAAAGGTACGTTTGCACATATTGAATCTTTTGAAGTTAAACTGTTAGTAAAATAGACCAACTAACTTAATAATAATATTAATACACATAAATCCTTGGAAACCAAGCTCAGGTGCGCATCAAGACAAAAGGGTTGGTAAATCTCAAAGTCAATAAGCAGTATTCAAGTTGTCAACAGATGGATGGGTATGCCAGGCAGCTGTGGTGGATAAGCAAGGTTATGAAGGTAAGTTTTTAAAAGACTGCAGAATTGTGTAATATTTTCAACTGATCTAACATTAAGAGGGAGCATATTCCAGAGTTGGTGCAGCAACAGAACATTCCCTAACTCCAATGTTAGTGTTGTCTTTCTTGTCTTTTCTGTTCATGCCTTTTTCCCAAGTAACCAGTTCTTTCACAAAAGTTTTGTGAGGTTAGTGGCTCGCGAATTGTTTCATTCACTGTAAGAATAATTAGACATTTTAAAAGGGTAGTTGATGAACATCCACATGAACACAAAATTGAACGATGAACACAAATCGCTTGATAAGAAGTGGAAACAAGTAAATGAAATGTATTTTGTTTCATTTAATACATAACTCTGAGCTGTATAGTAGCTACATCAATCAGTTATGGCACTTTTGTCAAAATGGAATGGTAGAGTACTTTACCATTTACATCCATCTTTCAGTGAGGATCAAGTGTCGAGACATGGTGAAGAAAATTGCAATCTACAGACACAGACTGGCTGTAAGTGTCCCAGTAATTTATCCATATTTTAGAATTACTCGTGGTAGACAATTATTGAGATGAATTTATTGTGATTTTATTAACTAAGTTTTGATGTTTAATGTTGGTTCTTAATCGTGTATAAATGACCTAGAAAGGATTTTACTTAATTTAGTTAACCAGCTGCAGGGTGGTTGTTTGTTGATTGTTTACAGGTTCAGATGCCGGACCGGATCATCATTTATGAGTTGTACTCGGATGACATCAACGACATGCACTACCGTGTGAAGGAGAAGATTCTACGTAAGGTCGAGTGCAACCTGCTAGTTGTCTGCTCCCACCACATCATACTGTGTCAGGTAGGTGACGCGTCATTCTATGTGAAGTAGGTGACGTAATTCTCTGTCAGGTAGGTGACACGTCATTCTCTGTGTCACATAGGTTGCCCATGTCACCTGTATCAAGTAGATCACCGGTATCACCTGTGTCAAGTAGATCGCCCATGTCACCTGTGACAAGTAGGTCATCCATATCACCTATGTCAAGTAGATCGCCCATATCACCTGTGTCAAGTAGGTCGCCCATATCACCTGTGTCAAGTAGATCACCCATATCACCTGTGTCAAGTAGATCGCCCATATCCCTGTGTCAAGTAGGTCGCCCATATCACCTGTGTCAAGTAGGTCACCCATATCACCTGTGTCAAGTAGATCGCCCATATCCCTGTGTCAAGTAGGTCGCCCATATCACCTGTGTCAAGTAGGTCACCCATATCACCTGTGTCAAGTAGATCGCCCATATCCCTGTGTCAAGTAGGTCGCCCATATCACCTGTGGCAAGTAGATCGTCCATGTCATTTGGTACATGTTATATGTAACTTAATTCACTGATATATCTGAGCTAATGAAATACATAATTTCACTGTTTATCAAACGGAATTTCCCACTGCTGACATGTATCATACATAGCCTACTATCTGGGAACAACTGTCAGTACATTGTGAAGCTTTTGAGTGCATTTATCCTTGTGCACTGTGTTGTGTGTAGGACAAGAGACTGCAGTGTCTGTCGTCCTAAGGGTTAATTAACCCTTATGCGCCTATGTTGTGTGCAGGACAAGAGACTGCAGTGTCTGTCATTCCAAGGGTTAACCCTTGTGCACTGTGTTGTGTGCAGGACAAGAGACTGCAGTGTCTGTCGTTCCAAGGGTTAACCCTTGTGCACTGTGTTGTGTGCAGGACAAGAGACTACTGTGTTTGTTGTTCCAAGGGTTAAGTCTTGTGCACCTGTGTTGTGTGTAGGACAAAAGACTGCAGTGTCTGTCGTTCCAAGGGTTAACCCTTATGCGCCTATGTTGTGTGTATGACAAGAGACTACAGTGTCTGTTGTTCCAAGGGTTAACCCTTGTGCACTGTGATGTGTGCAGGACAAGAGACTACAGTGTTTGTTGTTCCAAGGGTTAAGTCTTGTGCACCTGTGTTGTGTGTAGGACAAGAGATTGCAGTGTTTGTCGTTCCAAGTTTTAAGTCTTGTGCACCTGTGTTGTGTGTAGGACAAGAGACTGCAGTGTCTGTCGTTCCAAGGGTTAACCCTTGTGCACTGTGTTGTGTGCAGGACAAGACACTGCAGTGTTTGTTGTTCCAAGGGATAATCCTTGTGCACCTGTGTTGTGTGTAGGACAAGAGACTGCAGTGTCTGTCGTCCTAAGGGTTAATTAACCCTTATGCGCCTATGTTTTGTGCAGGACAAGAGACTGCAGTGTCTGTCGTTCCAAGGGTTAACCCTTGTGCACTGTGTTGTGTGCAGGACAAGAGACTGCAGTGTCTGTCATTCCAAGGGTTAACCCTTGTGCACTGTGTTGTGTGCAGGACAAGAGACTACTGTGTTTGTTGTTCCAAGGGTTAAGTCTTGTGCACCTGTGTTGTGTGTAGGACAAGAGACTGCAGTGTCTGTCGTTCCAAGGGTTAACCCTTATGCGTCTATGTTGTGTGTATGACAAGAGACTACAGTGTCTGTCGTTCCAAGGGTTAACCCTTGTGCACTGTGATGTGTGCAGGACAAGAGACTGCAGTGTCTGTCGTTCCAAGGGTTAAACCTTGTGCACTGTGTTGTGTGCAGGACAAGAGACTGCAGTGTCTGTCGTTCCAAGGGTTAACCCTTGTGCACTGTGATGTGTGCAGGACAAGAGACTGCAGTGTCTGTCGTTCCAAGGGTTAACCCTTGTGCACTGTGATGTGTGCAGGACAAGAGACTGCAGTGTCTGTCGTTCCAAGGGTTAAACCTTGTGCACTGTGTTGTGTGCAGGACAAGAGACTACAGTGTCTGTCGTTCCAAGGGTTAACCCTTGTGCACTGTGATGTGTGCAGGACAAGAGACTGCAGTGTCTGTCGTTCCAAGGGTTAAACCTTGTGCACTGTGTTGTGTGCAGGACAAGAGACTGCAGTGTCTGTCGTTCCAAGGGTTAACCCTTGTGCACTGTGTTGTGTGCAGGACAAGAGACTACAGTGTTTGTTGTTCCAAGGGTTAAGTCTTGTGCACCTGTGTTGTGTGTAGGACAAGAAACTGCAGTGTCTGTCGTTCCAAGGGTTAACCCTTATGCACCTATGTTGTGTGTAGGACAAGAGACTGCAGTGTCTGTCGTTCCAAGGGATTAAGGAGCGCGAGTGGGTGATGGAGTCACTCATCCGCTACATCAAGGTCATCGGTGGACCAGCCGGGCGGGAAGGCCTGCTCATTGGCCTCAAGAGTGGACAGGTCAGTCAGCGGTCAAGTAGTGGCCCTTATTCACCATGAGGTAGACCTAAGTTATAAGATTTGATCTTAAAGAGACACAAAGTTAGCTTGGTCAGTTCCACTGTTCTGAGAACATTATTGTGGTAGTTATTTATATATGTAAATGTATAATTTTTTTAAATTATTTATAATTACAAATGTGGTAGTTAAACATTAAATCAGCTGCTACAGTCTGCTATTAATTGCACCATGATTATAGTGTAAAAATGTTGTTAAAATAATCGGAGTCAAAAGTAGGACATTTCTGTTGTCCCTGTCCGACCTGTAATTATGTTGTCTGTGGTTATCAGGTGTGTGTTTAAATTGCATTAATGATATGTGACCCATCTTAACGAAATGAGTCTCAATGTCGGCAAAACTGATTTTCCGGAAATGCAGTTTATATTTAAAAAAACGCAAATCTACTGATTTTGAGAAATTTTCCTTAAAATGATTCCTTAATATTTGTTTTCTTGATTGCCACCACTGCTACTCTCTAATTAATTCTGTTTTATGTTTTTTAATGTCATATTTGAGGAGCTGTGTGAAGTATTCCGCTTGATGTCACAACAAAGTCGAAAATGCCACTATTTGCAAGTGTTCTTTGCCACCATTTTTGGGACGATCCGTAAAAATTGGGCATCCCCGCGAAGTTTGACACGTCGTCTTTTGAAATATGGACATATATATGCTAATAAATGCCAACTGTGACCTACAGAAGTCAAGGAAGACACCTCCTCTAATGCCAGATGTGTAAACAAGTTTGGATCACATGGTTTCACGGTTTCACGCATTGGTTCAGTGAAGAGGTAATTTGAATAATTCTCTATGCACGCAGGCGCATTGTGTATTTTCACCGCGTCAGCGCTGTCACTTGTGACCCAGATAATTCTAAATAACGAAGCAACAATGGCGTTCGACGTGGCTTCAAAGATGTGCTCTGTCCAAGCCCAGCTGAGGAGGTTGCCCCTATTACAGGACTGCCTGGTTAGAAGGAGTCTAGGCGACGTTGGAGACTGACCCAGTTGTTGAACTGTCTGGGGAACAAGAGCCACAACGAGAAACTACTGCTGCTGCACTTGAGCAGGCAGGGTAGGGTACTGGCCTGGGCCAGGATCCAGCAAACCCGTTCCCTGCACCCGAGGACATGTGCGCCGTGCCGATACCATGCAAACGAGGATGTGGCCGGTCTGGAAACTACACTTGACTTACTGGACATTGTCACCGATCTGTTGTCGTTATGTAGTTATATTGTTCTTTGGTATTAAAATTCTTGTTAAATATGACAATCTGTTGTATTTTTACTATGAGGATTACAAAAATGTTCATCGTATTTGTTTTCATAAATCTTAATTAGTTGGGTTTTTTAATAAAAATAATAATGTAAAATTAATAATAAAAATAACAACATTCATACTGACCCACTAGTTACAATTACGTCTACGAAAGTTAATGTATAATGGTATAAAAGAGCTGCTGGTTTTCACTTTTTTTAACAATGTCAATAATTACACAGGCAATTATTTTGTTGCTAACTTATTTCTGACAAAGGTTTTGTTTGTATATTAATATAGTGTCATGACGTTGCCATTATCGTCAAGTGTCCAATATCATCCATATATAACAATTCTAACTAAGGCATAATGTAAAATAGTGCAGCAGATTTTTAGCTTTTCTTAACAATGGCGGTAATTAAACAAACAATTAATTGTATTGTTATTTTATTTCTAACAAAGATCTTGTTTTCATATTAATAGATTGTCTTCAGAATGCCATTATCTTTGAGTGGTCCAAATTTTGGCAAGATCTGTCCATGGTTACTAAAGTACACCACCTGAAACATAACAAATATGTTGCATAAACTTTGACGGCCGTTTTATGGGTTTGAAGGTTTCAACCCCACACATGTTTGGCGAGCCATAATTTCAGTTATAATTCAGATATCTTCTTATAGATACGTCATTTGAAAGCTGAGACTCTGTTCTTTCCAACGATACCAATAACTCAATATTGAAAACATCTGACATGTTACTCATTTTGTTAATATGGATCACATCTGCACTTGAAGTTGTGTTTGATGACAAATATGACCTGTCATCTATCCTCTAGTCTGGGAAATTCTTGCCCAGTCAACATGTTCAGTAATGAAGTAGGGTGTTAAACACTGTATAAGTAATGCAGTGATTGTTTTATAGATCCTGAAGATATTTGTCGACAACCCGTTCCCGATACTCATCCTGAAACAGAACACTTCTGTGCGATGTCTTGACATCAGCGCCATGCGACAGAAGTTGGCCGTAGTCGATGAACACGGCACCTGCCTTGTGTACAACGTCAACACAAAGGAGTTGCTCTTTCAGGTGCGGCACAAATCTTAATTAATATTTGCAGTTAAAATCAAAACTGTTGTCTAGTTATTTTGAGTTGTTATGTGATGTGACTAAATGCCAATTTATTAAAGTGATTTTTGTCCCTGTTTATTGAGTGACACCGTTTAAAACATGCAACTAAACTGTGTGTTTAGGTGAATGATATGTCTAGACGCTGCTACCTAGATATTGATGCATGCCATTCCTAATTGTAGCTTTGGTAAAAGATCAGCTGCTGCTAGTTGCTGAATGGCCACAGAATCTGGATCAATTGTTATTGCAATTAGGACCCCACTGCTTCAAAATCAAGATCAACTGTTAGCGAAATTAGGGCCAGTCCCAATCTTCCCATCAGTCCAAAAATTGGCCTCCCTCACAAATCTGTTACCTGTGGGTATTTATGCAATGATTCCTGCTGTGTGACCCTGTGTTAGTCTACCACAGTGTAATTGCACAAACTCAGCATGGCAACCGTTCTTTACCAACATGAACATGCCTAGCAGTAGCATACCTAAGGGAGCCAAACTTAGTCACCCATTAGTTTTTCATGCTAACATATAGTGGCTCAACGGGTTATATAGAAACAATTTAAGGAAAATTGCTAAGAAAAGACCTGATCTAATGCCCCCTCTAAGTATGCCACTGTGTCTTGTTGTGCAAGACCATGACGTGAGAGATTGCTATGACAATTTGCAGGAGCCGAATGCAAACAGCGTGGCGTGGAACAACCACTACGAGGACATGCTGTGCTTCAGTGGGGGCGGTCTACTCAACATCAAGGCCAGCTACTTCCCCATCCATCAGCAGAAACTGCAGGTACGCAGGACTAAATACACCTACGCCTTACACTCGGGTCTTCACAGTAGTCTGTCGTTCAAAGTTTATTCCGTGCATTTAATTCACTCGGTAGTGTGTTGGCTGTGAATTTAAACAACAGCAAGCAATAATTGTGGTTATTTTATATAATGCCAACAAATTTTAAAATCGTGAGACAAAGTTTTATGAAAATGTCTTTCTTGGCTGATGAGAGACTACTACTACTAGTAGGTCAGCTGTGAATTTAAGTCACTACCGGTATTGATAATTGCTTTCATAAAATGAGTCAAACAACATAAGTTATAAAGAAATCTATAGAAAACCTGCAGTCAAATGTAAGACAGATTCAGTGTATTTAAAGTCCATCGATCAAGTTTCTTACTAACGTATTTGATACATAGAAATCAGTGCCTTGAGAGCAATAATTGTGGTTATTTTATATGATGCCAACAGATTTTGAATCACTGTGAGACAAAGTTTTATGACATTACTTTCTTGATGAAAAATCACACAAAAACGTTTGTGTGAAGATGAAAAATTATTTAGGCTGAACGTCGTTTCTTGGGTTGAATTTGCGATTTCCACAAACAATACATGATCCATATGACAGTTTAAACGCGGAATGAGTTTTCAACTAAACGTAAACAACAATGCTCTGCGGTGTAGGTCTATTCTCCAGTGAACTTGGACCCGCGAAATCGCAAAATACGAGCACGTGCTGGTTATTCCGCACTGCTCGGAAATCCTGATGGTTTGAATTCTCATACTCAAATGGTATATCGCGCATAGTTAATTTTGGCTAACAAATTGTTCATATTGTTTTGTGCTTTGAGTAACATTTGAATATGGAATCCTTGGCACAAAAGCTGAATGTTTTGACCTTGTGGGCTTATTCTGCATATAGAACATTCAAGTATACATACTTACACAAGTTCATTGTTAGTGTTCTTTGAGTAGTTATTACTTCACCTAACCCTTCCCCAGAAATTATTGTTACACAGTTTTGAGGGAAAATTATTAGTATTTGTTTTAATGTTGTGCGTGAGTTGATATGTAGTGTTAATAAAAGTTTGACTACGACAAGTTTTTGTGATTTTTGTACATTGATGGTTTAACGTGCATCCCACATTTATATGATCAACCATGAATAATAATAATTGACCAATTAAAACAATATTTACTGCAGTAAAACTATGCTATAGTATGAAATCGGTGTGTTTTCATACATTTTAAGATGTATGAAAATAATTTTGTCTGATACTTTAGCCGTATTGTGGATTTAAGACAATAATAATAATGGCAACTATATTATAGTCTCGCAGTAAAATTATTATTATAATCATTTATCAACTTTAAATTACTATTATGTATATTTTAATCTATTTACACTTGGTAATGACTCTTATATTTACCAGTCAACAACTCTCTAGTCATATTATGTATATTTTAATCTATTTACACTTGGTAATGACTCTTATATTTACCAGTCAACAATTCTCTAGTCATATTTTATATGTATCTATCACACATTCCCGAGCTGCACTGGAGAACTGTGTGCAGTATGATTGTACATGTTGTTTGTTGGACAGGGCTTTGTTGTTGGCTTCACTGGCTCCAAGATCTTCTGTCTGCACGTCTACGCCATGTCATCGGTTGAGGTGCCGCAGTCGGCACCAATGTATCAGTATCTGGAGAAGAACAAGTTCAAGTAAGTATCTTATTTAGTGAGATAGTAAAGACAGACAGTATTTATTTATTTTATTTTATATATTTTATTTATGTGACGTGCCACAGCCAAGTGGGTATTAAGTTGAAAAATAGTAAAATTGAGTTTTGTGCCTTTTTTAATCCACAGATGATGAACTTTAAAATGATACAACATTTGTTGAAATATCTTCACTAGTTTTTTATTTATTGCTAAAATTGAAGCAAACTTTTTGAGAAAAGTTGTAATTTGGACTCCTATTGTTTTTTTAATCTGTGGGTTCATAAATGCATGTATTTGATTAGTTTGTATTATTTGTGAAAGAAAATAAACTGAACATTGAATAATGAGATTATAAGGTGTACGTTTCTACCAAAATCAGACCATTGTTGGGACATGACCTTGACATCTATTTTGGCTCGTCTGCAGAATAGGCCTGTGAGCCGGTTCACTTTGGCGGATCACATATAAAGGATACAATGTAATATTCATAGTTAGGTCAGGGACACTCCTATTAAGACAATTATATGTCGCTATGAAGGGAGCCACCATACTAATGTTATATAATTATTACTTGATTACCCTGTGATCGGCTACACATACACATACACATATATACATATGAATATACGCAACATAAACATAAATTATTTCTAAAACTGCACAGTCATGTCTGATTTAAGATTGACAAATATAACACTAAGAGATAAGAATGTGACAACAGGATACATAATTTCTAATAACGTAATATCTAGTATAAGTGGAAAAAACATGAATTGTATGAAGGATGATATTTGGAGTATTGTTAACAGGAGAAGAGTTTTTGGGCCAGTCAGTTGTATACCATAAAAAGAACTTAAAAAACAAAGAACATTAACATGATAGAAAAGAGTTAGAAAACTAAAAGGGGAGGGTTGGAGGTCAAAAAGGGAGAGAAAAGGTAGTAGAACTTGGTAAAAAGTCGGAAGGAAAGAAGGAGAAGAAAGATGGAAGGAAGAGTTGATAGTTAAGAGAGAAAGAACAAATAAAAGGGGGTAAATAAGGCAGGCAAAGAAATGGGGGTAAACATTTTTTTTTATCTGCAAGAAGGCCCACCCTTGGAAATTGCAGGGAAAGATAGATATAGAAATCTAGAAATGGTAGAAACTAAGGGAAGAGGTGGGGTAGAGAAAGATGGAAAAGGGGAAGTGGAGCCAAAGGATGTTTGTAGTACAGCTTTGTTCTTCCCTCAGGGATGCTTACCAGATTGCATCCCTGGGAGTGACGGATGGAGATTGGGAGTCTCTGGCCCATGAGGCTCTCGAAGCGTTGGAGTTTGACACGGCCAAGAAGGCGTTTATCCGAATCAGAGACCTCCGATTCCTTGAGCTCATTCATAGCATCGAGGTAAGCTGGACAGGAGATTCGGTATTTGACTATTTTGTGGTTCTTTATTTGTTTGCTTCAGCTTTGACCCTTTGTTTCTTGAGAGTTCTGGGGGCCAAAGGGTACGTTTCCATCACTTCTCCAGTAGTGTTAATTGAAGTGTTTAAATATATCATTCATTCACTAGCTTGTCGCAAGTTGTTTTTCAATATGGTTTTGGACGAATCTAATTTATATGACTTACTCAGGGTGCGTGACATGACACATGGGAATCATTATGTTTAATTTCAATAGTATCTGAACTTCTGAAGAGTAATTTCCCTACTGGCCTCAGGTGGCACCTTTGTTACAACGCCCTGGACTGGGAACCACCAGTTGCACTAAGAGATGGTCTCAGAAGCTCACAAAGTCCAAAATAAATTATATATTTAGCCCCTCCCTCCCTGCCAATACACAGTTTGGGGAAGGGGTTAAACCAATACGCAGTGTGAGACTTACAATTTTTGCAATCCAAAATTGCTATTATTGACATGCTACAATTGCTAGGTGGCACCACTATAGCAATATATTTCTCTACGGTACGCAGTGATAACCAAGCCGACCACCCTAACATGTTAACAGACTTTGTGAACTTACGTGCCCTTCCCTAAGTGTCTTGTGTTTCCGGCAGGAGCGGAAGAGACGAGGGGAGAATGACCCGCAGGTGTTCTTGGGAGACGTCTATGCCTACCAGTCACGCTTCACTGATGCTGCCAAGATGTACAAGAAGTCAGGGCAGGAGGGACGCGCCATGAACATGTACACAGACCTCCGCATATTTGAACTTGCTAAGGTCAGCAGTTTTGTCATTCAACCTTATAGGTCTTCATAGGGGGTGGGCTAAAGCCTTGTACTGCTGTCTTTTAAACTCTGAAAATATTTAAAAAATAATAAATAGGTTTCCTCCCAGCTATGATATCAGCTGATACTATTACGCTAAAGTCATTCGTGCAAATATATTAATAATAATTTGTTATCATTAATAAAACAACACTGTTGACTGTGACCGATAACCGGAAAAGCCAATGCGGCTTATATTCCTTGGGACAGAAAGGACACTAGATCACCAAGGATATGGTGGCTTGAGGAAAATATATTAAATATGACAATATCACTATAAAATACATGTTTATAATACATATTTGGGTCGTTTACAATTGTCGACAATTACCTATTTGTACGGAGCGTACTAATTCTCAGACTCCGTCACTCCCTCCACCCTGAAATAGTACTTTAATTTACCATATTGAAAGTCATACGTAGGTATGTAACAATGTTATGATACAGTGAAAGCAAACAACATTATACAATCATCATTACATTGTTTTACGTACACATTTACAATCATCATTACATTGTTTTACATACACATATTTACAATCATCATTACATTGTTTTACATACACATATTTACAATCATCATTACATTGTTTTACATACACATATTTACAATCATCATTACATTGTTTTACGTACACATTTACAATCATCATTACATTGTTTTACATACACATATTTACAATCATCATTACATTGTTTTACGTACACATTTACAATCATCATTACATTGTTTTACATACACATATTTACAATCATCATTACATTGTTTTACATACACATATTTACAATCATCATTACATTGTTTTACATACACATATTTACAATCATCATTACATTGTTTTACGTACACATTTACAATCATCATTACATTGTTTTACATACACATATTTACAATCATCATTACATTGTTTTACATACACATTTACAATCATCATTACATTGTTTTACATACACATATTTACAATCACTATTGTTATGTTAGTCACATGCGACATTTTTATAATTAATACACAAACCTTGACACCTCCCCCTTCTCATTCACTCTGAACAAATAGATGGTGACAATTGTCAACAACCACTTATAAAAGATAATTGCGTGACCCACCACAACGAGTTGGGTATTAAGTCACACAGGCCTATTCTGCACACAAGCCAAAAATAGCTGTCTAGGTCATGTGACTTGCCACTGTGAACTGTGTATTACACGAGCCAAAAATAGCTGTCCAGGTCATGTCCCATCAATTTTGTGATTTTTATAGAAATGCATGCCATATAATTTCACCTTTCTATGTCTTGTTTATTTTCCTTGATTTATAATCCAGGACTGATAAAATATGCATTTACAAACCGACAGGATAAAAACAACGGACAATATGACGCAAAATGTCATAAAATTGTTTCTCAAAATGTCACTTTTTTAAAGTTTGCTTCCGTTTGAGCAATAATTCATAAACTACTGAAGATATTTCAACAAATGAGGTATCATTTTAAAGACCATCATCTGTGAAATCCAAAGAGGCATGCAACTTTCACAATTTTGCAATTTAATACCCACTTTTCTGTGACAGGTGAAACATTAGGTTGATACATGTTTATGTATTAAGCTACTACTATGTATGTGTGTAGGCAGGCAAGAAATGCCTACACTAAGTTATGACACATGTTTGGTTCCCACCTGCTGCAGGAGTTTGTGGGTTCAGGCGACCAGACAGACAAGAAGAATCTTATCAGGAAGCAGGCCGACTGGGCCCGCAACATCAATGAGCCTCGGTCAGCCGCGGAGATGTATATCTCAGCCGGAGAGTATCTCAAGGCCATCGAGATCATCGGAGACCACGGCTGGGCAGAAATGTAACGCGTTGTTTCGTATTTTATGTTGTTCTCCTCTTGTTTCCCTGTTTTGTTTTTTCTTCCCCCTCGCTGAACTTGCATTTCTGTCTACAACAACTGTCTCCTGTCTTTCGTTCTCATTCTCCACCCCTAATTCTTCCAGATCCCTCTTTATACAGTCCTTCCATCACAGTTTAGGTTGTCCTCATCTCCTTTTCCCTTACATTCACTGGACATCTGCTTTCTTTGCCAACTGTTCTACTCCTATTCTCTCCATTTTATACTAAATATATATACAGATGGACCTCACTTTACGGTCACTTCAGTAATACAGTTGGGTGCAGTTGGCATGATATGTACCCTATGTGGTGCTGTTCCTGACGTTTTTAATTATGTATAATTATGCCATGATAAATTTTTTTCTTCAGAAAAATGGACAATGTTGAGATATAATTTAATTTGTACTTGTTTAATTGACATAATGTTGTTGGTGTGACAAATGTTATTGAAAAAAGTGTGTTTATATGGAGCATTACAGTACAAACCATTTCTGAATGTGAGATTTCAAATGTGAAGCTGAGAACTGCTAATTATAGGATGATTGATGTCGCACGTAAACTGGACAAGGCCGATCGCGAGGCTCTGGCCAGGTGCGCCCTCTATCTCAAGAAGATGGAACAGTATGCGTATGCGTCAGAGATCTACATGAAGATGGCTGACATAAAGGCATTGGTGAACCTCCATGTAGAGGCCAAGCACTGGGATGATGTATGTATGCTGTTGTCATGTGCTGATGTTATATTACTGAGTGCATTACACACTTTTATGTTTCACTCAGGTTCAAATTGTTAGGAAATAATCCACAATCATTCATATGAAGAAACATGCAATTTTGAGGCTTTTGTTTGAAATGTAGCACAAAATTAATACTGCAAAATGCCACCCCAACTGTGAAGACGGAAATGGCTTATTCTTAAAAGCTGTGTGGAATACACTGCTGCAGGGTGCTGTAAGACAACAACCAGTTAGTTAATGGTCATTTTGTGGAATACACTGCTGCAGGGTGCTGTAAGACAACAACCAGTTAGTTAATGGTCATTTTGTGGAATACACTGCTGCAGGGTGCTGTAAGACAACAACCAGTTAGTTAATGGTCATTTTGTGGAATACACTGCTGCAGGGTGCTGTAAGACAACAACCAGTTAGTTAATGGTCATTTTGTGGAATACACTGCTGCAGGGTGCTGTAAGACAACAACCAGTTAGTTAATGGTCATTTTGTGGAATACACTGCTGCAGGGTGCTGTAAGACAACAACCAGTTAGTTAATGGTGATTTTGTGGAATACACTGCTGCAGGGTGCTGTAAGACAACAACCAGTTAGTTAATGGTGATTTTGTGGAATACACTGCTGCAGGGTGCTGTAAGACAACAACCAGTTAGTTAATGGTGATTTTGTGGAATACACTGCTGCAGGGTGCTGTAAGACAACAACCAGTTAGTTAAGGGTCATTTTTGTGGAATACACTGCTGCAGGATGCTGTAAGACAACAACCAGTTAGTTAACGGTCATTTTGTGGAATACACTGCTGCAGGATGCTGTAAGACAACAACCAGTTAGTTAACGGTCATTTTGTGGAATACACTGCTGCAGGGTGCTGTAAGACAACAACCACTTAGTTAATGGTCATTTTGTGGAATACACTGCTGCAGGGTGCTGTAAGACAACAACCAGTTAGTTAAGGGTCATTTTGTGGAATACACTGCTGCAGGGTGCTGTAAGACAACCAGTTAGTTAACGGTCATTTTGTGGAATACACTGCTGCAGGGTGCTGTAAGACAACAACCAGTTAGTTAAGGGTCATTTTTGTGGAATACACTGCTGCAGGATGCTGTAAGACAACAACCAGTTAGTTAACGGTCATTTTGTGGAATACACTGCTGCAGGATGCTGTAAGACAACAACCAGTTAGTTAACGGTCATTTTGTGGAATACACTGCTGCAGGGTGCTGTAAGACAACAACCACTTAGTTAATGGTCATTTTGTGGAATACACTGCTGCAGATGCTGTAAGACAACAACCAGTTAGTTAATGGTCATTTTGTGGAATACACTGCTGCAGGGTGCTGTAAGACAACAACCACTTAGTTAATGGTCATTTTGTGGAATACACTGCTTATGGATGCTGCAAGACAAATAACCAGTTAGTTAACAATACCTTGTGGAATACACTGGCCGCAGGGTGCTGTAAGACAACAAACGCCAGTTAGCTGCACGGTCATTTTGTGAATACACCGCCGCAGGGTGCCAAAAGACAACAAACTGTGCTAGTTAAGCGGGTCATCTTGTGGAATACACTCGCTGCAGGTGCTGTAAGACAACAACCAATTTCTAGTTAATGGTCATTTTGTGGAATATACCGCCGTGGGTGCTAAAGACAACAAACTGCCATACATCAGTATCATTTTGGTAGGAATACACTGCTGCAGGCGCCGTACATTGCAACAAACTGCAAAGCTAGAAAGTTAATGGTCAATGGTGGAATGATGACCGCTGGCAGGTGCTGTAAGACAACAACCAGTTAGTTAATGGTGATTTTGTGGAATACACTGCTGCAGGGTGCTGTAAGACAACAACCAGTTAGTTAATGGTGATTTTGTGGAATACACTGCTGCAGGGTGCTGTAAGACAACAACCAGTTAGTTAATGGTGATTTTGTGGAATACACTGCTGCAGGGTGCTGTAAGACAACAACCAGTTAGTTAAGGGTCATTTTTGTGGAATACACTGCTGCAGGATGCTGTAAGACAACAACCAGTTAGTTAACGGTCATTTTGTGGAATACACTGCTGCAGGATGCTGTAAGACAACAACCAGTTAGTTAACGGTCATTTTGTGGAATACACTGCTGCAGGGTGCTGTAAGACAACAACCACTTAGTTAATGGTCATTTTGTGGAATACACTGCTGCAGGGTGCTGTAAGACAACAACCAGTTAGTTAACGGTCATTTTGTGGAATACACTGCTGCAGGGTGCTGTAAGACAACCAGTTAGTTAACGGTCATTTTGTGGAATACACTGCTGCAGGGTGCTGTAAGACAACAACCAGTTAGTTAAGGGTCATTTTTGTGGAATACACTGCTGCAGGATGCTGTAAGACAACAACCAGTTAGTTAACGGTCATTTTGTGGAATACACTGCTGCAGGATGCTGTAAGACAACAACCAGTTAGTTAACGGTCATTTTGTGGAATACACTGCTGCAGGGTGCTGTAAGACAACAACCACTTAGTTAATGGTCATTTTGTGGAATACACTGCTGCAGATGCTGTAAGACAACAACCAGTTAGTTAATGGTCATTTTGTGGAATACACTGCTGCAGGGTGCTGTAAGACAACAACCACTTAGTTAATGGTCATTTTGTGGAATACACTGCTGCAGGGTGCTGTAAGACAACAACCAGTCAGTTAATGGTGATTTTGTGGAATACACTGCTGCAGGGTGCTGTAAGACAACAACCAGTTAGTTAAGGGTCATTTTGTGGAATACACTGCTGCAGGGTGCTGTAAGACAACCAGTTAGTTAACGGTCATTTTGTGGAATACACTGCTGCAGGGTGCTGTAAGACAACAACCAGTTAGTTAACGGTCATTTTGTGGAATACACTGCTGCAGGGTGCTGTAAGACAACAACCAGTTAGTTAACGGTCATTTTGTGGAATACACTGCTGCAGGGTGCTGTAAGACAACAACCAGTTAGTTAACGGTCATTTTGTGGAATACACTGCTGCAGGGTGCTGTAAGACAACAACCAGTTAGTTAACGGTCATTTTGTGGAATACACTGCTGCAGGGTGCTGTAAGTCAACAACCAGTTAGTTAACGGTCATTTTGTGGAATACACTGCTGCAGGGTGCTGTAAGACAACAACCAGTTAGTTAACGGTCATTTTGTGGAATACACTTCTGCAGGGTGCTGTAAGACAACAACCAGTTAGTTAACGGTCATTTTGTGGAATACACTGCTGCAGGGTGCTGTAAGACAACAACCAGTTAGTTAACGGTCATTTTGTGGAATACACTGCTGCAGGGTGCTGTAAGACAACAACCAGTTAGTTAACGGTCATTTTGTGGAATACACTGCTGCAGGATGCTGTAAGACAACAACCAATTAGTTAACGGTCATTTTGTGGAATACACTGCTGCAGGATGCTGTAAGACAACAACCAGTTAGTTAATGGTCATTTTGTGGAATACACTGCTGCAGGGTGCTGTAAGACAACAACCAGTTAGTTAACGGTCATTTTGTGGAATACACTGCTGCAGGGTGCTGTAAGACAACAACCAGTTAGTTAATGGTCATTTTGTGGAATACACTGCTGCAGGGTGCTGTAAGACAACAACCAGTTAGTTAATGGTCAATTTGTGGAATAACTTACGTTAACATTATTTATAAAAAATACAATGTCACATGGTTTCTCCATGCCAGGCTTTCCTGTTAGTTGAGAAGCATCCGGAGTTCAAGAATGACGTCTACATGCCTTACGCCCAGTGGCTCGCAGAGAATGACCGCTTCGAAGATGCACAACAAGGTATACTTCTACGTCTTGTCCCCGTCACCTTTTGTGTTGTGAGGGCCACATAATATGGTCTGTTTACCAACTGGACAGTACTTCTCCTCCCATCCTAATCTTATCCAGTTCTCTCCCATTCTCTTCACTCTCCCTCTCTCCACCTCCTTCCATCTCTTCTGTTTTCCATGCTCTTTCTACATGTCGTAAATAAACATTGTTTTCGTATTCAAATCTATTTTTTAAAACATACAACACTTTGTACACCCAGTGTATCATACATAATAGTTTTTGTTATATGTAAGATTTGATAAAAAAATATATGTTTTGATGTTGATATGGCAAACTGTATTTGAAATATAATGTGTTTAACATCATTAAAAACATAATTACAAAATTGTTCTGTTTTATAGGCTACCAGTAGCAGATTATTAAAATGCTTATCAATGAATTGATATGTTTGATGTATTTTTAATCAAACAAAATAAAAAAAAGTATAATTCCCATGATGCACTGTAGCCTTCCACAAGGCTGGACTTCAGGACGAGGCAGTCAAGGTCCTTGAACAACTTACCCATAATGCCGTGGTGGAAAGTCGCTTCGACGATGCAGGCTACTACTTCTGGAAGTTGTCGTGTCAATGTCTCGACATCGCTGGAGGTAAGTATCAGGGGAAAAAGGGTATATCATTATTATTGAACATTCTTCAGGATAATTTGTTTTATTAAACGCACTTCTTGTTATCATATCCAAAGATTAATTTACTGTAACCCTTTAGACCTTGGTAGGTGTTTTGAAAAGTCCATGTTTTCCCACTTAGTTTACCCGAAGTATGAAAATGTGAGTTTGTATGTTCAAATGTATGTCGTTTCTGATATGTTTTCAAATCCATCTACTAGATGGCACCACCACACAATACAACGTTACACAATCATTTTGGGCTGGGTTTGGTTGACTTCTAGTGTCAGTCTACGGGTGAATTTGGCTGACTCAAGAGTCTAAAGAGTTAATTTACCTTTCACTCTTCTTAACAAGATGGAATCATCAGTCTGATGTTCCGAATGACGACATCATACACAAGTAGATAGGGAGTACAACAGAAGGAGAATACAAGTAAAAGAGGCAATAGGGATAGAAAGAAGAGAGGAATCATCAGTCTGATGTTCCGAATGACGACATCATACACAAGTAGATAGGGAGTACAACAGAAGGAGAATACAAGTAAAAGAGGCAATAGGGATAGAAAGAAGAGAGGAATCATCAGTCTGATGTTCCGAATGACGACATCATACACAAGTAGATAGGGAGTACAACAGAAGGAGAATACAAGTAAGAGGCAATAGGGATAGAAAGAAGAGAGGAATCATCAGTCTGATGTTCCGAATGACGACATCATACACAAGTAGATAGGGAGTACAACAGAAGGCGAATACAAGTAAAAGAGGCAATAGGGATAGAAAGAAGAGAGGAATCATCAGTCTGATGTTCCGAATGACGACATCATACACAAGTAGATAGGGAGTACAACAGAAGGAGAATACAAGTAAAAGAGGCAATAGGGATAGAAAGAAGAGAGGAATCATCAGTCTGATGTTCTGAGTGACGACATCATACACAAGTAGATAGGGAGTACAACAGAAGGAGAATACAAGTAAAAGAGGCAATAGGGATAGAAAGAAGAGAGGAATCATCAGTCTGATGTTCCGAGTGACGACATCATACACAAGTAGATAGGGAGTACAACAGAAGGAGAATACAAGTAAAAGAGGCAATAGGGATAGAAAGAAGAGAGGAATCATCAGTCTGATGTTCTGAGTGACGACATCATACACAAGTAGATAGGGAGTACAACAGAAGGAGAATACAAGTAAAAGAGGCAATAGGGATAGAAAGAAGAGAGGAATCATCAGTCTGATGTTCTGAGTGACGACATCATACACAAGTAGATAGGGAATACAACAGAAGGAGAATACAAGTAAAAGAGGCAATAGGGATAGAAAGAAGAGAGGAATCATCAGTCTGATGTTCCGAGTGACGACATCATACACAAGTAGATAGGGAGTACAACAGAAGGAGAATACAAGTAAAAGAGGCAATAGGGATAGAAAGAAGAGAGGAATCATCAGTCTGATGTTCCGAATGACGACATCATACACAAGTAGATAGGGAGTACAACAGAAGGCGAATACAAGTAAAAGAGGCAATAGGGATAGAAAGAAGAGAGGAATCATCAGTCTGATGTTCTGAGTGACGACATCATACACAAGTAGATAGGGAATACAACAGAAGGAGAATACAAGTAAAAGAGGCAATAGGGATAGAAAGAAGAGAGGAATCATCAGTCTGATGTTCTGAGTGACGACATCATACACAAGTAGATAGGGAGTACAACAGAAGGAGAATACAAGTAAAAGAGGCAATAGGGATAGAAAGAAGAGAGGAATCATTCAACCAAGATGAGAGGAATTAGAATATGTATACAATGATATCATCCGACCAGGATGTCAGTTGTACGGACGAATCTGCCTTGTTAAGATGGGCGAAAGTTAAATTAATCTTTGAATATATAATAATACAAAGTACATTCAATAAAGCATATATCAGTACATTGCCCCATTTGTTAGACTGGGAAACTCTCTATTGACCAAGTTCTTGGACAAAATATGACAGATATTTGTAATGCTTTCCATTTTAGTCAGTACATTTGGCATCCATGTCATTGGTGCGCTGTGCTCATTTTAAATCTCAAAGCATCATCATGTAAAAAGTGGCAAATGTTCAATTTTTGGAAATGTAAATGTCTCCACACAGGACATGGGAATGAAGATGTAGAATATACAGTGGGGGGTATTGTACTAAGTACTACTGTAAAAGAAGAGGACTTAGGGTTAACCATTAGTGCTGATATGAAGTTTTCAAAGCAGTGCGGAATTGCAGCTTCAAAAGGAAATCAAATCCTTGGATTAATTAGGCGAAATATAGAGTATAAAGAAAAAGAACTAATAATACCGCTGTACAAAACAATAGTTAGGCCTCTTTTAGACTATTGTATACAAGTGTGGAGGCCATATAGCAAGAAAGACATAGATATGCTAAAAAAAGTACAGAGGAGAGTGACTAAAATGATTCCAAAACTGAGAGATCTTAGTTACGAAATATTACGCCTAAAAGAATGTGGTTTAACAAAACTAGAGACCAGGAGATTGAGAGGATCATATCAGATAGAAGTGTTTAAAATATTGAATGGTTATGAAAATATTTATAGAAATATTTTAAAGAAAGATAGGACTAGAGGACATGAAGTTACATTAGCAAAGGAGCAGTATAGATTAGATATAAGAAAGTTCTCATTTTTACAAGGGACTGTAAATGAATGGAACAGTTTATCTGCTGATTGTGTGGGTGGTAGTAGTGTGAATATGTTTAAAAATAAAGTCGACACACCTCAGAAGGGCGGGATACACGTAGATAAAAGGGTTGGACTCTTGATAAGCCAAAGGGCTTCCTTGTCCACCTGCCATCTAGAGATAATTCTCTGGGTGGCAATCTTATTAAATCTTGTTAAGTAACAGTTTCTTGGTGAATGATTCTCTTGCAACATACTTAGTACATTAGAATCCTGAATTAAAATTTACTGACTAACCCAGTAGTTTTTCTAACACTTTTTTAAAACTTGTTTAATGGTTAATTTTATTTAATTACTGGTGTAGTTCAATAATCTCTAATCTGTGTTTTCTGATCATTACCTGTGGCTAGCTGTTCTAATAATTTCTTTATTGTTTGTCTTCACAGCTACTGGTAAGCCGCTGTTGTGTGCCTCTTACTTGTTTGGCGTCTTAACTGTTGTAGACCGGAATAGTTGCCAGTGCATCTATATTATTGCTTATGTGCTGAAAGGGAACTCATTTAGCCTTTTTGCTGGATACTGACCGTTCTGCTACATTTAGTGTTGCTTTGTTTTGCTTTGCTTCATGGTATCTGCCTGGCTTCCTGTTTTTGCTTGTAAAGATGGGGATAGAATTAATTTATGTGACGGAGTTAATATTGATGAATTTGCTTATCCATTTCCGGACGTTGCAGCTTTGACAGATTGTCTACAGACAGCACGTTCACTTGCTAACTCCCCACTCACATCCGCTGCCATCCATTCCTCCATGTCCTTCTCCCATTGTCTCCCAGGTCTTCCTCTGCTTCTGCTGCCTTCATTTCCTTTATTGGTCTCTCTAGAGATTGATGCCATTCCACTTGGCTGAAATAACTTAGTTTCTGTTTCTTTACAAATTTCAGTAAAATCCCAGGTATAACACCAGGCTCATCTGCAATGGATTCGTTAGTTCTATGTTCAGTCCACGAGACTCATAGTATTTTCTATAACCCTTGTTTTTGAATGCGGTGAGTAGAAACAGTGAAACAACAGTTACAAATTCAGAAGTCAGAAAAACCACAGCTGGTTCATTGCATGCAGGAGTGAATAGTTCCCTCACTGTGTAATGTGGTTAGTCCATGTGTTGTCTTACTTAATGGACAGTAATACATCCCCATATTGCTGCCTACCTTTATACTGTCTTATGGCTTGCATATGCATAATTATGCTCTCATATTTGGCGTGAAGTCATGCTTTAAAAAGCTGTACTATCTTGTTTTATGTCCAATGTTGTGTCCATCCATAGATAACATGGTATCCAGATTTTATACAACTATCCAACACAGTATATAAAATGTCTTTAACAACTTTTTGGTACTAAAAACAATCCACCAACTCTTATTATGCTTTCAGTGCCACCTGTTGGAATGTCTGATACTAATTGTTTGTAAGCAGTGCCACCTGTTGGAATGTCTGATACTAATTGTTTGTAAGCAGTGCCACCTGTTGGAATGTCTGATACTAATTGTTTGTAAGCAGTGCCACTTGTTGGATTGACTGATACTAACTATATACATGATGACATGATACTATTTTTGGGTAACAGTATAAAGCAAATATATATAAAACAATTGTTCTGGAAACAAATGTTATCTTATTAGTGATGTTCGATTAACTTTCTACACGAGTCTTAATGATTACGCCTAATGATTCTGGTTTCATTGAGCTCAAGTTGTTGAGTTGCCATAAAAGTATATGGCTACCATTATTATTATTATTACCTATTTGACTTTGCAGAGGATGAAGACAAGAGAGCGGATATGTTGAAGAAGTTCAGTGACTTTGAGCGGAAGGCTGAGATGTACTATGTCTACCATTCTATACAACGTTTCATGGTGGGTTCACCTTTTCTTTCTCAACACTTTCAGCTCTGCGCCATCCTGCAAAATATTTGCTGATTCATGAAACACATCTGTCAGTGCAGACATATTGAGCATGTCCTATATTAACGAACATGTTTTCACAGTGTAAAATATAAGACATCAGTGTTATGTTACAAATACAATCAGGAAGACAGTTTGCAGGAGACTATTCATAAACTTGCTTTGTAACAGGCTTTTTAATAGTATTAGCTGATAGAAATTAATTACATGTTTTAATGAACACTTGTTGTGTTTTTATAAGTTGCATGATCAGTGGAATTTAGACATGTCCCACTTCTATAGTTATTGGTGTGTGATTAATTATTATTAGTATCACTATACATTTGTAATGAGCTATATTTTAGGTAGACATATAAGTTAAGACCACAGGCTCCTCATAAAATGTCATATTTTAATTAACTGTCATATCTTTAAAACTACTTGTTCAATCATGACCAAATTTGCAATGTATAAAGTCTATATGAAAAGAATGCCAGATATGGAATATTAATCAGTTTGAACAATGGTAACCGTGGTAACCAGATAATTCTTGGAAATTCTGACAGGGTGGTTTGTGGATAATCCCACAGAAAATTGAATTCATATATTTTTATTTTTGTTCTTACAAATAATTAGTTTGGCTGAATAAAGAGTAAAACTTTTGTTAAATATGTCATTTTTAATGGTTGTAATTTTTTTAAACATACAATAATATAACAAATTCATTTTTTCAAAATATTACTCTTTTCAGCCACACTACCTCATTGCACAACTTAGTATACTGTTTGGTAGAATAAATAACAAACATGGAAATATAGCAATTAAATTTTCTATTGGACTATCCACTAAACCACTAAATCCACTAGTATTTGATATCTGACATTCTTGTTATATAGCCTTAAGACACTGCAAATTTGGTCACAATTGAACAAGTGTTAAGCATATGTGCTAATTAAATAAGTTATAAGTCTAAGCAAAATTAACCTTTTTTTATTCCCAATCTGAATGAAATATAATCTAGAAATAGTATCCTGATATTTAAGCTAATTTTTTAATCCCCTCCGTCAACCTTTTCAAGGCCCCTTTTGGTCAGGCTTTTCTGTACATTTTCTGCACAGTTTATTGTGACACCTAGCGGTTGTTGCGACGTCACTGCTAGTAGCACTGCTATGATTTAGCAATGCATGCATCTATGTGGATTGGTGTTTCAGGCCGTACCTAAAGTTGCAATCGTGGAATTTAGTATTTTTATATCATCGTAAAGATAATAATGTTACTTATAAATGTGTCGCTGGATGCACACAAGAATTTTTTTTACTTTTTGAGTTGTTTTTGTTTGAACATTGCAAATGCTCAAACTTGCAATGGGATTTAATATTTTTTTATCACAATATTATATAGTAACCTTATCTACAAATTTGTTGTTTGAACATCGCGGATTCTTAATCCTGGAATGTATATGCAGCTGCGGATATAATGCAAGGTTGAACATTTGTGATGTTCAAATGGCAATAATTCAAAAAGGTAACACAATCTCTGTGTACATCCAACAACAAACTTGTAGATAAGAATATTATTTTTACGGTGATATCAACAAATATTAAATTCTGCGGTTGCAATTTCATGTACAGTCTAAAACAACAGACTGCACCTCTACTCGCCATGCTAAAGGATAGGGCACTCACAGTGGCCCTGTCTGTGTTGACGTCAGCAATATCTGATGGGCTGTGACTCGCAGATGATCACGTTTGAGCGGCCTTAGTGTCATGAGTTCACAATGAACAGGCTTCATATTTGGCACATTACAGTTGCGCCTCATTATAACCCACCTCATTATAATGCAGATTTGGTTATAACGGTCGTCAACCCCAAATTTCTGCAGCCCGGGGGAAATGGGCATAATAACTGTCGCTTGTTTTGTGTGAAGTTATTCTCCTGTTTATCCACTACAGTTGTATTTTTAAAGACTAGTTGACGGACAATAAATTTAACATTGATGTACATCAATCAAATCATTTCCCTTCTGCCAGTCCTGGCTTCCACGGATCAGCACCTTCGGCGTGTTCGCCTGGCTTTGGTGGTTTGTAAAGTACAATTGAAATTCACATTAATATGTTTTAATGCAACTTAGTAGGGAAGATCAGTACCGGTATGCGAACATTGCATCACAAATATTAGCTTTTCGCTGCAATGAATACAAAACTACTGGTGCAACAAAATATGAATTCGTCAATCACATATGAAATGGTGAATCGCAATATTATTCGGCACAATAAATATGCTTTCTAAATTTGTATTTTGATATTGATTAAAAGATGAAGTTAAAGGAAATAAAAACAAAGCACTAGCTAAAATCCGTTTTCCATGTGTACACAAAGTTTAACATTATATGTAACATTTGAGAACATTAAAAAAATACAGAAAAATACATTTGTAGCATAAATTCGATTTTAAACCCGTCTGTGTAGCGATTCCCGTAGAAAATAAAAAATTAATGAGCTAGGCGATCACGTGGTATCGTGACGTCATATATGACCCACACTCGCATCAGGCCGACCCTTTCCATGGATTCAGAGCATGTTTACAAGGATAGCTTTTGGGTCAAAAAGCATCAGAATGAGATATTTTGCAATATTCCGATATAATACAAACACTAGTCATCATAGACGAACAAGCAGTTATCTTATGGTCCCACATAAATCCAATTTTATTCAAAACAATGAATGCGAATGAGCCTACAAGTCGACTAGATTTCGCTGAGCTTGGGCTCGTTTTCAGAATAATTATATTGAATGCAACCAACGGGAGATAATCTACACCAATATACATACATAGCAAACATATATTGTATCCAGCTACAGAAAGTAACATGTATAATCTCATAATATCACTAGAATATCGATGTATGAAGGAGGAGTTGTACAATTTATCATAACAACTTAAAACTGTCACTGAATTTCTGTCGGTCCTGCTAGCTCAGTTGGTAAACATGTTGGTTTCTTGTCATTTTGCAATCGGGCGACGCCGGTTCAATCCTGACACCAAACCATTGATTTTCTTTACACTTTGTTTTGTTTATGTTTTCACAAAGTAATATAAACCAAATCATTTTGTATACTATGATGCACTGTTTGTAAATATTTTTGTAGTAATTATTTATTCGCCACAAAAATTAAACTATTGTAATTATATATAACGATGTTTCTAAATTTTATTTATTCAGACAGATCACAATTTGTTTTCACTTATATAATTACAATATATTACCGTACAATATATATACAATTCATAAATTATATATCCATTACATTATATTTGTTTGGATAAATAAAATTTACAAACATCGTTATATAATTCCCATATTTTTATTTTTGTGGCGAATAAACAAAATATTTGCAAATAGTGCATCATAGTATAAAAAGTATTTGTTTATATTACTTCGTGAAAACATAAACAAAAAAATGTAAAGAAAATCAATGGTCTGGTGTCAGGATTGAACCAGCGTCGCCCGATTGTAAAATAAATGACAAGAAACCAACGCGTTTACCAACTGAGCTAGCGGCACCGACAGAAATTCAGTGACTGATTTAAGTTGTTATAATAAATTGTACAACTCCTTTATACATCGATATTCTAGTGATATTATGAGATTATACACGTTACTTTCTGTAGCTGGATACAATATATGTTTGCTATATATGCTTATTGGTGTAGATTATCTCCCATTGGTTGCATTCAATATAATTATTCTGAAAACGAGCCCAAGTTCGGCGGAACCTAGTCGACTTGTAGGCCTATTCGCATTCATTGTTTTGAATAAAATTTGATTCATATGGAACCGTAAGATAACTGCTTGTTCCTCTATGATGACTAGTGTTTGTATTACATCGGAATATCGCACAATAACTAATTTTGACACTCGCTTCGACCCGAAGCTATCCTTGTAAACATGCTCTGAATGCATGGAAAGGGTCAGTCTGATGCGAGTATGGGTCATATGTGACGTCACATCTCGGCATCCCGAAAAACGCGCCAAAAATATGCATATTCGAAAATGTCCGGCTGCACAGCATAAAATGTGGAATTTCTTTTTTTTTACTTGGTGGATATGGAAATAGATAGCAGGATGTAATCAAGAATGAATTCAAGCAATAGATGTTTTTATTCCCTTTAACCCAATTGTGAACATATTTATTTTAGTTTAGTCAACTTTAGCAGACCGTTTGTCAACTCATTTGTGTGAGTGTAGCCTGTTCAATTGGTCCGTAATCTATTTTAAAACTGTACATCATTCATGAATTTTATTAAGTTCAACAGTGTGTGACATTTAAACAAAAATGTTTGATGTTTATGTTGTAGGATGAGCCGTTCACTTCTCATTCAGCAGACGGTCTCTTCAACATAGCACGGTACTTGCTGCATTGCATGATGGGAGAAGTGCCAATTGGCATTTCAAAAGTGTATCCTTTCTTCATCATATGCAGTTTACTCTAGGTTGGATATATAAGTCTGCAGATGTACCACAGTGAGAAATTTGAAGATTTTATACCATTAAAAGCTAACCTTTCTGACTAAATAAAAATGGTATAAATTTACATGAAAGTCTGGAAGACACCCAGTAATTAAGACGTGTATTACAAGCACAGACACCCAAAGTTGGGAAATAAATCAAAGGTATCAATTATATATTATATAAGTTGTAGACATACGAACATAAGTTGTATGTTTATAACTATTTATTTACTCCTTCTCAAGATGTAGCTCACATACATCATATACATCATATACATCACATACATCATGTACATCATATACATCATGTACATCATATACATCATGTACATCATATAAATCATGTACATCATATACATCACGTACATCATATACATCACGTACATCACGTACATCATATACATCATGTACATCACATACATCATGTACATCATATACATCATGTACATCATATAAATCATGTACATCACGTACATCATATACATCACGTACATCATATACATCATGTACATCATATACATCATGTACATCACATACATCACGTACATCATGTACCTCGATGTGATACACCAATAATAAATTAGGCATATTCTTACTTATAAGGTTGACAGTTGTAACAATTTGGTACAGTAATGTATTCCAAATTGAATATATAAATTATGTTGATTGATGTAAGTAAGAATTTAATTAACAATGTTCTTGCAATGTTAGTTTCTCACGTAAACATCACTGACTTTCCTTAACAGTTGTCCCCAGTGCTACGTTGTATACCCTGGCGAAACAAAGCAAGAACTTGGGGGCGTATAAGTTGGCCAGGCATGCCTATGAGAAGATGCAGTCGCTTATGATACCCGTCAAGTTTCAGGACGCAGTTGATCTTGGCAGCATCACGATCAGGTCAAAGCCATATCATGACAGTGAGGTAGGTCGTACAGGTTTTATGATATTTATTTAACAAGATTGAACAAGGTTTAACCATTTCAGTACTACAGCCCTGATCAGCTGTGACCACTGAATACTGCATTCCCAGTGAATATGCAACATGCACATTATATATTTTCGGAAAGTATGATAATCAGCGAATAAAATGAGCCATATCATTTTACATTCCGTAGTCATGGTAACCAACAATCCAAGATTTCAACGTTTTTGCAGTTGCTGAACTCAGTTGTATACTAAGTTCGACGACATCGTTATTATGTCGATCGTCAACATCCGACAAAGATTCTTTGTTAAAACTATCAAATAATCTGTCCAAAACATACGGTGGTAAATGGCTAGTTGAAGTAATGCGGTCCGCCATTGTGGCCGCCACAGATTTTGATAATCCATCATTAAAAACCGAGAAAATCACCGTAAACTATTATTGAGCGATAATAAACGATGACAACTGCTGAATAGATAATTTATTCGCCTTGACAACCGTACACAACAAGTGGCTCCACGCAGTGGATTATTATGAATAAAAATTATTTGAATAGCAGACATCGTCAATGCCAGAAAACCGGCCTGTCGTACTGAAGCGTCACAGACAGTGCGGCCAGAAAACCGGCCTGTCGTACTGAAATGGTTAACAAGTGACAATCATGTTAAATCTTGTTAAAAACATAACAACATATCCAGAACAAAACCCCTAGATGGCAAGTGGACGAGGAAGGCCTTGGCTTAAGTTCAACATGTTTGAGGCCAGGTTTAACATTCTTTTGAGATAGTTATTGTTTTAGACATTCATGCTGCAATTTGTCATATTGTAGGATCACCGTGGTTCATGACACAACTGGGCAGAAGAAGACACTTTTTAAATATTCTAACTATAACATGTTTCAGATAATTATATTGTTGTGTACATGCCGTTATGACATGATTCTTAATGTCGACTGAAATTTTGGTTAATAAAAGCTCAGATGCTTAATGCAGATAGCTGTGTTTACATGGGATGGTGATTTTTTATATATGAAAATTGCTAATTATTTCACTAAAAACAACTTGTCAAACAAAATATTTATTTGCATAATATGAAATAAATAAGTGGTAGGAAGTTACAATATAGATCTATTTTACAAACATTTCTTCAGATTTTTATTAAAACTGCTTATTTATATTAAGGGGGACGCTGGTCAGCCAGCCCAGTACAAGAAACGCATTTGAACCATTGTGTATTGTGCCTTGTATCTCAGGACCAGCTGCCCATGTGTTACCGATGCTCCACAACCAACCAGCTGCTCAACAGCCAGGGCAACTTCTGCAGCAACTGCATGCAGCCCTTTGTGCACTCATTCGTATCATTTGGTGAGTTCTCTCGTTCATGGCAGCTGTACTGAAAAATATGGGACTTGCCACAGTAGAGTGGGTATTACGTCGCAAAATTGAGTTTTGTACCATTTTGGATTCCACAGATCATGAACTTTAAAATTATACTTCACTTACTGAAGTAGTTTTAAATTTATTGCTAAAATTTAAAAAGTGTCGTTTTGAAAAACAAGATAATTTTGACTCGTAATGTCTACGGTTTCTTAATATGTGGGTTCGTAAATGCATGTTTTTGTTTGGGATTATTTCTCGAAGAAAATAAACTGGTCATTGAACGATGAGACTATTAAGTATGTATTTCTGTCAAAATCACAAAATTGATGGGACGTGACCAAGAGAGCTATTTTTGGCTCGTGTGCAGAATAGATCTGTGTCACTAAATACGAGGTTCACTGTGGGGGATCACATAAGAAAAAATTTTGTTAAAGCTAAGCTTAGTCTGGGCAAGTGCACTTTTGCTGTAGCTGCATCCGTCATCTGGAATTTATTCCACCCATTACTTTTAAATCATTTGAAATTATTGCTACCATCTGCAGAAAATTCAGACGTATTTTACCCAAAAAATTTCCATCTTAAATCCTCACCAATTCTTCACTCTGATGATGACTTGCATATTGGTAATATCATGTTTAACGACTCTGGTTCGTAACACCTCTGAACTTGATTCATGAGGATATATGCATTTTAGACGTTTGTTGCGGTTTACTATTCAAACTCAGATTAGATGATGAATTATTTTAACGCACTGTGGGTATGCCACATATCTGTTGTGTCTCGCAGAGGTGCTACCCCTAGTGGAGTTTTACCTTGAGGATGACATCACGGATGAGGAGGCACAGAATCTGCTGGACCTAGCGCCATCTAGGGATGACAAGCGACGCCGAGAGAACCAGTGGCAAGAAGAAAGGGTGGGGAGTATCCTTGTTGGAGACTGCTCAGAGCGGGAGCCAGTTAACAAACCTTGTCATATAATGGATTGTCTCATGAGTTCACAATGTGAAAAGTTGATGTGTTTATTACTGTTTTAAATGAGACAGCGTGATAGTGTAGTGGTCAGTATATCCGCCTGGCATGCCAGCACTCTGGACTGGGCAGGCATGGTATATTGGATATAAAAACCTGGCCTTCAACAATTGGGACTGTGTATCCCTCGTGACTCGGACATCACGTTAATGTCGGTCCCATCTCAATTTGGGATGTAAAAGAACCACTGATAAAAAGACAAGCACCCTGGCAGTTTGGCAATAATGTTCTGAAAAAAGGCTGACTAGTTGAATGAGACCTCGTGAGACCATAACACTGTAACCACAATATACACAGACTAAGCAGTTAATAGAACGTTGCCGAATAACAACTAGAACTAGATCCGTCCCCACCAATATATGATGTGGGACGTGCAATTTTTACAGGGTTTTTTTACCTAAGGGAGGGAAGTTGAAAGTATCCCTCTCTCGAGTGAAACATTAGAAGCCATTGGTCCTTCCTATCTGAAGTATATGCCATGAGAAGTAGAAGATCCCACACAAGAATTGTGTGAATGAATCAATACTCTTGTTACATTATGTATATGTAACTAAAGAAGACATTTAGAACGTGTAATATGCTGTGTGCTAAAAGATCAACTCTATTCTATTGATGTTTCTTGTCCTTTCACTAATTCACCCAGTCAGCAGTTCAAAGACAAAGTTATTCCTTCACTAGTTGCCTAGACACGCAATCACTGCGGATGGACGATGATATCATGGATGAATCAGAAGAAGACCTTGATCCATTTAGCACCAAGCAAACAAGCTATGAGGTAAGCTGACGGAAACAATCGGATATTATATTTCTATGCCTCCACTTACAGGGTTCTGTTTTTGTGTTCTACATGTAGTAAATGTAGGATATGTTTCTTGGTTGCTGCTTGGAGAATCAAGTGTGGTAGAATATGATGGTGTTAGTATACTCTGGTGGTTTTACCTACTCTGATCATAGCAATATATATACATTTAAGAATCATTATACAGTATGCTGTTACACAAATATTTGATGGAAATTATTGTATCTCTGATGCAAATCTCTAAAGAATTATACGTATCACTGCATAAATTTGTATCGTACATTTTGGTATGTTATAATTATCATCATGTATATAGTTTAGATTTAATTAAATGTGACCCTATAATATGTCGGAAGATTTTGGGGTAAATATTGTATAAGTTTATAACTTCTTATTTACTCTTTCTCGAATTCTATTTTAATTACTAAATTATGCACAATAAATACTCTCATGTACTGTGTGCCAGCACAACTTGTTTTGTCTGTTCTGTATAATGTTTTGAGACAACTAAATTTATTTGATCATGGTATGGACATTGTGTTTAGCATGCCCAGTATTTCATAAGTTGCTTGTTGTTTCTGCAGCAAGGACTCAACGAGTTCCAACCAGTCGTAGTCAACCGGAACGTGCTGCGGTCGCTTTCTCGTACAGAGGTGATCGTATGCAAGTGGCCACAGCCGCTCCGGTACCAGTACTTCAAGAACTTCATGCCAGACGTCTCCATCAGGAGATGTCCATCATGTAAGAAGGTATGGAGATATATATCTACATGACGTTGTGTAAATCTAAAATATGTTTTAATTAATGCGTATTTATTTTAAAATCAAAAACAATTTATATTTATTTCATGTGCATTTATCTTTGATATAATATTAAGGTTGTATAAATATATGATGTATATTTATTATTAAATATATATTTCTTATGACAAATATATGTATATACACTGTATATATATATATATCTATTGATGTTGTATACTTTTCTGTCAGATATTATAATTGTGTTACGCACGCACGTACACACATGCTGTTGTGTATAGATATATGTAATCATCCACGCACGGATGTGCGTACTCGCCACACATACGCCTGTGTATACATATATAATTCTATATACACACGCACGATTCAAGTTTTTATATAAATGATGCATTGATTACTGTTGCAGCCAGTAAACTATTTGATATTTCATTCGTTATTTCGTCGTTATTCTTACAGCTGTTCCACGCCGACGACTACGAACTGCTGGTCTTACAGAAAGGACACTGTCCGTTCTGTCGTCACACGGTTGACGACTAGTGACACCGACGACCACAGTTCAACCACATCAGGTGTTCAGTGACAACTCAGTGTGGTCATGTCATGTGTCCTTGCAAGACACGTCTGTTGGGGACATTCTGTGCATGCGCAGGCTATGGTGTCACGATTTCACAGCCTGTATGTTTTGGTTTAACTAAGCCGTAGTATTCAGAATTTATAGATATTTATTGATGTATGCAGATTTTTGTCAAGTGAAGTGATAATGAACCTGGAAAAGAAATATACGAGTACAAGTTGTTGTTTTAAGGAATGTTATCACTATCAATGAATAACATGTTGCTGTTTATCATTACGTCTGGTGCGATGACATTTGTATCTTTCAAAGTATATTGATCGAACTACCTAAACTAGTTGGAGAAGTCATATAATGTAGATGTAAAGAAATTGTTGACATAGTCTTGTAGACACATATTCCGTCCATTCTCGTTTTACTGTTCAACCTGTGTTGGCCTACAAAGTGGGCAACTGTATGTTCACTTGTGATGAATAAAATTACATTCCAATTCGTTCGCTACATTGAGTAGAAATAAAATGGATAACGATAACGAGCTTAAGAAAAAAATGTAAGTGTGATAACGCTTGCCCCTGATTTGTTGCTTCGCGATCTGATATTTACAAACTAGTTTGTTGTAGTTACACCAATATAGTTTCACGTAACCTAAAAGAAATTTATTGGGCATGACGTAGTTAGTTGGAATAACATTCTTGCGCTTGTTTGCATGACATCGCACATATACCTATCAAGCCACACAAGAATGGATGTTCCAGCGTCTGTACGTGTGACTTCGTAGAAGACTGCGACAGTTCTCAGCAACGGCAACACGTCGTTTTACGTGTCTAAGACCACACGCACATTTTGACTGAATGAGCCAGTCATGTTGACATTTTCATTATAATAACCTTCATTTCACATGCATATACTTCCAATCTGCTATGTAACGGGACATGTGAAATAGCAGTGCATCCCTACACAAATACTACACAAGTCATTGTATAAACAGTGCTGCCTGTAGAGTCACGCGACCAAGCAGCTGCCGTCAATGGCCACTGTTCTCATGACAGCTCTCCACAAGTGGCGGTAACATCGCTGCCCAACCAAATGTGAACACGAGCTATCCCAATGTCATACACTGTCTTCCAAGACAGCACCTGCTCTGGCAGATCCATTGGCACGCACCCTGTACGAAACATGCTGGAAGTGGACCATATGCACGCCGGGTACATCTAATGTAGCGTTTCCGTTGAGTACCACAAAATTGTCGTCCGTGTCAAGCGGGATCTCTTGCGGTCCGAACTCACTGGGCAATAACCTTTCCAGCCTGATAACAGTACAATTTAATTTAAACACATTACCACAATTGTTAAACATCACAAATACAATCGAAGGACAGCGATTTTTGTTGGACATGTAGGGATAACATTACACCAGCTGCAGCTTTAGAATGCCATGTTTGTCGCATCGAATAAAACACGTGTAATGATCCTTTTGAAGTTATGGAGTGGCACGCCCACAACGTTTCATTGGCGCCTGTTTTCTTTGTTCAGTTTAAGGCTTACAATATAATTATGGTTGACTTATATGAGCACTTTCTCAAACAGTGCGAGATCCTGGACCTAGCTTGTAAATACATATGGGTTACTAGAAGAAGGATCCAAGCATTACACTTCTGGATGGGAGAACTCAAACGTGGATAGAACAAGATTTGAGCAAAGAACAACAGAGATGCAGAAAGGACAGATGGGATGTCTCCATTAAGACTGTATGTAGAAATTATGTTGGATATCCATGGGAACATGGCTATGGGATGTGTGGATCTGGAGAAAGCCTATGACACAGCCCCTAGAGAGACGTAACGGCAAAGGTGGGAAGCAAAAATCAGGATTATCGAAGCAATGTATGAGAGGACAAAAAGAACGTGTAGTGGTTGGATCTGGGAAGTGTTTCCGGTTAACAACGGTTTTGAGACAAGAGTGTTGTTTGTGCTTTACTGTTTATTGCGCGTTGTTGAACTTTCTGGAGGTATTCAAGAAGGATGGACTGAGGTGAGCTTAACAATTTTTAACTACAATGTGGGTTGGTCAGTAAAGAGAGGAGTTGAGCATCAGATGGTGGTTACAAAGCGAATGAATTACCTGAGTGAAGAGATTGCGAAGCAGTGCTTCTTAACGAGAATATTATATTAGAATGAAGTTGGGTGATATAGGCAGGTCACCTGATTTAAATGGAGGCGAACAGAGTATCAACGAGTTCAGAGTCAAACAAAGATCAAGACCTCGGGACAAGGGGAAGATCACAACGGTGATGGACCGACTGCGTGCAGATGGATTTTAAACAGACGGGGGAAGATGTAAAGTGGAGAGAGGGAGTGTGGGAGGGAGAGAGAGAGCGAGGGAGGGAGGGAGGGAGGGAGAGAGAGCAAGAGAGAGGACGGACTGCTGATAGGAACCACTAAACAAAAACTTCAACCTTACACACAGGAACCAGGAGCACAATCAACAATGACCAGCCTTAGTAACAAACGTGATTCCGAGAGACAAAACCAGCAACAAGTTTGCCCAATGAACAATATTTTAGACCTGGCGTAAGATCAGTCAAAATGTAATCTTACCTTTTTTGTCTGCGCTTGCGCAGTCGCATGTAGAGAATACAAACTGCGCAGATTCCGGTGACGACGAGGCATGCGACCAGTGACACGGCACCCACGGTGACGTAGATACGTCGATGCGGCCCGGATTCTACGGGAAAACAAACGGTGTATGACGTATGTGAATAACGTGGAGGAATTTCCAATGCTATTGTTTTAAGAGCCGAGTTGTGCTGGCGGTGTAGAGTGAAAGGGATTGCACAAGGTATTTGTATTTGCTAACTTTAAGGCTACACTTACAACAAATTAAAGGAAATAAAAATAAGGCATTAGCTAAAATAATTTTTCCATGTGTACACAAAGTTTAACATTGTATGTAACATTTGACAACATTAAACAAATACAGAAAAATACATTTGTAACATAAATTCGATTTTAAGCCCGTCTGTGAAGCGCTTCCCGCGGAAAAGGCGATCAAGTGGTATTGTGACGTCACTTATGACACACACGCGCATCAGGCCGACCCTTTCCATGCATTCAGAGCATGTTTACAAGGATAGCTTTTGGGTCGAAACGAGCGTCAGAACGAGTTATTGTGCAATATTCCGACGTAATACAAACACTAGTCATCACAGAGGAACAAACATTTATCTTACGGTTCCACATGAATCGAATTTTATTCAAAACAACGAATGCGAATGGGCCTACAAGTCGACTAGGTTTCGCCGAGCTTGGCCTTGGGCTCGTTTTCAGAATAATTATATCGAATGCAACCAACGGGAGATATTCTACACCAATAAACATACATAGCAAACATATATTGTATCCAGCTACATAAAGTAACGTGTATAATCTCATAATAGCACTAGAATATCGATATATGAAGAAGTTGTACAATTTATTATAAGAACTTAAATCAGTCAGAGAGTTTCCGTTGGTCCCGCTAGCTCAGTGTCAGTTATTTTACAATCGAGCGAAGCCGGCTCAATCCTGACAGCATGCAAACCTTTGATTTTCTTTACACTTTTTTGTTTATGTTTTCACGAAGTAATATAAGCAAAATCATTTTATACTATAATGCACTGTTTGTAAAAAAAAAATTTTTTTAGTAATTATTTATTCGCCACAAAAATTAAAATATGGTCATTATATATAACGATGTATTTATCCAGACAGATCTCAATCTGTTTTCACATATATAATTACAATATATTACCGTACAATATATTTACAATGAATAAATTATATATCCATTACATTATATTTGTTTGGATAAATAAAATTTAGAAACATCGTTATATATAATGACCATATTTTCATTTTTGTGGCGAATAAATAGTTACTACAAAAATAAAAAATATTTACAAACAGTGAATTATAGTATAACATGATTTTGTTTATATTACTTCGTTAAAACATAAACAAAAAAAGTGTATAGAAAATAAAAGGTTTGCATGCTGTCAGGATTGAACCGGCGTCGCCCGATTGTAAAATAAATGACAAGTAACCAACGCGCCTACCCACTGAGCTAGTTGGACCAACGGAAACTCTCTGACTGATTTAAGTTGTTATGATAAATTGTACAACTCCGTCATATATCGATATTCTAGTGATATTATGATATTATACACGTTACTTTGTGTAGCTGGATACAATATATGTTTGCTATGTATGTTTATTGGTGTAGATTATCTCCCGTTGGTTGCATTCGATATAATTATTCTGAAAACGAGCCCAAGCTCGGCGAAACCTAGTCGACTTGTAGGCCCATTCGCATTCGTTGTTTTGAATAAAATCCGATTCACGTGGAACCGTAAGATAACTGCTTGTTCCTCTATGATGACTATTGTTTGTATTTCGTCGGAATATTGCGCAATAACTCGTTCTGACGCTCGTTTCGACCCAAAAGCTATACTTGTAAACATGCTCTGAATGCATAGAAAGGGTCGGCCTGATGTGAGTTTGAGTCATAAGTGACGTCACATCTCGGCATCCCGAAAAGCGCGCCAAAAATATGCATATTCGAAAATGTCCCGATGCACACCATAAAATGTGGAATTTTTAATTCATTGAATTTTTTGGCTTGGTGGACGTGGAAATAGATAGCAGGATGTAATATAACATGAATTCGAGCAATAGATGTTTTATTCCCTTTAAGGTACTTGCGTACAATCCTTACCCACTTAAATGTCGTCGTTATAGGGGAAAGTCCCTAACGCGCACCCCCTCCCCAAAGCGCCCCATCCCTACCCTAGCGGATTGAACCAGCACATTGCAGGCGTTGCTTGTCACATTCGATAGATGTCGCTATTTGACGCATGCGCAAAAAAATTAGCACATTCGCGATCGCCTTGACACGTCCGGTGAGTTTTATGACACTTTTTACCTTATTTTGTGCATTTAGTGGAAGGCTTGTCAGTGCGCCAAATAATAATGATTACTGCTTACGATGACACTGTCAGTAGTTCAATTGTATGACCGAACCATACGCGAATACTATGAATTTCATTTATAAATACAATTTTGGAAATGGCCGATTTAGTGTCACTAACAGTTTTCCACAAAGCGCGCCTCCCCCATGTCCCCAAAGCGCACCGCAGCAAAACTCATACAATTTGAGGTGCGGTTTGGGGACATTAAACTTTTTCGTGTATATCATAAATTAATTCATTTATTATGAAAATATAATGTATTTCTCGCGTTCTAGAAACAAATTGGACTAATACGCACTGTACTACAGTCACGGTTCACAGCCGGTGCGTTTTTGGGACCCGCAAATTTGACACAATTTAGGATAGACTACTTTAATTAATTTTTATATGTTAAACCAGTTTACTTACACTTTTCTTGCGGATTCATTGCGATGATTGATTGTATTTCCCGAAATTGAAACTATGCAACCACTGTTTATTTAAGATGGGACGTGATCAACAACAGCGGAAATATGGAGCGGCAAATTTACAGGAGGCCCTTTTTGCTCTTCAACATGGCGAATCATATAGAACGTTGAACGGCAATACGGAATCCCCAGGCGAACTCTTCAACGACACCATAAGGGCCAGGTAATTTTTGTAATTTATCAAACAATTGTCTGAAAATTAGATTTTCATAATTCAGTAGTCATAATTACAATAATTATTGCCATTGCAATAAAATGGGACTCGGTCAATGTTTTATGCATTCGAATAATATTACAACTAATTTAGAAAAAAACACCACACAGCTTAATTTCAATTGCCATGGTGTGGTACTACCGTATTAGTGTGTTGTTTCAAACTTTATAAAAAGGCTTATGTGAAGTTATCCATACAAATTCGGCTTTGTCCTAAAGGTTCGAGCGCCAGGTCGGCAACTTCTAGGTAGATTTCGCCAGATCCTAGACACCGACATTGAAGATATTATCGCCAACCATGCAATGGACATGCAGCAAAGGTTCTACGGGTTAACAACTACCGAACTCCGACAAATGGCCTTCCAAGTGGCTGAGTACAAAGGCGTCGCACACCCCTTTGATCAAACCAAAAAGATGGCTGGTCGACACTGGCTAGCTGGATTTCTTGCCAGAAAAGGAACACTCTCTATTAGGGAACCGGAAGCGACGAGTATAAATCGGGCAGTGGGATTCAATAAGGCACAAGTCGATAATATTTTTGAGATATGGAGGTCGCTTCTTGAGAACATTGGGCCAATAGATGGTGACAGAATCTGGAACATGGACGAGAGCGGCTTAACGGTTGTGCACAAACCTGGGAGAATCGTCGCGAAAAGGGTCAGAAACAGGTTGGAAAAATTACGAGTGGCGAAAAAGGGGAAATAGTCACTATCATACGCGGCATGAGTGCAAGTGGGCGTTATCTCGCACCATTTATGATCTACCCGAGGAAGAAAATGAACGAGCACTTGCTCGTTGGCTGTCCACCTGGTACAGTGGGAGTGATGACAGACAGTGGCTGGACAGACAGCAAAGTCTTCGTGCAGTGGTTGAATCACTTTGTCGATGCGGTCAAACCGACGCCTGCCAAAAAGGTCGTACTCTTTGTTGACGGACACATCAGCCACAAGTCGCTCGAAGCAGTGGAACTCGCCAGGGCGAATGGCGTCGAGCTCATATCTTTTCCACCGCACACTACTCATCGACTCCAGCCGCTCGACAAGTGCTACTTCGGACCGCTTAAGGAGTACTACAGACAGGCATGCGACTATTGGATGTCTAGCAACGCTGGAAAACGAATCACCTTCTATAACATCGCGGCCCTCTTTGGAGCAGCGTACACAAGGGCTTGCACGATCAGGGTTCTCCAGTTGTGGACTGTGGCCATTCAACCCTGCAGTGTTTAGAGATTCAGATTTTGCGCCATCGTTGATGACGGACAGCGAACAGGCAGCCCTGCAAGCAGCGCCCCGCCGGCGGTAACTGCTCCTAATGAAATTGTCGCGTCTGAGCCTCTTCCGAGCAGCGCCCATGTTGAAGCGACTAACCTCTCCGAACGCGCGACGCTGCCTGACGCAGTTGCCTCCACATCAACTGGCCGCACTACACCAATGACGCCTATAAACACGTTCATTCGCAGCATATCACAACTCCCCAAGGCTGGGCCCCGGCTGGGTAAACGACGCTCCCAATCTGCAGAACATCTCACGTCATCGCCATACAAGGATAATCTGCGAGAAAAGCATCGGCAACTGAACGAGAAGCTTGAGAGGCAAGCCAATAAGCAGACATGCAAGAAATCCAACAAGCGCGAACTGCACAACGGCAAAGAACGAACCACTGTCAAGCACGTGCGTAAAGTTGGTGCGACCCCTACGAATGAAGAATACAGGTGCATCTATTGCAGTGAGCTCTATACCACGCCATCAACAGAGGATTGGCTGCAATGTCCATTGTGCCGCCAATGGTACCATGAAAAGTGTGGAAACGAGAAATCCGCATGCGACCTTTGCATGTAGTAGTCGCATAATGGTTGACTGTAGACTATCAGTGTAGGTTAACAATCAACAATGAGTCAATGGTGGATAGACTATAGGCCTAATAATAATTAGTAATTACCACTCCGTAATGTCATCTGTAATTGTTTTCACCAGCATGCAACAATAAACGTTTAGCCTAGTCTACATTTTAATTGGATTGCCTATGCGATTGACAGCATTTGGTGACCATGACACAGGAGGTGCGCTTTGGGGAGAAGCGATGGGGCGCTTTGGGGGCACGCGTTCCCAAAGCGCCCCATTTTTAAAGTTTTACTTTATTCAATATTGTTTTCTTTTAAAACAATTATGACGTTTACTGTATATGTGATGATGAATTAATGTACCCGCGTCGAATAGTGCACATAAATCAATTTTGTGACAAATACATTTCAAAATAATAGCAAATAAAGCTTAGGCGGTGCGCTTTAGGGACTTTCCCCTACGCATGCCTCGCTGTTATTTCGGAATGCATTCATTCCATCACCCGCGTCATTTTCGGCATAATTATAGTAGATCTGTTACAAAATGGTGTGTTTTGTGGTACGTGTGATATTCAAATAGTGCCCCGATGTGTGTCAGTCCGTCGATGCGTTCGTTATTACTGCGCTGCGCGCGTAGAATGAGCGATCGGCCTATAGTATAGCTGCGTAGAGCTGTGTTGATGCAAATCGAAGCACTATTTGCACCTCAAAATTGTCATTGTCTAAACACAATATTTGTTATCACATGATACCTCATACGCATGAAACGATGTGGAATGATGGTACAAAACTGAGGCACAAATGTAGTAAAGGTGAGACGTAGTAAAGGTGAGACGTAGTAAAGGTGAGACGTAGGTGAGCCCGGAAGTAATGGAGAAACTCACTGCCCAAATTAGCAACACCAAATGTATGGAAACATCAATATTAAAACTAGTATTATCTACATAACGAATTTAAATAGATTCAGACTACGGTTGTTCGGACATGTTGTAGATCTACGTAGAGAGGTTGATAATGTGATCAAGATGGTACGGAGGCTGCCGGTGGATGACGGTGTGTCTAGGGGACGACAATGGATACGACTGAGGGACGAGACATGCAGGTGGCAGAGATTGTGGAGGAGAACGCAATGGATAGGGCGCCGTGGCGTACGAGGAGCTGCAACTGGTGATAGGGTCTACCAAAGATATATATAAGTAGTATTAACATTAGGGAATTAATGCAGACTAAGGCCCTTTTTATAAAGAAATCCAACCGTGCCTTCCTTTATTTGCATCTAGAATAACTAACTATTGCACCAACAAATTTACCAGACATTATAGTTATTCCCATGTTTCAGACTTCGCGCCATCTACATTTGGTTAGAAGTTATCCTTGTCTGCTTACAAATGAGCTGCATATTAGGCCATGTACAGATATATTATTTAATGGTTTGCATAATAAATAGGGGAAAGCTGATACTGTAACTATTTACTTGAAAATAATAATTATGAAATACGTCATTTTATGTCTAGGTTTTGTAGAAATCACAGGTGCCAACTTTCCTGCTTTGGGAAGGAAATATTGTAATTTACCTAATTTTTTATTGTTCATAGTGTGTTATACCCGCTTTTTCAAATAACTTTCCTTTTAACCTATTTATTTTCTATTAAGACAATGACAACATAATGCATAGGCCCCTACATAATATTATATGTATATATATATATATATAGAGAGAGAGAGAGGCATACATATATATATATATATGTATCCCTCTCTCTCTATATATATATATATATATACATATATATTTAGAGAGAGAGAGGCATACATATATATATATGTCTCTCTCTCTCTCTCTATATATATATATATAATAAGATGCGATTCAGGTTTTCATGATTAAACAATGTCCATATTGTGGGAAGGAGTTGTCTCCTTCCGACCCCGTTGTTCTTTAATGTCTAATCTCTAGCAGGACACTCTCCTTCTTCCTCATTCTTTAACACGGAACCTCAAGAAATGCGAATTTTGTTATAGCAGATTACACAGAGGAAGAACCGAGGACCCACCTGACGTGTTGTGATCTGGCATCAGGTGATATTCATAGGAGCTGCGTCTGGTGGTGTGTGTAGAAGAAGGTTCCGTTCCGCTGCTAAGGGTAGAGTGGTTGGTCCTCCGGCTCGGCAAAAGTGAGCCGTGGAGCGGCGGAGGTGTTCCCGCAGTAGGAAACCCACTGCTGGGCGACGCAGTCACGTCTTCACGCATTGAAGAGCGCTGTGCATGGGGGATAACTCTCCGTAGTGTTGATGTTCCGCTGACCTTGCCTTTTGTAGTTGCCGAGTGATGAGCGGCGTCATTTCCCGGGATGCCCGTTGTTGGTGTCGTCGCCGAGACCTCGGAACTGCCTGCTCGATCCACAGCGCGCGCTGAGCCGAACTGAGGTCCGGGCGAGGACGGGTTGACCGGCTTCGCTCTAAGTTCTGATGACGAATCGGGGTGAGTTGAGACTATCTGGACTGTGTGCTTCCGTGTCGATATTGCAGCTATGTTGTCGGTTGTCGCCGCAGTCAGCACAGGTTGATGACGTGTTTGCGCTTCAGTTGTAGAGTCGGATCCATTTGGTACTTGTTCGGTCGCGGTGTTACCTGGACGAGGTGAAGTCTCCGTGCTATGTGCGAAGTAACGTGACGATTCGGATTGGGGAGAGGCGGACGTGACTTCACTGGATCGAGAAATGGTGGCAGTAATATGTGCATGATTAGTCGTAAGGTTGTTAAGTTCTAGTGGAGACGTCGCAGTTGTGTTAAGTCCGTTTGCATACGACGAAATATCGTTGAGACCAAGTGGAGGCGACTTTGTATTGTTAAACGTAGCCGGAGTGTTGTTTGGTGCTGGTGGATACGATCCTGTTTCGCCAACTCCTGTTGCATATGACGCATTGGTGTTACGCCCAGGTTGAATCGACGCTGGATCGTTAACACCTGATGGCGACGACGTGACATTATTAATTTCTGGCTGGTGCATCGTGCTATTCTTATGGCCTGGTGGACTTGAACCAGTGATGTTAAGACGTGGTGTTTCCGCCAAAGTAATGTTAAGTACAGGTTCATTCGATACAGTAATGTTATGTTGTGGTGTTTCTGACACAGTAATGCTTGGTCCTGGAGCATTAGACACAGTAAAAGTACGTCCTGACGTGTATGACACCGTGACGTTAAGTCGTGGTGTAAATGACACAAGAATGTTAAGTCCTGTTGTATATGAAACTGTAATATTAAGCTCTGGTGTAAACGCCACCTTAATCTTAAGCCGTGGTGTGTAATATACAGTGATGAGAAGTCCTGATGTAAACGACAGAGTAATTTTGACCACTGACGTATGCAGCACGGTGTTGCTAAGTTCTGACGGATTTGACGCGGTAGTGTTTAACACGTATGACGACGGATTGTTTTGTCCTACTGGATAGGACACACTGATATTCAGGCCAGGCGGGTACAACGCAGAGTTGTTGAGTGCCGGTACATAAGACACTGTGACATTAAGTCCAAGTGGATACGACACTGAATCATTAAGTCCAAAATGGTACGACGCTGAATTATCGAGACTTCGTGGATACAGCACAGTAATATTCAGACCCGGCGGATACGACACGGAGCCACCGAGTCCAGACCGGTACGATGCAGAGTTGTTGAGTCCCGGTGGATAAGACACAACAATGTTCATACCAGGCGGAGAGGACGCGTGTATGTTAAAGCCAGCTGGTAACGACACCGTTGGTGTTGAGAGAGTACGGTTTTGTCCAAATGAATACGATATGGTTTTATTATATTTCGTTGGAGATGTATCTTCAGTGTCCAGTCGTTTCGGAGACGCTGCAGTTTTGTTTCTTTCTGGTGGCAATGATTTAGTACTTATCCGTCCGGGTGGGAATGACGCGGTGCTGTTATGTCCTGGTGTTGATAACACTGTGTTGTTATCAGTATTGTTATGTCCTGGTGGAGATGACCCAATGCCTTTATGTCCTGGTGAAGACAACCCAGTATTGTTCTGTCCACGTGGAGATTGTCCTGTGTACTGTCCTGGTGAAGATGACCCTGCACTGTTCTGTCCAGGTGGGGATAACACTGTATTGTTATCAATATTGTTCAGTCCTAGTGGAGATGATTCAGTAACGTCCTGCCCAGGCGGAGATGACCAATTATTGTTCTGTCCTGGTGGAGATGACAATGTATTGTTCAGTCCTGGTGGAGATGACCTATTGGTGTTACGTCCTGGTGAAAATGACCCAGTATTGTTCTGTCCTGATGAAGATGACCCAGTGTAGTTCCATCCTGGAGGAGCTGACATAGTATTGTTCTGTCCGGTCGGCGATGATCCAATAATAGTGTGTCCTGTTGGAGATGATGCAATATTATTCCGTCCTTGTCGAACTAACACAGTATTGTTCCGTTCTGGTGGAGCTGGCACAGTATTATTCCGTCCAGGTAGAGATGACCCAGCATTGTCCTGTCCTGGTGGAGATGAACTAGTGTTGTTCTGTTCTGGTGAAGATGACCCAGTGTTTTTCTGTCCTGGTGGAGATGGCCCAGTATTGATCTGTCCTGATGAAGATGACCCAGTATAGTTCCATCCTGGAGGAGCTGACACAGTATTGTTTTGTCTTGTCGGAGATGATGCAGTGTTGTACGGTCCTGGTGGAGATGACCCAGCATTGTCCTGTCCTGGTGGAGATGATACAGTATTATTCCATCCTGGTTGGTATGACCCAGTGTTTTTATGTCCTGGTGGAGATGATTCTGTATTGTTATGTTCTCGTGAAGATGATACATTATTGTTATGTCCTGATGAAGATGACCCAATATTGTTCTGTCCAGGTGAATATGACCCAGTATTGTTCTTTCCGGGAGTAGATGATTCGGTACGGTTTTGTCCTGGTGGAGATGACCCAGTATTGTTATGTCCCAATTGAGAAGACCCGGTACTGTTATGTCCTGGTGTAGATGAACCAGTATTGTTCTGTCCTGGTGAAGATGGCCCAGTATTGTTATGTTCTGATGAAGGTGACCCAGTATTGTTCTGTCCCAATGGAGATGACGCAGTATTGTTCTGTCCTGGTGAAGATGTCCCAGCATTGTTCTTTCCTGGTTGAGATGAACCAGTACTGTTAGGTACTTGTGGATATGACCCAGTGTCGTTTTGTTCTGGTGATGATGACCCAGTATTGTTCAGTCCTGGCGGATATGACGCAGTACTGTTCTGTCGTGGTGGATATGACCCAGTGTTTTCTTGTCCTGAAGAAGATGACCCAGTATTGTTCTGTCCTGGAGTAAATGATTCAGCACTGTTATATCCTGGTGGAGAAGATCCATTATTTTTATGTCCTGTTGGAACTGATACAGTGTTGTTCCGCCATGGTGGAGATAATCCAGTACTGTTATGACCCGATGGATATGACCCACCATTGTCCTGTCCTGATGGAGATGAAATAGTATTGTTCCGACCTGGTGAAGATGACCCATTAATGTCCTGTCCTGATGGATATGACCCATTACTGTTATGGCCTGGTGGAGATGACCCAGAATCGTTATGTCCTGGTGCAGATGACCAAGTATTGTTCTGTGCAGGTGGATATGACCTAGTGTGTTTCTGTTCTGGTGGATATAACAAAGTGTTGTTCTGTCCTGGTGTAGATGATTCTGTATTGTTGGGTTCTCGTGGAGATGACACATTATTGTTATGTCCTGGTGAAGATGACCCAGTATTGTTCTGTCCAGGTGAATATGACCCACTATTGTTCTGTCCTGGAATAGATGATTCAGTACTGTTTTGATCTGGCGGAGATGACCCAGTATTGTTATGTCCTGATTGAGAAGACCCAGTACTGTTATGTCCTGTTGGAGATGAACCAGTATTGTTATGTTCTGATGGAGAAGACGCAGTATTGTTCTGTCCTAGTGTAGATGATTCTGTATTGTTGGGTTCTCGTGGAGATGACACATTATTGTTATGTCCTGGTGAAGATGACCCAGTATTGTTCTGTCCAGGTGAAGATGACCCACTATTGTTCTGTCCTGGAATAGATGATTCAGTACTGTTTTGATCTGGCGGAGATGACCCAGTATTGTTATGTCCTGATTGAGAAAACCCAGTACTGTTATGTCCTGTTGGAGATGAACCAGTATTGTTATGTTCTGATGGAGAAGACGCAGTATTGTTCTGTCCTAGTGTAGATGATTCTGTATTGTTGGGTTCTCGTGGAGATGACACATTATTGTTATGTCCTGGTGAAGATGACCCAGTATTGTTCTGTCCAGGTGAAGATGACCCACTATTGTTCTGTCCTGGAATAGATGATTCAGTACTGTTTTGATCTGGCGGAGATGACCCAGTATTGTTATGTCCTGATTGAGAAAACCCAGTACTGTTATGTCCTGTTGGAGATGAACCAGTATTGTTATGTTCTGATGGAGAAGACCCAGTATTGTTCTGTCCCAATGGAGATGACGCAGTATTGTTCTGTCCTAGTGTAGATGATTCTGTATTGTTGGGTTCTCGTGGAGATGACACATTATTGTTATGTCCTGTTGAAGATGACCAAGTATTGTTCTGTCCAGGTGAAGATGACCCACTATTGTTCTGTCCTGGAATAGATGATTCAGTACTGTTTTGATCTGGCGGAGATGACCCAGTATTGTTATATCCTGATTGAGAAGACCCAGTACTGTTATGTCCTGTTGGAGATGAACCAGTATTGTTATGTTCTGATGGAGAAGACCCAGTATTGTTCTGTCCCAATGGAGATGATGCAGTATTGTTCTGTCCTGGTGAAGATGTCCCAGCATTGTTCTGCCCATGTGAAGATGACACAGTATTGTATTGTCCTGGTTGAGATGAACCAGTATTGTCCTGTCCTGGAGTAGATGATGCAATATTGTTCTGTCCTGGTTGAGATAACCCATTATTGTTCTTTCCTGGTTGAGATGAACCAGTACTGTTAGGTACTTGTGGATATGACCTAGTGTCGTTTTGTTCTGGTGACGATGACCCAGTATTGTTCTGTCCTGGTGGATATGACGCAGTATTGTTCTGTCGTGGTGGATATGACCCAGTGTTTTCTTGTCCTGAAGAAGATGACTCAGTATTGTTCTGTCCTGGAGTAGATGATTCAGCACTGTTATATCCTGGTGGAGATGATCCACTATTTTTATGTCCTGTTGGAACTGATACAGTGTTGTTCCGCTCTGGTGGAGATAATCCAGTACTGTTATGTCCTGGTGGATATGACCCACCATTGTCCTGTCCTGATGGAAATGAAATAGTATTGTTCCGACCTGGTGAAGATGACCCACTAATGTCCTGTCCTGATGGATATGACCCATTACTGTTATGGCCTGGTGTAGATGACCCAGAATCGTTATGCCCTGGTGCAGATGACCAAGTATTGTTCTGTTCTGGTTGAGATGACCCAGTATTGTTCTGTCCAGGTGAAGATGATCCACTATTGTTCTGTCCTGGAGTAGATGATTCAGTACTGTTTTGAGCTGGTAGAGATGACCCAGTATTGTTATATCCTGATTGAGAAAACCCAGTACTGTTATGTCCTGGTGGATATGAACCAGTATTGTTATGTTCTGATGGAGATGACCCACTATTGTTCTGTCCCATTGGAGATGATGCAGTATTGTTCTGTCCAAATGAAGTTGTCCCAGCACTGTTCTGCCCATGTGAAGAAGACCCAGTATTGTACTGTCCTGGTTGAGATGAACCAGTGTTGTTCTTTCCTGGTTGAGGTGAACCAGTACTGTTGTGTACTTGTGTATATGACCCAGTATCGTTTTGTTCTGGAGACGATGACTCAATATTGTTCTGTCCTGGTGGATATGCCCCAGTAGTGTTCTGTCCTGGTGGATATGACCCATTGTTTTCCTGTCGTGGTGGAGGTAACCAAATGTTGTTCTGCCCTGATATAGATGATTCAGTACTGTTATGTCCTGGTGGGGATGATCCATTATTGTTATGTCCAGAAGAAGATGACCAGGTATTGTTCTGTCCTGGTGTAGATGATTTAGCACTGTTATGTCCTGGTGGAGATGATCCATTATTTTTATGACCTGTTGGAACTGACACAGTGTTGTTCCGCCCTGGTGGAGATAATCCAGTCAAGTTATGTCCCGGTGTATACGACCCACCATTGCCCTGTCCTGATGGATTTGAAATAGTATTGTTCCGACCTGGTGGAGATGACCCATTACTGTTATGTCCTGGTGCAGATGACCAAATATTGTTTTGTCCTGGTTGAGATGACTCAGTACTGTTCTTTCCTGGTTGAGATGATTCAGTATTGTTTTTTCCTGGTTGAGATGAACCAGTACTGTTATGTACTTGTGGATATGACCCAGCAATGTTCAGTCCTGGTGACGATGACTCAGTATTGTTCTGTCCTGATGGATATGACCCAGTATTGTTCTGTCCTGGTGTAGATGATTCTGTATTGTTATGTTCTCGTGGAGATGATACATTATTGTTATGTCCTGGTGAAGATGACCCAGTATTGTTTTGTCCAGGTGAAGATGACCCACTATTGTTCTTTTCTGGAGTAGATGATTCGGTACTGTTTTGTTCTGGTGGAGATGACTCAGTATTGTTATATCCTGATTGAGAAGACCCAGTACTGTCATGTCCTGGTGGAGATGAACCAGTGTTGTTCTGTCCTTGTGAAGATGTCCCAGCATTATTCTGTCCAAGTGATGATGACCCAGTATTGTTCTGTCCAGGTTGCGATGAATCAATATTGTCCTGTCCTGGAGTGGATGATGCAATATTGTTATGTCCTGGTTGAGAAGACCCAGTACTGTTATGTCCTGATGGAGATGACCCACTATTGTTCTGTCCTGGTGGAGATGACCCAGTATTTTTTTTTCCTGATGAAGATGACCAAGTATTGTTCTGTCCATGTGAAGATGGCCCAGTATTATCCTGTCCTGGTTGAAATGACCCAGTATTGTACTGTCCTGGTGAAGGTGACCCAGTATTGTTCTGTCCTGGTTGAGATGACCCAGTATTGTCCTGTCCTGGTGAAGGTGACCCAGTATTGTTCTGCCCATGTGACGATGACCCAGTGTTGTCCTGTTCTGGTTGAGATGACCCAGTATTGTCCTGTTCTAGAGTATATGATGCAGTATTGTTATGCCCTGGAGTAGATGATACAGTATTGTTTTGTCCTGGGGTAGATGATGCAGTATTGGTATGTCCTGGAGAAGATGATACAGTATTGTCCTGTCTTGTTGTAGATGATCCAGTACTATTATATCTTGGTAGCGGTAACACAGTGTTGTTATGTCCTGGTGGAGATGACCCAGTGTTGTTTTGTCCTGGTGGATATGACCCAGTGTTGTTATGTCCTGGTGGAGATAATCCAGTGTTGTTTTGTCCTGGTGGAGATAATCCAGTGTTGTTATGTCCTGATTGAGATGACGTAGTATTGTTTTGTCCTGGTGGGTATGACCCATTACTGTTATGTCCTGGTGGAGATGACCCAGTGTTGTTATGTCCTGGTGCAAATGACCCAGTATTGTCCTGTCCTGGTGCAAGTGAACCAATGTCGTTATGAACTGCTGGAGATGACCCAGTATCGTTCTGTCCTGTGGCAGATGACCAAGTATTGTTCTGTCCTGGTTGAGATGACCCAGTGCTGTTATGTACTGATGGATATGACCCAACATTTTTTTGTTCTGATGGAGATGTCCAAATGTTGTTCTGTCCTAGTGTAGATGATTCAGTACTGTTATGTCCTGATGAAGTTGACCCAGTATTGTTCTGTCCAGGTGAAGATGATTCAGTACTGTTTTGTCCAGGTGGAGATGACCCAGTATTGGTATGTCCTGGTTGAGAAGACTCAGAATTGTTCTGTCCCAGTGGAGGTGACGCAGTATTATCTTGTCCTGCTGAAGATGTCCCAGCATTGTTCTGTCCACGTGAAGATGATCCAGTATTGTTCTGTCGTGGTGTAGATGATCCCGTACTATTGTGTCCTGGTAGAGGTGACACAGTGTTGTCCTGTCCTGCTGAAAATGACGTAGTACTATTATTTCCTGGTGGAGATGACCCAGTATTGTACTGCCCTGGTGGAGATGACTCGACTCTGTTATGTCCCGACTGAGATGACCCAGTATGGTTATGACCTGATGGAGATGACCCAATACTGTCATGTCCTGATGGAAATGACCCATTATTGTTATGTTCTTGTGGAGATGACCAAGTATTGTTATATCCTGTTGGAGATGACCCAGTATTGTCCTGTGCTGGTGGATATGACCCAGTATTGTTCTGTCCTGGTGCAGATGACCCGGTATTGTTCTGTCTTGGTGCAGATGAACCAGTATTGTTCTGTCCCAGTGGATATGTCCTAGTATTGTCCTGTCCTGGTGAAGATGACCCAGTAGTATCCTGTCTTGGAGCCGATGACCCAGTATTGTTCTGTCGTGATGGAGATGACCCATTACTGTTTTGTCCTCGTGAAGATGACACAGTGTTGTTTTGTCCTGGTGGAGGAGATCGAATATCGTTATGTCCTGGTGGAGATGACCCAGTACTGTTCTGTCTACGTGGGGATGACCCACTATTGTTATCAATATTATTCTGACCAGGTGGTGATGATTTAGATCTGTCTTGTACTGGTGGAGATGACCCAGTATTGTTCTGTCCTGGTGGAAATGACCCGGTATTGTTCTGTCCTGGTGCAGATAACCCAGTATTGTTCTGTTCTGGTGGGGATGAACCAGTACTATTATGTCCTTGTGTAGAAGTTCTGTTATGTGTTGATAGAGATGACTGAGTATTGTTCTGTCCTGGTGGGGATGACCGAGTATTGTTCTGTCCTGGTGCAGATGAACCAGTATTGTTCTGTCCCAGTGGATATGTCCTAGTATTGTCCTGTTCTGGTGAAGATGACCCAGTATTGTCCTGTCTTGGAGCCGATAACCCAGTATTGTTCTGTCGTGATGGAGATGACTCATTACCGTTATGTCCTCGTGAAGATGACACAGTGTTGTTCTGTCCTGGTGGAGGAGATCCAATATCATTAAGTCCTGGTGGAGATGACTCGGTATTGTTATCAATATTATTCTGACCAGGTGGTGATGACTTAGTACTGTCATGTCCTAGTGGAGATGACCAAGTATTGTTCTGTCCTGGTGCAGATGACCCAGTATTGTTTTGTTCTGGCTGAGAGGACCCAGGATTGTTGTGTCCTGATGGAGATGACCCAGTATTGTTATGTCCTGGTGGAGATGACCCAGTATTGTTATGTCCTGGTGGAGATGACCCAGTATTGTTATGTCCTGGTGGAGATGACCCAGTATTGTTATGTCCTGGTGGAGATGACCCAGTATTGTTATGTCCTGGTGGAGATGACCCAGTATTGTTATGTCCTGGTGGAGATGACCCAGTATTGTTATGTCCTGGTGGAGATGACCCAGTATTGTTATGTCCTGGTGGAGATGACCCAGTATTGTTATGTCCTGGTGGAGATGACCCAGTATTGTTATGTCCTGTTGGAGATGACCCAGTATTGTTCTGTCCTGTTGGAGATGACCCAGTATTGTTCTGTCCTGTTGGAGATGACCCAGTATTGTTCTGTCCTGGTGGAGATGACCCAGTATTGTTATGTCCTGGTGGAGATGACCCAGTATTGTTATGTCCTGTTGGAGATGACCCAGTATTGTTATGTCCTGGTGGAGATGACCCAGTATTGTTATGTCCTGGTGGAGATGACCCAGTATTGTTATGTCCTGGTGGAGATGACCCAGTATTGTTCTGTCCTGGTGGAGATGACCCAGTATTGTTCTGTCCTGGTGGAGATGCTGCAGTATTGTTCTCTCCTTTTGGAAATAAAACATTATTGCCTTGTCTTGTTTGATATGCTGCAGGATTGTTCTGTCCTGCTGGAGATGAGGTAGTATTGTTCTGTTCTAGTGGGTGTGCAGCAGCATTGTTCAGTCCACTAGTAGACGACGCAGAATTGTTAAATTCTGTTGGCGATGAAGCAATATGTGTTACGTTTGGTGGATACGCCGCAGTTTTGTTCCGTCCTGACGTAGATACCACAGGATTGTTCAGTTCTGTCGGAGATGAAACCGTATCTGTTACGTCTGTTGGAGATGAAGAAGTATTGGTTAGTGTTGTTGGATATACCGCTGGACTGTTCAGTTCTTTTGAAGATGCTGTACTATTGGTTTGTTTGGGTGGTGATATTGTGTCTGCCGTAGATAACACGTCTCCGTCATATGGAGTCGAAGCAGTGTCGTCTTTAGGGCGGAACTTTTCAAAGTCATCTTCAATGAGCGTTGCTGCGCGACTTCCCGTGTCAACAGATGTGGCTTGACCAGACCGGGACAACATGGTCCCATTAAAGTAACTCGCCACTGATGCATTAAATTCACCGCCGTCATTTCCCTCTTTTATTGGCAGTTCCATTTCGTAGTCATCTACTTGAACTAGAGTTGGTGCAACGGGGAGATACGTCGTCGTCAGTCCTTTCGCATGCTTACTGTCGTTGCTTTGAGAGCCGAAGTTTATCGTCGTACGTGTGGGGTTATGTTTTTTGAAACCAGTACTACGACTGTCCGAATCTGCACTGATGATTTTCGATGTTAGTGCAATTGTTGGTATAAAATTATTTTCAATAGTACTAGTGGGATTCAGTTTGGTACGTTTTGTCGGTTTTGCCGACGATGCCGCTTCTAAGTTCGTCCTTTGTGGCGTTGATGTTACGTCTGTAAAGAGCTGTGTCGTTGATAGTTCTTTCCATGGCTGTGTTGGTGACATTGTCGATTGTGGGTTTAGTGACATTGTCAGTGACATTGTTGTTTGTGGTATTAATGTCAGTATTGGTGGTTTTGTTAATTGTGTTTTTTGTGGCAGCGTCGGTGACAATGTTATTTGTGGTTTTACTGGTAGTGTCGGTGTCTTTGTTGATTGTGGTTTGTGTGGCAGTGTCAGTGGCAACATCGACTGTGGTTTTACTGGCAGAGTTGATGACTGTTTTGATTGTGGTTTTTCGGTCAATGTCAGTGGCGTTATTGATTTTGGTCTTAGTGGCAGTATCAGTGGGGTTGTTGATTTTTGATTTAGTGGCAGTGTCGGTGATATTGGTGATTGTGGTTTTGTTGATGGGTTTCTTGGTTGTAGTTTTTGTGTCAATGTCAGTGACATTGCCGATTTTTGTTTTGGTGACGCTGTCTGTGGCGTTGTTGATTGTGGTTTTAGTGGCAGTGTCGGTGACATTGGTGATTGTGGTTTTACTGGCAGTGTTGATGGCTTTCTTTGTTGTGGTTTTTGTGTCAGTGTCAGTGACATTGCCGATTGTGGTTTTGGTGGCGGTGTAGCTGGCGTTGTTGATTGTGGTTTTAGTGGCAGTGTCGGTGACATTGGTGATTGTGGTTTTACTGGCAGTGTTGATGGCTTTCTTTGTTGTGGTTTTTGTGTCAGTGACATTGCCGATTGTGGTTTTGGTGGCGGTGTCGGTGGCATTGTTGATTGTGGTTTTAGTGGCAGTGTTGGTGACATTGGTGATTGTGGTTTTACTGGCAGTGTTGATGGCTTTCTTTGTTGTAGTTTTTGTTTCAGTGTCAGTGACATTGCCGATTGTGGTTTTGGTGGCGGTGTCGGTGGCATTGTTGATTGTGGTTTTAGTGGCAGAGTCGGTGACATTGGTGATTGTGGTTTTACTGGCAGTGTTGATGGCTTTCTTTGTTGTGGTTTTTGTGTCAGTGACATTGCCGATTGTGGTTTTGGTGGCGGTGTCGGTGGCATTGTTGATTGTGGTTTTAGTGGCAGTGTCAGTGATATTGGTGATTGTGGTTTTACTGGCAGTGTTGATGGCTTTCTTTGTTGTGGTTTTTGTGTCAGTGACATTGCCGATTGTGGTTTTGGTGGCGGTGTCAGTGGCATTGTTGATTGTGGTTTTAGTGGCAGTGTTGGTGACATTGGTGATTGTGGTTTTACTGGCAGTGTTGATGGCTTTCTTTGTTGTAGTTTTTGTGTCAGTGTCAGTGACATTGCCGATTGTGGTTTTGGTGGCGGTGTCGGTGGCATTGTTGATTGTGGTTTTAGTGGCAGAGTCGGTGACATTGGTGATTGTGGTTTTACTGGCAGTGTTGATGGCTTTCTTTGTTGTGGTTTTTGTGTCAGTGACATTGCCGATTGTGGTTTTGGTGGCGGTGTCGGTGGCATTGTTGATTGTGGTTTTAGTGGCAGTGTCAGTGATATTGGTGATTGTGGTTTTACTGGCAGTGTTGATGGCTTTCTTTGTTGTGGTTTTTGTGTCAGTGTCAGTGACATTGCCGATTGTGGTTTTGGTGGGGGGGTCGGTGGCATTGTTGATTGTGGTTTTAGTAGCAGTGTCGGTGACATTGGTGATTGTGGTTTTACTGGCAGTGTTGATGGCTTTCTTTGTTGTTTTTGTGTCAGTGACATTGCCGATTGTGGTTTTGGTGGCGGTGTCGGTGGCGTTGTTGATTGTGGTTTTAGTGGCATTGTCGGTGACATTGATGATTGTGGTTCTTGTGCCAGTGGTTGTGTCGATCGTGGTTTTAGTGGTTGCGTCGGTGACACTTTTGACTGTCGTTTTAGTGACACAGTCGGTGACATTGTCTTCTGCGGTTTCAATGTCTGCTCAGTTGAGGGTGAAATTGTTGATGATGTTTTCGGAGGCATTGTCGGTGATATTGTCGTCGGTGTTTTTGGCGTCATTGTTTGTGACGTTATCGGTGGCATTGTCGTTGGCATTTTCGGTGTTGTTGTCGGCAGAATTATTGGTGACATTTTCGGCGGTATTTCTGGTGGTATCGTTGGGGTTGTTTTCCTTGGAATTGTCGGTGGTATCGTCGGTGGAATTATCGGTGGCTTTGTCAGTGGTATTTTTGTCTGTGATGATGTCGATTTTGTTGTCGGTGACATGGTCTGTGTAGTACTCGGCGGTATTGTTGTTGTCGGTAACATTGTCATTGGTGTTGTCGGCGTTGTTGTTGGTGTCGTTGTCAGTGGTATTGTTGGTGTTGTTGTCAATGGTTTTGTCGGTGTCGTCGATAGAACTGTCGCTCGTATAGTCGGAGCTATAAGTGATGTCAGTGGAACTTTCGGTGGTGTTGTCGGCTTTGTTTTTGTTTTTGCTGTTGTTGCCAGTAGCATCGGCGGTGATGTTGTAGGTGTTGTCGGTGGATTTGTAGGTGGTGTTGTCGATGTTGTTGTTGGTAGAATTGTCGATGGCATTATCGATTGTATTGTCTTCGGCATTTTCGGTGGTATTGTAGTTAGTATAGCCCGTGGTATTGTCTGTGGCATTGTTGATGGTGTTTTCGACGGTGATGCCGGCGTTAGTGTCGGTGAAGTTGACGGTGGCTTCATCGCGAGCCTTGTTGCTGCTAGCGTAGTCGGGGACGTTTCCTGTGCGGTTGTCACCGACGTTCTTCTGCCGCGTCGTCGTGGTGTCGTGGGCGGGGTGGTCGCGTTCGGGTCGAATGGTGTCGGACACAGGTAGTCGCAGTCGACGGTCTCGTCCTTGTAGCGACAGTGCTTCGACACGGGGTCGAATATGTTGCCGGCGGGACAGGGCAGAGAGACGAGGAAGCCGAGGCACAGGAAGTAGCGGTCGCAGTGGTTCCGGTCCGTGTAAACGGCGTACAACTTACACGAGTACCGGGTCCGGGCATCGCACGGCTCTGAAGAGGAAAACAAACATTATATAATTACCAGCTTAAATACTTATTTTAACCCGAGAATTTATTTATTTTAACATTCAAACCAATTTATTTAATCTACTGATGTTTACTATTACAGGTGTACTGTCTTTATTTAATTACTGTTATAAAAAATATTTTTTTATTTCTGCTATTTATGTGTGTATTAGTCTAATGGAAAGCGCTATGCACGTTGTGGAAATGGCGCTATATAAAATAAACATTATTATTGCATACAGTCACGGGGCAACAACCATACGATGCAGTTGTGACCAGTACATATTTATCTACCTAAACATTTTCCCGCTGATCAGTATTTTTGCCGTCGCCAATGACGACATTTCTAGGCAAACCGAACGTTATATCAGTGGCGCCCTCGGGAGAGTGGCTCACCGTCAAACCATCCACTGTTTCCCACGTGAGCAGTGAACTAGTAACAAGATACGTCTAAATGGCTACCATTTTTACGACATCGCAAATTGGCATAAAGAAGCGAGCGAATATCGGCGCCTGGGAGGAGATTCTGTCAGACTGCCCCAGAGTTAGCGTACTGATGCATGGACGTCGCTTGTCTGTAACGGAGTCGGATTGCATTGTTTTAGATGTGAATTAACATTGAAACAGATTTCACGCATTTATTCTGTCAATTATCGGAAGGTACGTGTATAATAAGCCACCCCAAACTACTTAGATAATAATAAAGCAGCGTGTATTGCGCCAACATCCTTGGAAACCAAGCTTACAGGCGCAAAGGTATTATTATAATAAAATGCAAAAATAATATTATAGTAAAACGAAAATTAACGGTGCCAACGGTTTGAGTCGCGTAGAGGAGTAAATGCGAGAGGGCGATAGCTGACATTTCCCCACATTAGAACAAGTTCGCGAGTACTTGAGCAACGACTTTTGTCTTCTCTGCACCATACAGAAATGACGGCGAGTGATGTCAAATAATTCAGTGATATATACTATCTAAAATTATGGTATATTCTGTTCATATAAAAATAGCGCTGGTCGTCCGTTTAACGAGAGGCGAGTTAGAGATTTCAAGACGGGGTCCAGACACTGGGAACTGTGTATCCCTCGTGAGTCGGAAATCACGTTAACGTCGGTCTCGTCTGTTTAAACTTGTCACGTAAAAATACCGCTGAGGACAACAAGCCCCCTGACAACGACCACCCTCAATGTCAGCAGATAAAAGATCGGCTTGACTATAGTGTTTTACACACAGGCTTACCATTCGAATGAGGCTTCATACCACAATGACATTCTAGCAATCACAATGTGTTAATAGAACTTGGCCGAGTGCTGGAAACATGTGGACAATGTATAAAACGGTTGACCATACCGACGGATGGTAGCTCATATACCATGTACAAGGGACATGAGCAGGTTTTTTCTTTTTAACTATGCTAACAAGTTGTCAGATTAAATAACAGCTTTTTCTAAGTACCTATAAACAGCCACACTTCGCAGTAACTTGGTGAGCAAGAACATATGGCCGCACTGTTTTAGAATATGCGGCCAAGTCGGGTTTCTCGTCCGAATAAACTAAAACCTTGGGCCGTCGGCATTTTGACGCCTAGACCCCTGTATCCAGATAGAAGCATCTCTAGCAAACGTCCACATAGTGTCACTGGTTACACTTGTATACATGCTGGTAATACGACTGTTTCATGTCAACTCCGGTCTGCGGGTCGCGTGGCCAGCATCGTTGGAACAACGAGTGAAGCGGTGACGATCGTTCACCGAGATGCAACAACGTGACGTGACAACGACGGAACAACGGGTGATGCAGAGACGATCGCTACTATGAGATGCAACAACGTGACGTGACATCGACGGAACAACGGGTAATGCAGAGACGATCGCTACTATGAGATGCAACAAAATGACGTGACATCGACGGAACAACGGGTGATGCAGAGACGATCGCTACTATGGGATGCAACAACGTGACGTGACATCGACGGAACATCGGGTGATGCAGAGACGATCGCTACTATGAGATGCAACAATGTGACAACGACGGAACAACGGGTGATGCAGAGACGATCGCTACTATGAGATGCAACAACGTGACGTGACATCGACGGAACAACGGGTGATGCAGAGACGATCGCAACTATGAGATGCAACGACGTGACGTGACATCGACGGAACAACGGGTGAGGCAGAGACGATCGCTACTATGAGATGCAACAACGTGACGTGACATCGACGGAACAACGGGTGATGCAGAGACGATCGCTACTGTGGGATGCAACGACGTTACGTGACATTTCACTACGGAACAGCGACTGAGGCAGTGATGATCGTTCCCTGGAATATCACAACGTGACGTGACATCTACGGAACGAGAAATCTACGGAAGGAGTGAAACACTTGTGATCATCTACGGAACAACGAGTGATGCAGTGATGATCACTCCTTGAGATACAACAACGTTAAGGTATATCTACGGAACAGCGTGCGAGGCAGTGATGATCGCAGTGATGGTCGCAGTGAAGATCGCAGTGATGATCGCAGTGATGATCGTATAACAACGTGACATGACATCTACAGAACAATGAAAGTGACAATGGTGATCGCTCCTTGAGATATAACAACATCTTCCGACATCTACGGGACAACGAGTGAGGCAGTGATGAGAGCTCCCTGAGATACAACAACGTGATGTCTTCTTCTTCTTGCATATGATTCAGGATGGGTCGTCACGTGTCACACTGGAGATCCTGAAACCAGGCGCATGGTGTCTCGTCCAGTCTGACCAGGTTGCCGATGATTTTATGTAGCGGACATTCAGTGGTGATGTTCAAACTCAAAAGCACTGCTAGAACACTTGGATACAAAATGACATGAAAGACGAGTCGATACCGTACAGACAATTGACTTTATCCACTACAGTCGCAAAGCCTGGAGTGTAGTAGCTCACCGGAGAGAACAAGAACAAACCTCACGTGCTCATAAAAGAAAGCAAGATCGCACATCACTTCGTAAAAAACGGTCGCTTTCCTGCAGTAAACCGCGAACTCACCCACGAAGTCAACAAAGAACTCAAGCAGAAACAGCACGCACACTACACACCACGGTAATAACAGCAGCACTTGGCCAAAAACGTCTGCGTTCTTGACACCCCTTCTCGGAGCACGCACGACGCGTCATCAGCGACCCAGCCCGGAAGAGCAGGACTGTGTGGTCAAACGAGGCTGGACAAGAAGATGGCACGCCACGCCTTGTAAACTAAGGACATTCATCCCAGTCCCATCAACGAAGCCAGTCGGACACGACCTTAGCTGCCACTAACTGGTGCGCCTCAATCACATACGAACAGGCTACGGCAGGTTCAAGCATAACATGAAGTGAAGTTTACGGAACATTTAAGTGTGGAAGTGACGATCACTCATTCACACACGACAGCGTAATGTGACATGGAACGATGAGTGAGGCAGTGATGACCAATGCCTGACATACAACAACGTGACATGACATCTACGAAACAACGAGTGACGCAGTGATGACCGTTTACTAATGAAAACAACGTGACGTGACATCTTCGGAACGAGTGAGGCAATGATGATCGCCCCTTGAGGTACAATTTGATGTGACATCTACGTAACAACAAATGAGACGGCGATTATCGCTCCCCAATATAAAACAACGTCACGTGTCATCTGCGAAACAGCGAGTACGTGAGGCAGTGTTGATCGCTCCCTGAGATACAACAACGTGACATGACATCTACGGAACAACGAGTTAGACAGTGATGATAGCTTCTTGAAATACAACAACGTGACATGACATCTACGGAACAACGAGTTAGACAGTGATGATAGCTTCTTGAAATACAACAACGTGACATGACATCTACGGAACAACGAGTTAGACAGTGATGATAGCTTTTTGAAATACAACAACGTGTCGTGACATCTACGGAACAACGAGTTAGACAGTGATGATAGCTTCTTGAAATACAACAACGTGACGTGACATCTACGGAACAACGAGTTAGACAGTGATGATAGCTTCTTGAAATACAATAACGTGACGTAACATCTGCGGAGCAGCATGCAAGGCAGTGATGATCGCTCCCTGAGATACAACAACGTCACGCGACATCTACGGTACAACTAGTGTGGTTGAGGTACAACGGCGTCGTGACCAGCATGTACGGAGACATGCATTGGGAGAGGATTTGTGCGACATAGTGAGACCGTGGTCTGTTTTTGGAAGAGGAACAGTAATGAGACGATGTTCCCCCTCTCTCGGCGCATGAACAGTAGCGAGCCACTCATTGGCCTCTAGTCGACCTCGACCCACATTTGCTAGACTGCACGACACATTGTTTGGCTGACTGTTTGCTAACATTAATTGAATACTTACTGGTAACACGTAATTGTGTTTGTACATTTGCATATGTATTTCCATTCAGCAGGCATTGTACATTAAATTTAGTGTGCACAGTGGCAATTGTTTTCTTGCCATTTAAATAAATTTGACGAATTGTCTATTTTTAACCTACACAGTCGTGGTGTTTTTCTCACAAACAGAAAATGGTTTAACATACTATTTTATGGATTCCCTGGTATAGTATACGACACGGGCTTTACATGCGACCAACCGCCTTGCAAGATCGTAGCGACGAAGGAGTTAGATCGTCCTTAATAGCCAGAGGTGCTGACTACATCAATATACACCTGGTAAATCAACATAACGAAACGTGAATTGATCGACAGACTTCCGATTTAAGCGTTTTTGGCTTTGGCAAATCGTAATAAACCCACTTTCATACATCGACACAGATATCATTGAAATTGTATACGTACAACTGTCTTAATGAAACCTAACCTGCCATCGACCATTTGCCGGCCCATCCGTCTGCCCGCCCGCCCATCCGCCCGTCAACTCAGCTTGCTATAAACCATCTACCCGTCCGCCCGTTTGTCATGACATGGTCTTGAGCGATGATACATAACAGCATATCAACACACCGACGATCACTCCGTGTGTCGGACATCCCGAATATTGGCTATCCTTTAGTAAAGATCTTGCTACGAATGAAATCGCCGCGCAGGCTCCCAATGACTGTAATAAACATGTAAGAAATAATGCGTTAATAGTTTTATAATGGCCGCTTGAGTGAGTGAGTGCGTGCGTGCGTGCGTGCGCGCGTGCATGCATGCGTGTATGTATGTCACTGGGAGGTGTAGCTTTTGTAGCCACTGGTTAGTTATACGCAAACACACACGCACGCACGCACTCACACGCACACACCTACGCACGCACGCACGCACTCACACACCCACACATGCACACACCTCAACTGTATTAAGTAAACCTCCACAAATACATATGTATAAACGATACATTAGAAACTACGAATAAGATCATGCAACTGCGTTTTTGCAACGTTTGTTTATGTTCGCCATTAGTCATCCTCCTATTACCTATGACTGGTCAGGAAGAGGGGCGCGGCGTTAGACTCACTCGAGTGGGCCAAGGTTCGAGTCTACATAGTGTGTTTTATTTTTTTATTCAGGCGACTTCTTAACCACTCCTTTGCTTTTATTTTGGATAAGACATTCAAAAACAGATTTGGTAAAACCAAGAAAAAACTTGAAGATTGCGTATGGACAAGGACGTTATTTAATTGGTCACCTACGCGCGGCTCACCACGATTTGTTAACTATGTTTTTGTCGGATATTTGTTGGACCATCAGTCACTTGCTATGAAACGATTATATGACAATAATTTCACGAAGATGCTACCGGACAATCACCAGATACAGTCCGTTAACGTTCGAACATTCCGACGTATATTTTGTTGTTACATAATTCTGACCCCAAAAGTTGTTTTATATGACAAAAAAACAAAATGACATGTATTTGTATGACATATATTGTTGCAAACTAACAACACTAAAAAAATAAATCCTTAACAAAAACACAATAACTAGATGCAGCCAAACATTTATATAACCAAGCAGAGTCACTCAACGATACGCCATTTTGATTTTGAACTGGTAGCGTATACAATATAATTACGTCACACCTGAATAACAGAGGGCGCTGCGTGAGTGACTATGCTTGGCTATTTAAATGCTTCGAAGCTGCCCACGCTTGTCTTGTGTTCCCGAGAACTAACGACTGCAAACATATCGCCTTCACGAGACTGTTCTATAAATAGCCGCAGACACCAAGCGTCGGCCGACAAAATACTTCTGCCGTGGAATAGCGCACTCTATACAGCGCCTTTAAGCGAGAATACGGTAATTTTAATTAAAGATACGTTCTTGTATAGCGCGGTATTCAGTGCAACGCACTGCTCGGAGCGCTTCACATTTCACTCCCTAGCAGACCTGTTCAATCGAACACTATCTCAACTTCTCTGGGTAGAATTCAGCCATGCTGCAATTATTGCGATACAACTATTCGTACAGAAAAGTCAGCTACTCATTCATACAGCTGAGTGAACAGAGACAACGTAGAGTAAATGAACTTGCCCGTCGTACGAAATGGCAGGAACAGGATTCGAACTCGGTCGATCTCTCGCGATTGAGAGTCCGATGCTCCAACACTAATCAATCGCGCTCCATATTATAATACAACAATTATGATACAACATTCCTTAATGATTTAGTGTGTGGACGTCAGACAATCCAACAACTTTATCTTCATGGATCGAACAACCTATCAGGCCTATTGTTTTTGTTTTGGTGATGCAAATTAACCTGGCACACGAGTTTTAATTAGATCCAATTTTAAGGGTGGAATTACGTAAAAAAAACAGAAATAAAATAGTATTGGTCATCCCGGAGTCAATGACGTACCTGACGGCAGAGGCTGCAGTGTGACGGACGTGGGCGGGGGCGTGGTCGGACATGGCTGCTCGCACTCGGCGAATTCCTGGTACACGCAGCGAGTCGTGTTCGTGTCGTAGTAGGTTCCGTTGGCACACGCCAAGTTCTCGATGGAGCCGCTCACGCACTGGTAGTAGCGGTGGCAGTCCTCCGGGTCACCGTACCGCTCACCCTGGTTGCAGAACTTCTCGACGTTGCACGGTCCCGCTGCACGCAGAGACACGGTCGTTTCAAGTTGATAGAGATTCTTGCTCATCTGATTGTGAGAGTCATACTTAAACATAGGCGTTGGAACCGGGGTGCTTGGAAGGATGCTGAGCCACCCAATATATTAGCTGGGTGGGGGGCAGGGTTTTTGATGATATCAAAATAACTTTAATCTGTATGTCCGTTTTGTGCACATATTATACTAATACAGTACCACATTTGTATTTACACAATTTTCAAGATAATTACACAACATAACAAACACATCTAATGAGATAATCCGTCAAAGATGAATCGACAACTGACCATGAGATGGAATAAATTATGTCTTATCATAACGCCGACAATAGTATATATATTGATTAAATATTAATGATTAACTATCTCAACAACGTGCTCGACTTTAGTCCAAGTATTCTATGACAAAATAAAGGAAACGCTCTCACAAATTGCAACAAAATATATTTTTATTGACACCTACCCAAAATATTGTCTTAGCTACTGCTAAAGAGGAGTTTTTCGACCACACCCAATAGATGGAATAATCCTAACACGAATAGCAATGTAAACTATTGTCATTCTCTATTCTAGCAGCTTATGAAGTGGTTGGAATGAACGACGAAGTATGTGACGCAACGATTAAATAAAGCATATAATTATTATATATACTAGGCAAGGTCGACTTTGAAAGCGCATAGCTCAGGACCTTACGAACTGTGTGATTTTCTGGTAACACTATAGGCCTATCTTTGCATCCGACGCGACGCATTTGAAACAGGAGAGCTAGACAGTATTTTGTCATTCACGCCCTGACAGTGTTGCCTGTTTATATTAATGATGACTTTAATTGGCCTGTTATGATACCCTGTAGCAATACAATAATGTGAATATAGTAATCTTTGAAATCTGACACGAATAAAACTTCTGAAACCTATGTAGGGAATTGGATAATAAGCATAGGTTACTAGTAATAGGTTGTGTTTCTTTCCAGTGCCATAATACACCGCCGAAAGCCGATTCGTGTCCACCCAAGGACACTGCATAACTACATAAACGACAACTGTACATTGTCTGTGATTAAAACGTGACTTTGGTTATTTAAATATTTGCCATATTAGTAATCGCTTGCATCTTGCATACATAATATTAGGTATAGAATGCGCAACGGGTATCACTCGGACTATAAAAGAATATGAAGCAGTTTTCTTGAATTACTGCCCGTGTACTAGTCAATGTCTTATGCTACTCTGGCGAGATGACAAGACAGAATGCAATCCGTGTTTTTTACCAATGCGATTATGCGACGATGGTAACATAATATTATATTGCCAGCAGTGTTTGTTTTAACTTCGAAACCAGTCTATCAGCAATCAGATAGATGAGGTATTGTCACGAAAAGCCCAGTGACATAATGGTCTCGGTATTACGTAACGAAACAGCAACACGCTCGTGTACATTGAAGTTGTCTTTATGATTTGCCATCACTTGCTAAATCGCATCACTTGTAACTTACCTGCGGAGCTCAGATCCAAGCAGCTCGCTGCAATCAGTAACACGAAGACAACGACGACTCGCGTGACTAGCTGAGATGTTGAACCGTGTCTCCGCATGGTCTTACCACACCAGAGGCGACCACCTGATCAAGTCTTCTGCCCTCGGGTTGTGAGTCCGTTACCGGGGATGCTACAAAGTCACTTTACGCGACACGTAAGTTCCAGTGCAATAATTGTCGTTCGTGTGTTACGTAGAATATAAACACACACCAATAAAACACAGCTCACTAGATCAACGCATTATATTCGATATCCGGTCGGATTATAAACAAGGCGGCCGCCGGCGGTGAAAACTGATAATATCCGAGACGAGCGGGCGTCATTGAATCACCATGCTTCGTTAGTAACCGATGTTCCCGGTTCTTTCTGAACATGTCGACATGTACAATATGCAGACTATACTCTGCTTGTGCTAACGCCAACCATCCATCATTAGACTGCGTGAGTTGGTCAACGATTACGCAGCGATCTTATCACACTCTGCCCAAGGACTTCTCCGATTAAAAACTGCGTTGCTACGACACACGTGACTGATTTCAAGTCGACACGCGTGGCTGCACATGTGTGGATTTCCTCATCCTGGCTATGTAAAGTCGTATTGACATTTGCTGTTGACGCCGAGGATTGTAGGGGACCTGCAAGGTACATTTGGCCGCACTGTCTGAGTAATTCCCAATCACACAGCCTCCGTCGTCTCACGATTATACCGACAACGCCCTTGGGGGCGTCGACGAAACTGATACCTGCCGTGGTGTCTGTTTCTGTGATGGATGATGCTGACTCGCCATCTCGTCATACGACACCACCATCGATGTCTCGGCTGGTCGTGAACTACCAACAATGAACCCACATCACAGCTGTATAATAAAACACATCAATTCAGGTTTTCATTGACGGTGGACTTTACTACATTTTAACGTTTATAATTTTGCATATATTCTGTTCTTTCCTCATAAACTAAAATAAAATAATACGACGGGTGGTCTCCTATGGTAGCGACTTTTAACAAGTCTTACTGGGAGTCTACACGACCCTCTCTGTGCGCTGTAACATTTTATAACATGCATAATTGTATATACAGACATATTATTGTTATTATTATTAAATGCGTGTACAGTTTGAATAAATCAGTACACTTCTGTTCTGTTCTGTTCTGTTCTGTTCTTTTCTATTATGTTCTCTTGTGTAATGCCTAACCAATCCTTTCCATCCTTTTGGGAACTTCCTGTGTTCCCAATCTCTCGTACGAGCAACACCCAGTGGCGCCACATTGCGGAACCTGAATAATCGAGGACAGTGAGCGACGATTTTCGTCGTCGAATTTGCATTGTTGTAACTTTAAAAAAATGTTACGCCCGCATGATGCATGGTGTGGCAATACAATAGTTGTTCGTCCCTACACGAGGGTAACTCAGCTTGGGAATCGAAGGGAATAGGAGAAACCAATACCAATATGAGCTCTCGCATTCATGTACAAAACGAGAATGCAACCCGTCAAAGACGGCGTCACAGCTTGGCGCTTATTGGTCAACCATCGGACGTCTGTCCCAAAGGAATATCCATATGCTACGTGAAACTAAATTTTGACTTATTTGATACAAGCAGTAATCTTTGATGTGGTACTTTGTCGAAAGCTTTTTGAAAATCTAAGTAGACGATATCTACTGGTGATCCCTCATCTACCCACTTAGTGATGTCTTCCAAAAAACATAACATATTTGTTAAGTATGACCTCGCTTTAAAAAAACCATGTTGAGATGGGTTTATCAAGTTTTGTTTAACAAGAAAATCCACCATGTGATCTTTAATTAGTCTTTCTAACAATTTACAAATCACTGATGTTAAACTCACTGGTCTATAGTTCTCTGACTTGTTTCTCGAACCTTTTTTGAATAACGGTATAATGTTTGCTTCTTTCCATTCTAAAGGAACCACTCCCTCTTCTAATGACAAATTGAAAACTGTTGCAAGCGGTATGCTAATTTGTTCTACAATTTCCAATAGTAGTTTGGGTGGAATACCATCCACTCCAGGTGATTTATTATCCTTCATAGCCCTTATTTTCTTAGCTACCATTTCCGGGGTTACAATTAATTGTCCTAAATAGTCTGAATCTTCCCCCTTGAACTTAGCCTCTGGTACTGGCAGTGAACTAATATCTTCCCTGGTAAACACTGAACTAAAGTACTCATTCAGGTCTTCTGCCATTAAGAATCCCTCTGATATTATATTTCCAGCACTATCTTCTAGAGGACCGACCTTATCTTGAACTTTCTGTTTGCTTCGAACATACGCATAAAAACTCTTGCTGTCATGTTTTATATTACTAGCTAATTGTTGTTCATAGCTTCTCTTTGAATTTCTAATTTCAGCTGTAGCTTGGTTAAGTGCTTCTTTATAACTGTTGTAGTCTTCATCATTTCCAGTACATCTATATGACTTCCACATCATTTGTTTGTACTTACTTTTTCTAATGGCTTCTTTCGATAAGTGTTTCTTTTTGGACCGTTTTCCTTGTTTTTTGAAGGGTACAAATTTATCGACTATACACTTAATTTCACTCTTTAATACATTCCAGCATTCTGTTGCCGTCTTATTTTTCAGTGTGTTATTCCAGTCTATCTTTGCTAAATATTTCCTCATGTCCTTATACCTTCCTTTGTGGAAATTTCTCCTATACTGCTTTTTACTATTCCTTTCTGATTTTACTTTGATGGTAAAATGTATCTGGTGTATATATATATATGTAGTAGTAATATTGATTTGTGTAATATTCAATTGTATTATACATGTGTTTGACCATATTTCCAACACTTAAGGTAATATCTCAATGGTAGATATTTATTATACAAAGCCGCGTTGTGATTCCGATGATATACCGTTTTGTTTTCACCTTGACCTACATTTTAGAAAAGGAATGTAATACTTGCACAGCTATTATATTGACCCAAGTAGAGAGCGACACACGACTCATACGTTAAACGATTCTAAGCACACAAACACACACGTGCTCATACACGCACGCACGCACACACGCACGTTCGCACGCACACACGCACAGACAAACACACACACCCAAACGCACGCGCGCACAATAAAATAAGTAGAATATGTTTTCCTACATAAATCACTCTTGGTGTGATTTTATTATTTTATATACCTTCGTGATGCTGTTTGCTATAGATTATTTATTCATACATCCAATATTCGTAACATCGTAGCATAGCTGTAAGCGCAAGGACGCTTTAACTAGCGCAGGCAATGAACGACAGTAGTATGTCAGGTCCGTTACGTGGGACGGTGGCGCTCCCTGGAGGAAATCCCATGTTAAAAGATAGGGATTCCCCCAGGGCGCTCCAAGGTTCCTCATTTTTGGAGCCCCCAATTCGATTGTCTTGCTCCTCGCGTTTCTTAGTAATTTCACAAAAACAGAGGAATCAAGTACTCCCCAATGATATCCTAGTTCGTTTATGCATACGGATTAGTTCGTTTTTAAAAAATTAATACAAAAACTGCGAACTCTTTCGTTTTTAGTAAAAACCGGATCCGGTTTTTTGCTTCGATTTTAGCTGAGTATGGACATTGAACTTGGCGTGGAATCGCGTTCTTGTCTTCTCGTGATCGCGAATTATGGGCGATATTGACCTTTGACCCCCACCCTTTGGCGCTGTTGATGTTATGGAATTCCGAGTTTAGGTAACGAGTTGACGTCCACGAACATACATGCCACCGACACAGCAAAATGGGCTAAATTAGACAGACAAAAACAGTACCCACGCATAAAGGTGTATTTCTATTAGAGAACGACTATGGAAGAAACAAAGCAAACAGAAGGAGTTGGCGACAGTGCCAGTGGACTGTGGCCGTGGGCCGTTGCCAGTGCCGTGGTGTCAGTTACAATATCAACAGACGAGATGCAGCGTTCGCAAAGGTTCTTCCAGACAGGTTAGTAATTTCGATTTATTCAGCTATAATCACGTATATTTAGACGTATGAGTATATATATTAATGTTGCTTGTACTAAATTTATTTGATTGTTTTCCTTTTAGTCATTGGTAATGGCGGTATGGGCGGCCTGGCTGGGCCCTGTTTACTATAGACTAATATCAGCTAACAGTACGACGCTATGCCTAAGGCATATACTTATGTCAATGATAGTGACTATATTATGTCTATGTCGTATATGGCAGTAGGCTAGTAGCCTAAGTAGGCTTGGGAAAATAGTAATAGTGTAAATGCATTATAAATGATCCGTATCGATTATAATTATTGAACCAAGATGTACATAATTTACTAACAACAGCAATGTAATAGTAATTTAACAAATTTATTACTTTTATATTTTTGAATTCAATTGTATGTAGTCTTGGTATTTAATTATTTACAAGGAAAAGAATATTCCAGTAGTTTCACCAGGTTTTTTTATTGTCCCTTCTGTGAGTTTTTGTTATGTCCAGAAAAGCAGCGCCCCTCAATACCATGGACATTAATGGCCAAAACATGTATATATTATAGGGATAGCTCTTGACCGTTGGCATTGGTTGCATTTGGCAGGTGGTCATTCATTGCATTGCAACTTTTGCAAGTACATTAAAATGATTATTGTTAGAAACAATCAGTGCTGACTATTAATACATGTACTATATTTTCAGAACTTGGTGTGTCGACACCACATGCAGATGTATGCTTCAAAGCTCTTCACCTTCAGGCAAACGAATGTTATCAAATGTGGTTACTCTGTCACCAAACCTGTTTTCAAAATTATAAATACAAGCAATAAACAAGTATGTCATAGGCGGATCCAGACGGACCTGGGGACAGGTGCCCTCCTAGACCATAAGAATTTGGCGTGTCTGCAAATCTTTTATAATGGGCCCACGCGACTGTGTCCTCCCAGACCGTTTGAAATGTGCCCCAGTTTAGGTGATAATAATAAGCTGAAGTTATGGCGTCTTCCAATATCACCATTCCAGTGGAGCGGGTGATGTTATGGCAGCGTGGCAGCGACAAAATTTAGACTACACCATTTGGTTTGGCTGCCAGTGGAGGTTTTTGTGCCTCCCATACTCGATTTCTGGATCCACCCCTGTGTGTGATAGTTTTGTTTGTCTGCATGAGGATTTTGCAGTAATGTAGTGTCCTTGTTAAATTGCATAGTGTTGTTAGAAATGCATGTGAATTGAAGTAGACAATGTAAAGTAAAAACATTTTATTGAAACTATTTGATGAGATTGACTACAAAATAATGAAAAGTACAATACAACTACAGGTACAATCACTGCACTTGATGTGTATAAAGTAATAATTTTTAATATCACATGCACATAAAATGCAAAACATCAATAGAAACACAAATTAGGAAGAGGTTGAAAAAATGTCAGGTATATATAAAAAACAGATACTTTTATTAAGATTCTTTGTTACAAAAAAACAACACTAGTACACGTGATGTCAAATGCTAGTTGTAGTTTATACATGCCTTGTATGTTTACAACTCACAAAATTAGTGACTAAACAATTATGTGTATTAACAACAATTTTTAATATCAAATAAAATGTAAACCAATGAGAACAAATTACTTAGGAAGATGTTTAGTTGAACAAATGAACTATTATGAATCATAATTGTTTTTTAACAAAGAATCATAATTTATGGTTCTTTGTTAAAAAAAACATCAATGATTAGAAAATTCGAAAATTTTGTAGTTTATGCAATGCTTGGTATGTATGTTTACAACTCGCAAATAATAATGACTAGACTAGTCAGGGTCATCGCCATGTGACTGAGAATGACATGTACAATCACTACATGCTACATTGCTCAGGTTTACTCAGTTGTATGAAGAGTACCGGCTACAGACCGCAATATTTTTGTACGAATAGTCTTCGCATATTAATTTCAGTGTGGCTGAATGCTTCCCACATAAGTCGAGATGGTGTTCGAATTAACAGGTCTGCCAGGGATTAAAGTTTAAAGCGCTTTGAGCAATCCCAAGGACTGGATACTACACCATATCAGTACAGGTGTATAATCATCATGCGAAGTGAAAATGTAATGTAAATTATTTGTGAAAATATAAACCAGTGATAAAAAAGAATAATTTAGAAATATGAAACATGGCATGAAAAGTATAATAACAGTCCTCATGATACATAGAGAACTTAAACAAGTAAAATGCTGCTGTCAGTGTATCAACAGATTGTTGTTGCAAAATGTGAAAAGGCTTTCAATACCATTACTTCATCACAAACTTGTGTTGTTGTACATAACAAGTACCTGGTGTACGTTGCAAGAACTCAGCTGGCTGCCACTGACTATCAGCAACACAAAGACAATGAAACCCTACCACTGTAACAATGCTGGATAATTGATGTATTTTGTCATAGACACTGCTAAAAGTTAAAGTTGAATTTAATACAAATACAGTGTATTATTGACTTTTGATAAATGTGTCATCACATATAAAATATAATACATGTCAGAGCCATGCTAATTGTCACTTTGTCTCCGGTATAGGTAGATGCGGATGTACAGCAAAATGTCAGGAGGCTGGTATGCAGTACCATCGAAGACAGTGAACACATACAGTGATGTCATCGATATCAAAACCGATGTAGTTCACCGAAGAATGCTCGACACTGAACCTGTCTCACGAGCTAGTCAGGCGTCACCATATTCGTATGTCGAGCAACCTACATTCTACATTGGATTTTAGTCAGTTAAGTTAACTGACTGACCTGGAAGCCAGTGTACACCCCATCGGCACTGGGGAATCTGTCACAGATGCAACACACGACACAATTGGGATCAGTCGGTGGACATTCACATAACAAACCATTAATATGCAGCATGCTGCATAATCTTGTCCCGAGATCCTGGACAAATACAGCTGCCCGGTATGCCATATTAACTTGGAGACTCTAGTCCAATCTCCTGTAAAGAAAAGCATATATTCAGTAAACAAAAACAGGTATTATTGTAGTGTTGGTAGTAAATAATTATGGAATGTTCATTCTCATAATCAGTAAATGTAAAATAATGTTTCATGTGTGACCTGCAGCATTTCACAAGAAAAACGGCAGCAAGAAATGTGCTACTACAGCTGCATCTATACATGTTGATATCTTAGGAACAGTCAGTGTTTACCGGGGTTGTTCCGGAGGAGGGAGAGGGTGGGTTGATACAGCATGCATACATTAGTAGAATGTGCTCTTTTTTCAAAACAGTGAACAATTTTAACTATTTTTTCTTTATAATGTGGTCATTGTCATTATATGAATTACATTTGTTTCAATTTAATTACAGTGATGCCTGATCTTAGTCAATATTATAGACTGATTTGAATTCTGCTAATCAGTAAAGCATCAGTAAAGAGCATTTATATATATATTTTTTTTCAGTATACAAATTCATGTCAGTGTCTGCCATGTGTAACTACTACACATATTCATGTTTGACATTTTAAGGTTCTGCCTGAAGTTGAATGGTCAAGGTGAATGTTGGAAATTACAAAATGAGGTGTTATTGTGATGTTAACAGTACTCGCCAAGTATTCAAAGGTTCATAACATGTATGTTTACCTTCTTCAAAAATGAAAAATTTATTTTATAAACTTATTTCTGAGTCATCGCCGTATGCTAAATACTTTTAAAGGTGTATTAATATGTCTGTGGGTATAATATAAGTGCAGAAGTCAACTTAGTTTTCCACGTTCAAGATGTTATTATTAAAATGTGTATGAAAACAAATATATATGTAAATGTGCACATTAACATTTTTGATAACTTATATGTGGTTGATTGTTATAAATTTGAAATTACCCGGATTGATCAAATGTGGGCCTCCCACAGACTATGTATCCTCCCTGTGTCTGCTTGACCCAGGTGACCGCCTTAGCTCCTCTTCTGCCTCCTCTCATTCCCATTCTTGGGTTGCAGTGTGGCCTCTAGCGACATCATAATTCAAGTTACGTATTATGCATTCATATATTGCTGTGGTGAGAATATATACACATATTGGTAAATACACAAGAATAGCTGGCATATGTCAGTTGAAAGGTATCACAGGATACCAATTACATAAACTATAGCCAGGCACCAAGGACCACAATGGAAACAAGTGCGAGCATTATCTTGTTTAATCCTTATATATGGTGTACTTTAACTGTATTTATATTTTATGTATTTACACGTTTACATTAAAATATTTAATAAAATCACCATCATGGTCGTCAATATAACAAATCTCAATTATTTTGCATAAACTACAATGCAAATCAACAACATTCTGCAGTAATAGTATCAAAATATGCGTCATAAAACACTGTTTTAATAATTATGATCACCAATATAATACTCCCGTGTTTGACGTTCTGTTGCACGAAATTACGGATGCTCCCCGACTAAGTTACTTGCACGATCAACAGGGGCATATATCCAAACCAATGTTATTTGTCATTTCGCAGCCTCACGTCATCTATTCTCTACATGTATTGTCGCAATAACATAGTTTATTACCAAGATCCTACTTAACCAAATACAACTTACAATGCACATCAAATATTATGCTCGTTGACACAGCCTCTGAGTCTGACTGAATCTCTGGCTGATAATATGGTCATGGACCTGGTTACTGGCTTAAACTTAGAGTTAGACTGCCTCGAGTCGAGTGTTGACGTTCGCAAGTTGCAATTCTCGTTGGATTAATACGCGGCTACGCGTTCTTGTTGCTAAATTCGATAGTGTAGTATACGTACCTTCGTACAACCACTTTGGAATCTTGATACACCAAAGCACGTGTATGTTGTTATTGTTTTCGAATGTATGGGATGCCGATCTCGCGTAAAGCACGTGACCGAAATGGCGCAGGAGGTCGACAGCGCAATTGGCTTTCGCCAGCTATACCCGGTGTAACGACAAATCTTGTTTTTTTACGATTAAAAAACAAGTACGCATTTTTTATTAAACCGACTGTGCACACTAGTTAAACTATTCACACATTACACATCTGGACCTAAAAGAACCGGATTGGCGATGGGCAAACGAATTGGTTGAGGACATTTAAAGGATAGGAGCAATTATCGTAAACGTATACGACGAAATTTTGAATTTTCCCCATGTTAAGAGATAGGGAATTTTTACCCCGTGTAAAGCATAGGAGCTATTATCGTACAGGTATACGACGAAATTTTTAATTTTCCCCATGTTAAAGGATAGGAGCTATTATCGTAAAGGTATCCGACGACTTTAAAAAAAAAAAAATATACCGAACAGCATTTGAATATGTCACACACGAAATTACTTGGCCCGTAGGCCGAGACTCCGCCAAGGATCGAGCCCTTATTTGGTTGACGATGACATGTATAAAATGTGGTGTTATAATAAGGCGTAATTTATATAATAAAAGGATTATAAATTCAGCTTCTTCGTTAAAAATATTTCAAACAATATTCTATCATAAAAGCCCTAACCTGGCATGGGTATCCGAAAACGACCTCGTATATACATACATAGAGTATGTATCAATGTCTAATCTCTGATTCTTGTAGTTATGGAGTGTGACATGTAAATACGTTTGTGTTGTACACGAATAAAAGGTGCAAACCTCATCTTGTATCTTTTTCGTAGTGTAATGCAAAGCATATGTTGGGAACCTTATTAATAGCCTTACACTTCACAACTAAAGAGACTATCCGTATTGTCAACAGCAAGGATACCAATTTGTCATACGCAATTTGTACTTACCAAGTTTAATGCAGTTGATAGCCTGCTTTCAAAGTGTTTTGAAGTGATACTCCTTGTGCAAGTGATATCGACTTTGTGGCCTTGACACCAAACTTATCGAATAAAGAATTGGTTGCAAATCTCTTTTTCGAATCAGGCGCGTAACAAAGTGAAGCGTTATGATAGAACAGTACAGGTGTATAAGCTATCATTTGTAAGAACTATATCGAACACTGGCTACAAACAAACCGGTATAATCCTTTGACCTGGAACATTATCATATTATTAAAGAAGTAAATACAATCGATACGCTATGCGCGATGCACTATACGCGAGACACGATGTCAATTTGGTGGCCTTGACACCAAACTTATCGAATAAAGAATTGGTTGCAAATCTCTTTTTCGAATCAGGCGCGTAACAAAGTGAAGCGTTATGATAGAACAATACAGAAACATAATAACCTTTCAGATAAGATGTACCCGTATTTATATAGTTTATCGTATTAATGGTCAAGTGTATAAAGACCCATTAAAACGTTTTTATCTTTATTCCATACTATAGTGTTTAATGTCGTGCGTCTTCGGTAAACCTTTCAAACTTGCTTCTGTTGTAAAACACCTAACCTGGTATTGATGTGTGTGTGTGCGCGCGCGTGTGTGTGTGTGTGTGTGAGTGTGGTGTGGTGAGTGTGTGTGTGTGTGAGTGTGTGGGTGTGTATGTGTGTGGGTGTGTGTGTGTGTGAGTGAGTATATGTGTGTGTATGTGGTGTGGTGGTGGTGGTGGTGGTGTGTGTGTGTGTGTGTGTGTGTGTGTGTGTGTGTGCGTGTGTGTGCGAGTGAGTGTTTGTGTGTGTGAGTGTGTGTGAGTGTGGTGTGGTGTGTGTGTGTGTGTGTGTGTGTGTGTGTGTGTGTGTGTGTGTGTGTGTGTGTGTGTGTGTGTGTGTGTGTGTGTGTGTGTGTGTGTGTGTGTGTGTGTGTGTGTGTGTGTGTACTAACTACTCCATCATCGACACACTTCCGGGAATGTTAGAACTGTAGAGTCAGCCATTACAGTCTCATGACTTGAGGTGTGACGGAACTTCTAGCGTAGCGCTTCATGTCTATAAATACGCGGGCACCATCTAACGGGGAGCAATTCACTAGTTGGAACTTTTTTTTAATTGAATTGAATTGAATTTTATTCAACATTCAACATAACATACATACATACATACATATACAGCATAATTCCTATAATGCATACTAAATAAAAAATAATATAGTATATAATATATTGAAATGTTGAAAGGAAAAATGCAAGAAGTGCAATACTTATAGTTAGCATTTCCCTTTCCATAATACATGTACTTAATTTAAAAGATAATTTGACGAATGAGGTACATGAAGTATAATTTAATACTCCTTATTTTAACATAGGACTTATACATGCGAATAAGCATGTTTTTCTAATTATAGACAATGCAGACTTGATGACATCAGTCATCAGACAGGAACAAGTATCTTTGATGTAGATAAATTTGACACATAAAAGGATTTGAACATGATGTATAACAAATGAGTAAAAAAAAAAAATATATATATATATTTTTAAGAATTCGAAGAGTACATAATGTATTTATTGACCAATAGGAATAAGTATCGTTGATGTAAGAATACTTTATACAAAATTAAGATTTGAATATGATTATAGCGATAAAATAAAATGTACTATATATTGTATTTACTGACCAGTAGTGATCTATACCTTTTCTTAAAGGCAATTACATTAGTGCAATTTTTGATATTTGTATTTAAACAATTCCACATATTTACACCTTTTATACTGATACACATCGCTTTCGGAGTTGTTCTGCAATACTTAGATTCAAAGTTATTTTCTTGACGAGTATTGTGGGCATGAGTGGTGTTTACCACTTTAAAACGAGAAAGAAAATTATTTGGCATTAATCTGTTATATATTTTATACATTATGACCATGGATTTTAAATCAATCAGGTCAAAAATAGTCGGTGCATTACATTTAAAGAAAGCTGGCTTTGAGTGAGCTCTATACTCCAACTGACAGCATATTCTGATTGCACGTTTCTGTAGAATATACAGGTATTGAGTCGGTACAACGATCTTTCCGACAAACGTATCCAAGAACCCGTGCGTGTGGTCATCGAAAAAATTCCCAGCGAAGGGGAAAACAAAGTACAACCTTCAAACGAAAATGAAGTCGTCGAAAAGGAGAGCATCGAAAATGAAATCATCGACAGCGTTCCAAAAACTATGAAGCAGAAAGCACGAAGACTACTCGATAAAATGAAAAGAGCCGTAAGGTGGAACGATCGCGGCGAGATGATGTACAGAAACAAGGTGGTACCCGGAAGTAACATTGTAGATCTCGTGAACGATGTGTTGAGAAAACGGAAGTCGTTTGAACCGATGGGATGGGAAAGCTTCGCTCGTGATCTCAAGGACGTCAACAATGGATTTAGTTGGGAACTCAGATCGTTGGCTTTACATGCAGACAGCGTCAGTGGACGACGATATGTCAAAGGAAACCAGCATTCCATTTGACAGTGATCGTCATCGGAATCGTAGACGACCTGTACCATTGCGGCGCGCAGCTCATTCGGTGACACCTTTGCAAATCACACGTTGGGAACCATATTAGTATTACCGATTTGCGACAAAAACAGGTTCGCGTGGGACATACAATCCACAGGAACAGTATTTAAGAGAGAGCATATGGGGAATATTCAAATAAAATCGTGTTTATGCTATGGATGAGTGTGTTTGTTTGTTTTTAGTTTTCATAGTCATCAAGACACAACTAACTTTTCTTCATTTCACTGACAACAAAGTTGCACAAACGAAACACTAAACTTAGCCAAACACGTTGCACGAATTGAATGTTAAAGTATGTGAAGTTTCCTCATGTAAAAGGATAGGCCATTTTCTCCATGTTAAACGATAGGTCATTTTCTCCATGTTAAAGGATAGGAAGTTTCCCCATGTTAAAAGATAGGGCATTTTCTCCATGATAAACGTCAACTCGATGTATCGTAAAGACATACAACGACATTTTGAGTTTGAGGTGCCAAACATCACATACCTTCATGTCAGGAGACGATCATCTGTTCGGATTCATGTCCAACGAGGCGACCATAGGACTCGTATGAGGTATCACTTCTTTTAATGGAAAACATATGTATATGAAGCAGCCGTCTTTATAACGTAACAATTCCATATTTTCAAATAGTGCGAGCGACCAGATACGATACGACCTTCTCGAGAGTCGAAAAAGGAAAGACCAGAATCGTCGGAAGCACGGTATTTACACTAGTTTTCGGCGTCATCTCATTTGGATAACCAATCAGACCGAACGTACATCACGTGACTTCCCTTAACACAAAAACTGTGCACGTTTATGAGACAGGCGACAGCTGATGGCCCCAACGGATAGCAATGTAACTACTCAGAATAACGCCATCTACCGGCCATGACAGATCTCTGTTATTGTCCCCATGTTAAAGGATAGGCCATTTTCTCCATATTAAACGTCAACTCCATGTATCGTACGTTCATGAGACAGACGACATCCAATGGCACCCAACGGACATCAATGTAACTACTCAGAATAACGCCATCTACCGACCATGACAGATCTCTATTCGTCGACACACTTCCGGAAGGATGGAACCGTAGAGACCATCATGACAGTCAAATAACTTCCGGCACGACGTTACTTCCGGCGTAGCGACCCTAGTAGAGACCGCCATGACAGTCAAGTGACTTTCGGTACGACATCACTTCCGGCACAGCGCCCCCTAGTGAATAATTGCCGTACTACATCACATGATGGCGCCATCTAGCGGGTAAAAATATTTAATTAGGTTAGATAGAGAAAAAAGTTGGGGTTAAGCTCACGAAAATTTAATGTTTTGTTCCACAGGGACAAAAACATTAAATTTTCGCGAGCTTAACCCCATGTGGCACAGAGACAAGTGAATTTGGCAACGTAACATTTGTTGACGGTCCACAGCAACTGCGGACACTGTGCCGTTTCCAGCTGTCCCGACGTGAGAAATATCTCTTGCAATCTGGGCACTGGAACGGTGATGGTGTGAAAGTATAAGTTCCGACTAGTGAATTGGTTACCCGTTAGATGGTGCCAGCGTATTTATATACATGAAGCGCTACGCTAGAAGTTCCGTCACACCTCAAGTCATGTGACTGTAATGGCTGACTCTACAGTTCTAACATTCCCGGAAGTGTGTCGACGATGGAGTAGTTAGTACACACACACACACACACACACACACACACACACACACACACACACACACACCAAACCACACTCACACACACACACACACACACACACACACACACACACACACAAACACACACACACACCACCACCACCACCACACACACACACACATACTCACTCACACCCACACACCCACACACATACACACACACCCACACACACACACACACACACACACACACTCACTCAATCACACACACACACACCACATCACACTCACACACACACACACACACACACACACACACACACACACACACACACACACACACACACACACACACACACATCAATACCAGATTAGGTGTTCTACAACAGAAGCAAGTTCGAAAGGTTTACCGAAGACGCACGACAATAAACACTACAGTATGGAATAAAGATGAAAACGTTCTAATGGGTCTTTATACACTTGACCATTAATACGATAAACTATATAAATACTGGTACATCTTATCTGAAAGGTTATTATGTTCCTGTACTGTTCTATCATAACGCTTCACTTTGTTACGCGCCTGATTCGAAAAAGAGATTTGCAACCAATTCTTTATTCGATAAGTTTTGTGTCCAGGCCACAAAGTCAATATCACTTGCACAAGGAGTATCACTTCAAAACACTTTGAAAGCAGGCTATCAACTGCATTAAACTTGGTAAGTACAAATTGCGTATGACAAATTGGTATCCTTGCTGTTGACAATACGGATAGTCTCTTTAGTTGTGAAGTGTAAGGCTATTAATAAGGTTCCCAACATATGCTTTGCATTACACTACGAAAAAGATACAAGATGAGGTTTGCACCTTTTATTCGTGTACAACACAAACGTATTTACATGTCACACTCCATAACTACAAGAATCAGAGATTAGACATTGATACATACTCTATGTATGTATATACGAGGTCGTTTTCGGATACCCATGCCAGGTTAGGGCTTTTATGATAGAATATTGTTTGAAATATTTTTAACGAAGAAGCACGAATTTAAATACTACAGTATGAAAATAGATGAAAAAGGATCTAATGTTAGTTTGTACACTTAACTGTTAACACAGTAAACTATATAAATACTGGTACACCCTGTCTAGAAGAATATTATGGTCATAACGCTTCACTTTGTTACGCGCCTGTTTCGAAAAAAAGAGGTTTGCCGACTTTAGTGTCAAGGCCACCGAGTCGTTATCACTTGGACACGGAGTATCACTTCAAAATACTTTGAAAGCAGGCTATCAACTGAACTAAACTTGGTAAGTACAAATTGTGTATGACAAATACTGTTACATGACAAAGGGTTTGACCAAAATATTACACAGATAGCAGGTAGTTTGAGTAATTTACCAGATAAGTAACTGTTTTATAATTCCCTATGTTTTAACACAGGACAAATACACGGATGTTTTTTTTCAACACATAGAGCCTTGATTACCGGTTCATACCAGTTTGCTTATAGCGTGATATGCCTGTAGTGTAGTGAACGGTGATTTTACTCTGAAGGTCATGATTGAATTTTCTAATAAAGTTCTTACAAAGGATGGCTAACCAAATTACAATGATACCTTTGACGTTATACAGGACGCGTGCACGCTCGCGCCCGCAACAAACAAACATGTCCAGATACGTCTCCAGGACACAGTAGCGTCGGTTTTGTAGTGTATTGACAAAAGTACCAAAGAAACTTCTAGAATGAAATTTTACAGGGGAATTGACCATAACGTTATATGGTGGGGTTATATTCAAGTGCGAAAGTTAAAAACAATGGCTAACCAAAGCACTACCTGTATAACCAACTCATCTCGCGTACAAAATTACTGCGCGTACCATGACGTCACTCACTGACCATGACGCCAAATGATGGAATTACATTACATATGCGCAAGTTCAAAACGATGGCTAACCAAATCACTACCTGTTTAACCAGCTCACCTCGTGTACACAATTACTGCACGTAGCAGTTTATAGTTTAATGATGTCACTGTTGATGATCAAATGATGGAATTACATTACACATGCGCAAGTTCAAAACAAGGTCTAACCAAATCACTACCTGTATAACCAACTCATTTCGCGTACAAATCTACTGCGCGTGCCATGACGTCACTGACCATGACGACACATGATGGAATTATATTCAAGCGCGCAAGTTCAAAACAATGACTAACCAAATCACTACCTGTATAACCAACTCATCTCGCATACAAAATTACTGCGCGTAGCAGTTTATAGTTTAATGACGTCATACAGGATGCGTACGCTCACGCTCGCAACAAACAAACATATCCAGACACGTGTCGAGTACGGGATTTATAAGAGACACGAATTTGGGTACTATAGTACGGAAATGATACCAAATGTATAATTCCAAGATGGTCGCTCTGTTCGAAAAAAACGAGGCTATAGGTTCTAATATAACATAGTCCTATATGTAGTCTACATTTCGTATACATTACTTCAGATAAAACGACCTCTGCTGAATTTGTAATCCTTTTATTATATAAATTACGCCTTATTATAACACCACATTTTATACATGTCATCGTCAACCAAATAAGGGCTCGATCCCTTGGCGGAGTCTCGTCCTACGGGCCAAGCAGTCTCGTGTGTGACATATTCAGATGCTGTTCGGTATATTTTATTTTATCAAAAAGTCGTCGGATACCTTTACGATAATATGCTTTAACACGGGGTAAAAATTCCCTATCTCTTAACATGGGGAAAATTCAAAATTTTGTCGTATACGTTTACGATAATTGCTCCTATCCTTTAACATGGGGAAAATTCCCCATCTTTTAACATGGGACCGGAACTATTTTTCAACTTTGACCTCCCCCGGGGGCTCCAAAAATGAGGAACCTTGGAGCGCCCTGGGGGAATCCCTATCTTTTAACATGGGATTTCCTCCAGGGAGCGCCACCGTCCCACGTAAGAGACCTGACATACTACTAACGACCTATCTAACGCTTAGCGCCGAATAGGAGCCGACTTCTGTACTGTTGTGATTAAATTACTGCATTGACCGACGAAGTGGATTGAATACCGTTACCGTCGACTTAATTAAAGGTAGAGTCACATCTTTTGTTGGTGATTCAATGACGCCGATTTGTTGGATTCGCAGGCCTGGACGAACTGCATTGTAGCCTACAAAAGGTGCCGTCAGACGATGCAACTTAGTCGCATGCATAGGTTGCGCGCAGCCTAGTCTCGCCGTATGTTGGTATCATTGCATGCAATACTGTGCACGCAATTATGTTACACGCAGGTTGCATGTTTAGAACATGTCCTACAATATGCAACTTAGTTGCATACAATGACCAATCGGAACCCTGGGGATCGTCAGCGGCAACATTGGCGCCGAAAATAAATAACGTCATCCTTAATGAGGATGGAACACAACAGTTAATAGAGTTATTCAAGGGGCATGAATACTTCTGGTACACGACATGTGGACATTACCACCGTCGAGAACATCGGGCGACGGCTATGACATCAATAACGTTAGGGATGATAGCTTCCACTGGTCGAAGCTTCAAGGGAATAAAAACATATATGGCTCGAATTCATGTTATATTACATCCTGCTATCTATTTCCATGTCCACCAAGCCAAAACAATAAAAAAATCAATGAATTAGAAATTCCACATTTAATGCTGTACATCCGGACATTTTCGAATATGCATATTTTTGGCGCGCTTTTCGGGATGCTTAGATGTGACGTCACTTATGACCCACACTCGCATCAGACCGACCCTTTCCATGCATTCAGAGCATGTTTACAAGTATAGCTTTTGGGTCGAAACGAGCGTCAGAATGAGTTATTGTGCAATATTCCGATGAAATACAAACACTAGTCATCACAGAGGAACAAGCAGTTATCTTACCGTTCCACATGAATCGAATTTTATTCAAAACAATGAATGCGAATGTGCCTACAAGTCGACTAGGTTTCGCCGAGCTTGGGCTCGTTTTCAGAATAATTACATCGAATGCAACCAACGAGAGATAATCTACACCAATAAACATACATAGCAAACATATATCGTATCCAGCTACAGAAAGTAACGTGTATAATCTCATAATATCACTAGAATATCGATGTATGAAGGAGGAGTTGTATTATAACAACTTAAATCAGTGAATGAATTTCTGTTGGACCTGTTACCTCAGTTAGTAAAGGCGTTGGTTCCTTAATATTTATTTTGCAATCGGGCGACGCCGGTTCAAACCCCACACCAAACCGTTGATTTGTTTTATACTTTTTTTGGTTTATGTTTTCGCGAAGTAATATAAACAAAATCATTTTTATACTATGATGCACTGTTTGTAAATATTTTGGTAGTAATTATTTATTCGCCACAAAAATGAAAATATGGTAATTATATATAACGCGATGTTTCTAAATTTTATTTATCCAGACAGATCACCATTTGTTTTTACATATATAATTACAATATATTACCGTAAAATATATATACAATGAATAAATTATATATCCATTACATTATATTTGTTTGGATGAATAAAAGAAAAATCGTTGGCGAATAAATAATTACTACCAAAATATTTATAAACAGTGCATCATAGTATAAAAATGATTTTGTTTATATTACTTCGTGAAAATATAAACCAAAAAGTGTAAAAAAATCAATGGTTTGGTGTGGGGTTTGAACCGGCGTCGCCCGATTGCAAAATAAACGCTAATAAACCAACGCCTTTACCAACCGAGCTAACAGGACCGGTTGAAATTCAGTGACTGATTTAAGTTGTTATGATAAATTGAACAACTCCTCCTTCATACATCGATTTTCTAGTGATATTATGAGATTATACACGTTACTTTCTGTAGCTGGATACGATATATGTTTGCTATGTATGTTTATTGGTGTAGATTATCTCTCGTTGGTTGCATTCGATATAATTATTCTGAAAACGAGCCCAAGCTCGGCGAAACCTAGTCGACTTGTAGGCACATTCGCATTCATTGTTTTGAATACAATTCGATTCATGTGGAACGGTAAGATAACTGCTTGTTCCTCTATGATGACTAGTGTTTGTATTTCATCGGAATATTGCACAATAACTCATTCTGACGCTCGTTTCGACCCAAAAGCTATACTTGTAAACATGCTCTGAATGCATGGAAAGGGTCGGCCTGATGCGAGTGTGGGTCATAAGTGACGTCCCGATACCACGTGATCGCCTAGCTCATTAAATTTTATTTTCCGCGGGAATCGCTACACAGACGGGTTTAAAATCGAATTTATGCTACAAATGTATTTTTCTGTATTTTTTAGTGTTGTCAAATGTTACATACAAGGTTAAACTGTGTGTACACATGGAAAAAGGATTTTAGCTAATGCCTTATTTTTTATTTCCTTTCAGTAGTGAGTGCAGTGTTTCCTTTCGCATAGCAGCTCTTTAGCGGCATCAATCGTGCGTCCAATCGCTTTTGCTATTTGCCATTTAACAAAAACTTTGTCAAATTCTTCCATAAGATATATGTGTGCGGCGCCTAAAGTTAAAAACAGCAGCTCTTAGTTGCTGTCAGACTAGTCTCGATTACACAGGCGCCGTGAGGTGGCAGCATTTTTTTGCTCCTCACTACGGCCTGGAATATTAAGGCCTTGTCAATGTTACCTCTAGGGGGCTTTACCCCAGATTCGGGTAGAGGCGAATATTGGCTCTCAGGCCAACTATGAAAAAACAAATGATATAAATACCAAACAAGAACAAATTTAACTAAACAAAGTGCAATCGGTGTCGCGCGCAACGATCGGACTGCTAACTAATATATGTAGACGCCAAAGTACAACCAAAGCGTACTGATCTTGGTGGCTAAGTCGGTAGCGTGTCGAGCCCCTATTGTTAGGGTCCTCGGTTCGAATCTCGTAGATTATTCGAAAATTTGGTTAGTGTTCATTTAGTTTAAGATTCATTTTATTTTCTATAGTACTATTTCGAGATTTCATTTCGTTATCGAAAACATATATAATATATAAACATTATGAATTATAGACGTGCTAACTGGCAGTGAGCAGTCAAAACGCGATTCTGAGCCAAACTATCTTCCCGGCGAAGTCACGCAGCCGGGCGAGAGTCGGGTAAGCGAGACGACTGTCAGACGACATGGCGGCAGCCATATTGCCAGTGACGTCAGATATTGCCAGTGACGTCGGATATTGCGACCAGGTCTGAACAGGTGTGAACAGATATGTTGCAAGCGAGTTGCAGCACAAGCGAAGCTGCAACCGTTTCAGATACACAATCAATAAAAACCTATTGTGGGACCTTTAGTGCATGGTTACCTCCAACTTCCTCTGGAATAATAACTATATTAAATGATACGTCGTGCGTAGTACAAAGCAGCAGCAGCAACAACAATACAAACAACAACAAAACACTTCGTCTTCTCTGAAGAAAATAAACATCACCTCTGAATACAGTAGATTATCCAACAATGTGACAAGATAAAACAACGGATGCGTGAAATGTTACTTCCGGTGGTGTAGGCTATGAACCGATTTCATGAAGTATCCGTAACGTAGGCTACAAAACGTTTAACTGTCTTTAACGAAGCAAACATACCTCGCAATAATCAAAAACGAACAAAATATATCATTGGCAATCATGCAGTACGAACTACAACGATTTCGATTATATATTCACCTACTAGAATCTTTGTACAAATGCTTCTTGAAACAGGCGCTTGGTTTGCTATTGTTCCATTACGGTCCGCTTCTGTCAGCTAGGGAAACGCCATGACACATCTACATGATACGGTATATATAATGACAGGCTGTGAAATCATGTCATTGTCAACATTACCTACTGCCAATCGGCCATATCTATATTCGAAAAAATCCATCAATTTTATGGAATTTAAAATAAAATAAATTATTCATATAGTTCTACCACATTGCAGATTTGGAGATAATGTGACAATGCAGTTCCATCGTCGAACAAAACACAGACGAACATTACACAGTTGATGAATAACACGGCAGACATACGCCTATTCGTTTGGTGGATGAGTGAACCAGTATCTGAGTGGGCGTCGGGCTGTCTCACTTGTACTTCATGATCTTCAGGAAGTTGTACGGCTCCGACGTGGACACGACGAGATTCTCGTGCACGTTCACGGCGACCGCCTTCGGTCCGTAGACGTCGCTGGTGACGATGCGCTGGAACTGGCCGTCGGGCGTGAACATCTGCACGCGGTTGTTGTCGTGGTCGGCGATGATGACGTTGGCGCGCCGGTCGACGCACACGCCGAACGGCTGCCGGAACTTGCTCTCAAACGTGCCGTACTCGCCGAAGCGGCCGATGAAGTCGCCGTTGCGGTCGAACATCATGACGCAGTGGGCGTGAGCGTCGGTCACGTAACATCGACCGTGCTCATCCATGGCGATGTCGACGGGTTTGAGGAAGGGGAGAGAGGCGTGGGGACGGAACTCGCCGAAGCAGCGGCCGTCCTTGATGTCGTGCATCGTTACTCGTCGAGCCGTCTCGTCCACCACGATCACTCCCGGCCGCTTGAAGTCGTACGCGATGCCCATCGGCTTGCTGAACACCTGCACGGTGAAAGTGGAACAACATGTTAAAGGAAAAAAGGATCTTTTAGGGTTTGTGCATATAAAAGAGTTAATAAAAACTAACCATTACCAAATACTTTCAAGAATGTTATGCCAGCAGGTTACTAGAATAACCTTGTTGAATACACATAATTTAAATTGCCCGGACAACGCCATTGGGATAGAAACCCTGACGTCATCAATGCCTACTCTTCCCAATCCACCAGTCGCCAAACTAAGAATATTACTCAAATTTGCTGTTACTACTAATATGTTACGTCAGCATGATGCTTTGTATGATATTATAACAGTTGTTACACGTGTAACTCTGGTTCAATTGGAATACGAGAAACCAACATATCAGCTGGAATATTCATACATAATAATCATGTCGAGGAAACAGGGACATTCGACTTGTCACCGCAGCGCATCGGGGGTGTTGCAATATGTCAGCCGGCGGAAACTGTAAGATTTCACTAGAATCTCCCACTTTTAAAATTAATTCTGTGTAAACCACAGGCATGATGTTGACTGTACATGCAAATGGTTAGATTACATTAAGACGTTTAGGTGTATAGGCCGACACAATTGTCTTCTGTTTCCCTTTAACTTACGTTACAGTGAACTCTCGCTGAACAATACGTAGTTACATAATATGCTATGATATGTTTACGACCGTTATTTCATGCCTGGCAGAACTCAGTAGCATGCTGGGACTTGGTCAAACTGTTCCGTATATCAGATGTTTGATATATCCACGGATACATCAGACTCGGCAGTCCACAACGGTGATTTTAAAGTTGTCACTTTTACGCAGACATTCCTTGCTATCGTTATAGAGGTAGTCCACTGCATTTCCATATGTGCGTATTTATGTGTGTGCGTGTGTGTGTGTGTGTGTGTGCGTGCGTGCGTGCGTGCGTGCGTGCGTGCGTGCGTGCGTGCCTCCAGCCGGTACACCGATGTCACCCAGTGACCAGTCTGTAAGTTCACCACATACACTCCGTGATTTAGACTCAAATGTATCAGCACAACTACTAGAAGCAATTACAATGGCCGTGGAGGAATCAAAAAGCGACAACGGTCCGTCAGCTGACTACGTGACGGTCAAATGTTAGAAAGTTGTTTAGTTCTGTACTACCCCTCCAGATGTTTTCTCAGTCTTTGTTATTCAAGTGTGTTGGAGACTTAGGAAATCAAATACATGGTTGCAGAGCACAATTTTCTGATGGAAGAAACTATTGAGATAACATTCCTAGCAATCGAACTGTAGAAAACAGAACATACGTGGTAGCCGAACTCTAGGAAACAGAACCTATACCTGTCTACCGAACTACGAACTACGAAAGAGAACCCACCTGGTTGCCGAACTCGAGGTGCTGTTCGAAGAAGCCGTGGCCGTGCTGGTCGCTGAGCGTGCCGAGGAAGACGACCCGCCGGTTGCCGGTGTCGGCGACAATGACGTTAGCCCCGGTAATGGGAGTCGTGACGACTCCACCAGGAAACAGGAACTCGTTCCTGCTGTTGCCTCGTCGGCCGAACGGCTCGAACCGTGTCTCCTCGCCAACACAACTGAAGATCTGCAGGCGATGACTGTCGCGTTCTGACACAACGATGTCGCCTGATTTCGCGTCGATGAACTCTGGGTAGTTGACGAGACTGCGTCGGTAGCCCGTCGGGGCCCACTCGTGCTGTGAGCGAAGCAGAGATACGACAGCATGTTTACTAGTTGCAATTTGCAATGTGGATGAATAGTTTCTGTAATGTCTCTTTTAATAATCATATAATTTAATTGTTTAGGGTTGATGTACAATTCACGTAAATGCGTGTAATTTTAATATAAGGGTATGTATTGACCATATCAAGTAAGCAATTATCGATTTATATGTATTGTACCTGCATGCATACATACATACATACATACATACATACACACACATACATACATACATGCGTACATGCATACATACATACATACATACATACATACATACATACATGCGCACATGCGCACATGCGCACATGCGTACATGCGTTCATGCATACATACATACATACATACATACATACATACATACATACATACATACATACATACATACATACATACAGACATACCCCCCCACACACACACACATACGTACATATATGCTACATGCATACATACATACATACATACATACAAGCATGCATGCACGCATGCACGCACACACACTTGCACGCGTGCACGCGTACACGCATACACGCGTACACGCATACACGCATACATATATCCACGCACGCACGCACATACATATAAAAATCGATAATTGCGTAAATATTTTACTTTAGGCTAATCAATATCTCTCTGGAAACCATCGCTGACACAACGATGTATTTGCATATGAACTGCGTCCGAGGAAAGGTTGACTAGTTGAAAAACAACAGCCCGATGACATAGCACGGAGCCTTGGTCCGCAACTAGTACATTGCTCGTCAGTCAGCACTTTAAGTTAACCTTTTTGTCTTGGAGCTAACTGGCTCCTACCTACATTTTAGGAGCCAAATTAAAAAAGTAGGAGCCAAATAATTGTGTGTGCACATGTAGGTAATTGTGTTTTCAGTACCAATTTAATCCAAATTAACCACAGACGTCCGTTTGAAATATAAATAAATTAAAAACATGTATGAATATGTGGCCAGATACTAACTTCATGTATTATAAAACGGTACACTGGCAAATTAATAAGTCATATGTGGAAACCCTGAAATTACCAATAATTAACAGTAAATATACATGTATGTATGGAATATTCAAAATATCACAAAGTTATGATCTATGCATTTATATAATACTGTTTTACTGTGTGGTTAAATTTTCTAACAACATTTATTTGTGCAATATTTGCAACACAGTAACAACAGTACATAATCAATTTAGATAACATAATAAATCCTCTCACACAATAAAAACACTGGTTGTTTCTAATGCATATATATAAGTTGTTTCTAATGCATATATATATACATATATATATATATATACGTTAACAAATGTAAATTACACAAACAGTCATATTAACAGTTATGAATGTTTAAATCACTGATGCTGTTTCAGTAGCAATTTTTTTCAACTATTATGACGCCATCCAACGGAATTTGTGAGAACTACGAAACGCGGACCATATTATCACTTTGAGCCAGCGTAACCTATTCTGTTGTTATTCCTTCGAGTTAAGTATTCGAAACCGAAATATGTACAGTTATGTGTGTTCTAACGATGTGATAATTACATTTAATTTGCAACATGTCTTCAATGCGCTTAGCGGACAGCCAGACAACGATCGCGAAACGGTTTACGTTAGCGCCTTCCGCTCGCGTTCCCGTTTACGTCAGTTGACACGAGGTACCACGGGCGCCATGACACATCGTAGCAATTTATATTGCGCGTTTTAAAAATCCTGTGTCAGAATTCCACCAAAATAAATGAATACCGTTGCAGAGTAATCGTGTTCGCCAGTAAAGTCAGTATTGTTTACGGTGTTTCTGAGAAACGACAACATATGGTTTATGAAATGGCAAATGACAACGCATGATCTGTTATTACAGACCGTACATAATGTGTCAGACGCCAAACAGAAAAAACAGTCGCATATGCGATCAATTCAGTCGCAACTTAGAGGGCTGCTCGTCAGTAGTATTATAATACAGTAAGATATATTGTCTTCTGGCGCACATATCCTCCACTGTGAATTAGCGATGGCTGTGCGTGATTAGCAAATGATCAGTATAATGCAATACAGTGGCATATGACTGTCATACTAAATCAATAATTGGCATATTTGTTATCCTTTGTTTCGAATACAGCGGGCTAAGTTCCGTATTCTCAATAGTGCATGACGTATTCGTCCACATCTGATTACGACGTCTGCATTCGATACAAAACTGCACAATATATAATTATATCCGCAGATATCCAAGCCGCGTTTGAAACGCCTGCAAATTACCTTTTATATCAGTATGATACGTCAATGTGATTGTGACTGTGCACAAAACAGGCCCTATGCATTGGCCTACATATACACGCACGTATACCAGCGTGTGATAAACGTTGATTTGGTCTTGCAGGCTTCTCTTTCGGCGGTCCACGGCTCGTACACCCGTGTAATAATTACCAGATTATGCAACCACCATGTATTGATTAGCATTATATAATATGTTTATATTTAATTAGTTTGCGCGATTAAGCCGTATGTACAACCTGTATCAATATATTATTAATGTGACAAGAAAAATAAAATAACGGCTGATTTGCAGGCCTACTCAGCGAGTCGTTAATACGACATGCCTGAAGCTACATAATTATACACATGTTTACACAATCACAGTAATCTTATAAGACGTGTCTGCTCGGTCAATATCTGACCGTCCAACAACCAGACAGCCTGCAGTGGATCGTGTAGACCAAACAAACAGGTGTCTTGTAGATCATGATAATCTTGCTATGCTATGTTCTTTTTCCGATGTAAGTTTGATGTGGTAATAACGACCACATAGAATGAACATGCAAAGGAAAGTGGGACGACTTAGAACTTGCGTGGTGTAACGAAATAATGAAGATAGTTACTGTGTGTAAACGTGATGAATAGTAGGCCAACTTCTGAAGTTACCTGTTAGTGTCTGACAATTGATAACCATAAACCACAGTAGCTATGGTTGTGCTCACGGTGCTTATGTGTTTGTTGTACCAGATTAATTAATGTACGCGGATGAGTTCATCGCGGGTATAAGTAAACTACATCGTCGGAAAGCTACATTTCCCAATGTTAGACGGAGGACATGCTACTGAATGTCGAACAAGCGAGCCCTCAATCATGACTTCCAAAATATATGGTTTGAATAAGTTTTAGGCATAATATTTATATATTCAGAAGATATGAATAGACGTTGCATACTTCAAGAGGTACAACATTATATATAATAAGCAGGTTCGCGTTTCAAACGATGTAAGATTCGCTTATGCCCTTTCAATGATCTGCATCAGTTCGTGCCATTCGTCGCAGTTGAGAGCACGTAGCTTTCTGATGTCCCCGGAACTGCGCAGTTGTTCAAGTCCCTGTTGGCAATGTCACCCGAGGTCGCCCACGAAAGCCGCCCTTGTCCGACTTGAAGTATTATTCAATGGCAAGCTGGCCGGGACGTTCGTTGGCAAACGTAGCACGTGTCCGAAGAGTCGCCACCGGGCTTTTGGTACAACATCAGAAGTAACTTACTGGTGGATCTGAGAATGCCGACACTCTACTTCATCATGAGACAGAGTTGTTCCACAAGTAAGGGTGGCCACACCCTGTTAAGCATAGATTATCGACACGGGTCCACTACTGGGAACCTTATTGTGTCCGTACGAGTGCGCTCGCCACAACAAGGCGCTGTTCTACATAGGAACGAGTCTTGAACGGCAAAAGACGCCGACCCGCGCTTTGCTAATGGTGAACCTGCAGTAGCATCTAATGTGCTCACTGTTAAAGGAAGCCAGTCAGTTCCTCTACCCGGAAATAGCGGGCGTAGTAAGTTGTAACAGTCAGGCTGCTGTGTTGAACGTGGGAAAATGGGACATCGTTGAACGCCAAAGGCAAAGGCTAATGTAGTTAACTCAGCCTGATTCGGCCGTATTGCCAAAGAAGCTTGTTTTGAAACTTGATGTTTTGCTTACTATTTAAACATACTCCGGCGTCGTACTTTCCAAATTCCGAACGTTGTTACCGTTTACGGGTTTACCAAACGTACTTTAGCGGGCAGTAAGTATACCTTCAACATAGTTAGAATAGTCAACACTAGATACATTAATTAATAAATGAAAAACTAGGAACAGACTACCAACAAACACCGTTAGGCAGAGTGTATCGGTGTTGCCTCAAAACGAAGCCAGCGTTAGTGTGGAGGGAAGCGTACCTGGAAGATGGTCCGGTTGGTGGGGTAGAGCACCGCCGTGTACGGGTTCCCGTAGTCCCGCTGCGGTCTGATCAACCTCTTGTCGTAGCCACTATGGTCCATGGCGGCAACCCACAGACTAGACGGCTGTCTCCACGGCAGGCAAAATTTAGTACTATCAATTAGTTTCTAGGGCCGACATTCACTGACAGCAGTCACCGCTGAAACACGCTGCGATTGTTCTTGTGCGCGTGCATGGTCCGGGCGTGTGATGGGCGCGAAACGTCTGGGTTGCGGTTTGCGGTAACTAAGGTATAAATCGTCTGGCAATTCCTCGGACAATGCCCGGCGGCAGCTATATGGCGAGACGAGGTGTCGTTTCAATGATTTCGTGCGTACAAGCATCGATGTAATACAGGCTGCGCGCGTAATAATCCGCTTGAGCGTTAGCAACGGTAAAACAATGGAGCGCGTCGGTGGCGACATCGCCCGAGTTGCTGTTTGAATTAATGCGAAAATGGCGACACCTAGCGGATTGTGTATTAAATACAAATTGATGGTAAGCGTAGCTGTTGTAAGTTGTCCACTATAGCACACACTTAAATGTATTGGGAACTGAACTCCATGTGCGACGCCATTCACATTTATTCATATTGGATAATGTATGGACACCAGTTTCATGTGTGTGCACGTACGTGCGTGTGCGTGCGCATGTGGATGTGTGTGTGTGCGTGCGTGTGTGCACGAGTGCGTGTTCTGTTGTGTCTGGGGTAAAGGTATTGAATTGAATTGAAGTATGAAGCTCTACGTCTTGAATACCTAAACAGAACGTATTAGTTTCGCCCAAATCGAAACTAGATTAGTTATTGACTTGAGACAGTTTCCCATTATCAACAAGCAATTGACTGTATTATTGTGTGAACGAACTCCCAAAATAAATCATAAAGCCAATGCTGTAGGTCCATCATCACCCGGATGACTAGAACAGGCCAATGCCTTCGACGGGCACAGCCTTTGTCGATTATTTGGTATTGGCCTACAGATGCACAAGCAAACTGCGATATCCTCAATATATCCTGATATATCCGCAGCACCACTGGCGCACGAGGATGGCTGAACCCAGAAATCGAGTATGAATTGTATTTTTTAGAGGATTTGTATTCTCAAGGGTGTCGGGAAATGAAATCCGCCGGTTGCCACCTTGACACTTTGGGAATTTTTTGTAATTAACATAAAGATAGCGTGGTCTAACATCTATAAAAAGTCATATATTTAAAATAGTTTTGCTCTTTTATTTCTATTAGCAAAAATGACCGTTACCTGACGGGATGCCTTGTAGTTGACAGTCGTGATACACACACAGCATCATTACATAAACCCCACAACGCGCTCGCAGATACTCGTTGTTTGTTCAAAATGATGAAGGTCGCAGAGAAAGTGAAGTTCACGTCCATCGATATGCCGTAGACGTAATAGAGTAGAATTGTTAAATAATATTCGCATTGCTACGCTATTGGCATGAGGGTAGACGTAAGCATTATTGTGTCATCGTTATATTGCCAAGTCCATGGCGCAGGGGCCGTTTTCCCGAAGTATTTACCGCGCAAGGGTAGTTCGTGCGATTGTCAAGTTTAGCTTTACCTATTACGCGCACATTACGTTTTACGTTCTGAACAACTGATTTACCCCATGAAAGGGGAAAATCTTTACATATATGAGGTATTTTGGAAATATTTATATGTCTTATATGCTATTCGTGAGGTCGTAGATTAATCCCTGAAAGTTTTTGCGCTCGAGGTTCAAGCCGTCTAAGAATAAAACGTTAACCTACGCGCATACATTCATACGGTGTATGTAGTGTGTGTGTGGTGTGTGTGTGTGTGGTGTGGTGTGGTGTGTGTGCGTGTGTGCGTGTGTGCTTGTGTGCGTGTGTGGTGTGATGTGTGTGGTGTGTGTGGTGTGTGTGTGTGTGTGTGTGTGTGTGTGTGTGTGTGTGTGTGTGTGTGTGTGTGTGTGTATGTGGTGTGTGTGTGGTGTGTGTGTGTGTGTGTGTGTGTGTGTGTGTGTGTGTGTGTGTGTGTGTGTGTGTGTGTGTGTGTGTGTGTGTGTGTGTGTGTGTGTGTGTGTGTGTGTGTGTGTGTGTGTGTGTGTGTGTGTGTGTGTGTACGTGCGTGCGTGCGTGCATAAGAAGCATAGGCGGATCGAGAGGGCCTGGGTGCACGTGCCCCCCCCCAGACCTTTGGAATTTGGGATGCCCGTAGACCTTTTTAAATGGGCCCACTTGACCGTGCCCCCTAGCCGCTAGACCCTTTGCAGTGTGCCCCCGTTCAAGTTACAATAAGGTGAAGTTGCGCCGACGCGGCGGCCCAAAATTGTCAACACCATTTGGTTCGGCCGCCAGTGGAGGTATCCCCCCCTGAGAAATTGCCTTACAATCTGCGTGTGCGTCTTCCCGTCTAATGTTCGTGTAGTCTATTTATATGAGGCGCTGGATCGGAACCGGAGGGGGTTGGGGCCCCAGTATTTTGGTGGGGCAACTGGGGAAAGGATAGACCCCAATATTTGTGAAGGGGCGCATTACGAGTTGCAATTATAAGTTTTTGGAGAGCTGAAGGTGTTGTTTTAGGGAGCTTCAAGGGGGATGCAATTGGAGGTTTTTGGAGAGCCTCAGGCCCCCGAATATTCACGTTCCGACGACACTAGTGAGTGTACACACTCGTTTAATATGTGTATGTCTCTACCCGTCCAATCTTCCTTTAGAGGCACAAGCAGACGACGCATACCCATATAATTTGGGGGGTGCTTCGTCTGTATAATTTGCATGTGCACCTTCCGCGTCTACTCGTCTAATATGCGCATGCGTCTATCCGTCTACTCTCCGCACAAAACACACTTATTATTATCTTATCTACTTGTACATATAGGTACTATCCGTCGAATCCCGTGTGCGCCTGTGTCCTTCTAAGCAGTTTCTCCTCTTCGTGTCTTCCGTTCCTTAAGTGACGTACACTTGTATTTTCATACAATGACCTATATTGCTATCAGTTTGTTTTACAATTGACTTTCATTGACGTATTTTGTTGTTTCTCTATATGAAACACTCTACATTTACTTGTTCTTTCGTGCAGGGGTTGCCAAATGGTGGTCTAGGATGTCATTTCATCTTTATGTCTGCGTCAACCAGAACCCCTTCCCGGTATGCCCTCGAGGTGAAGGATTATGGGTAACAAATATAGTTTTACTCTGTGATTTCATCAACGATGCAAATACAGACGTACCAAGCGTTAAACCTTATTGATTTTAGCCAAACAAAAAGCATTGATGAAACTCATGAAAAATTTAAAGATTATGCTTGAATCAAAGCACATTTTATATTTGAGGGTTTACACCTACTTTATATATATATATATACATATATATATATGTATATATTATATATATATATATATATATATATATATATATATATATTATATATATATATATAATTATATATATATAAAATCGTATATGGATACTTCTATATACCTGCCAACTATTTTTTTTGAAATCCGGATGATTCATCAGCAGTTCAGCACGTCTCCCGTGATGTCACGCTGTCTCGAAGATGGGGTGGGGTAGATGCTGTTGGAGATTTTTAGTGGGAATCCGGGAGATTTACCTGTATTCCGGGAGTTCGGGAGATACACCAACAATCCGGGAGACTCCCGGATTTTCAGGGAGACTTGGCAGGTACATATAGCTGAGTAGGGATCGTCCCGGTTCCGACGCCTATGTATAATAATTATAGACATACACGCGCGCCCGCGCTTGCACACACGTACGCACACACGTACGCACACACGTACGCACACACGATTCTGAAATAAATAATACGTAATAATATAACAAATATTTTATTTTATTTTATGCTGGAAACAGTGATAATAGAAACAAAAATTCGTTGATTTAAGACCACGAGCAATATAATAATTCGTTAATTATAAAATGAAAAGATAGGCCCCGACGAGATTTGAACTCGTGATCTCCTGTTTACTAGACAGGCGCTTTGCCAACTAAGCCACGGAGCCAGGACGATTAACGCTTCAGTCGTGTGAGTATAAAATCGAACCTTGAAAAGCAGACAAATACAAATACGTTTGCTTATGTTTGTTGGAGCGTAGATTCACAATGCCCTAGAAGCGATCGAAACTACGTGGCCATAGTTGGGGAATGTTGGACACGTGATTTGTAGTTTGCCGGTGAATCATTGATATGATTATAACACTGAGGGGGCGGGGCGGCCATAGGATTAGGGTTGAATTTAAGCAAATAAACAATAAATGCCAAATCATCAGATTTATTGCAGTCACATAGGTCTTAAGCACCGAGAAACTAAATGGAATTTAAAATCACTGGGGAAATACTACTATATTTGGAGATTATGGTTATAATAAAACACTGATATGGTGGCGGCCATGTTGGATTTATGCAAATTACAAAAAAAATCCAATCATCATTTATTTTACTGTGATCGATGCCTCGAGCTCCAACAATTAAAATAGCAGTTAGAATCAATGTGGAATTCCAACCATAATTATATATATTTCATAATCAAAACTCTGACGGCCATGTTGGATTTATGAAAATATAAAAATGCTCGATCAGGAGCGGATCCAGCGATGGTAGTCTAGGATAATCCAAAACCTCAAATTGCACCGGCGGACGAACCAAATGCAATATGTTGTAATTAACTTAATAAAAAAATTAAACGAAAGGCCCCGACGAGATTTGAACTCGTGATCTCCTGTTTACTAGACAGGCGCTTTGCCAACTAAGCCACGGAGCCAGGACGCTGTACGCATTGGTCGTGTGAGTATGAAATCGAACATTGAAAAGCAGTGCATAAAGACGTCTTGTTATGTTTGTTGGAGCGTGGATTCACAATGCCCGCGAAGCGATTGGAATAACGCGGCCGTAGTTGGGTAACGTGGCACCCGTGGATTGCGGTTAGCCGGTGTCACGGGCTGAGTGTATACCCGGGCCACGAGTAGGTCCCTACGGCTACGTCGTTGTTTTAATGGCGGTTTGCTCTAAAATGCGTTTAAGTTTAACGTTTTACTTGTTATAATATATATTATAAACATAAGTAATACCTTGTACAATTATGTGCTGATAGTGTTGGAAATATAATATCGGAGGGATTCTTAAAGGAAATAAAAACAAGGCATTAGCTAAAATCTGTTTTCCATGTGTACACAAAGTTTAACATTGTATGTAACATTCGAGAACATTAGAACATACAGAAAAATACATTTGTAGCATAAATTCGATTTTAAATCCGTCTGTAGCAATCCCGCAAAAAAATTAATGAGCTAGGCGATCACGTGGTATCGTAACGTCACATATGACCCACACTCGCATCAGGCCGACCCTTTCCATGCATTCAGAGCATGTTTACAAGGATCGCTTTTGGATCGAAACGAGCGTCAGAATGTAATTGTAATACAAACACTAGTCATCATAGAGGAACAAGCAGTTATCTTACGGTTCCACGTGAATTCAATTTTATTCAAAACAATTAATCGACTAGGTTTCGCCGAGCTTGGGCTCGTTTTCAGAATAATTATATCGAATGCAACCAACAGGAGATAATCTACACCAATAAGCATACATAGCAAACATATATTGTATCCAGTTACAGAAAGTAACGTGTAGAATCTCATAATATCACTAGAATATTGACGTATGAAGGAGGAGTTGTGCAATTTATCATAACAACTTAAATCTGTCAGCGAATTTCCGTTGGTTTGTTTTCATGTCATTTATTTTGCAATCGGGCAACGCCGGTTCAATCCTAACACCAAACCATTGATTTTCTTTATACTTTTTTCATTTATATTTTCACGAAGTAATTTTTTGGAAGATATCACTAAGTGGGTAGACGAGGGATCACCAGTAGATATCATATATTTAGATTTTCAGAAAGCTTTCGACAAAGTGCCACATCAAAGATTACTGCTTAAACTAAAGGCCCATGGCATAGGAAATGGTTTAATTAACTGGACGGAAAAGTGGCTAATTGACAGAAGACAACGGGTAGGGATCAGTAGTGGGACCTATATTATTCTTAATATATATCAACGATTTGGACGATGATATAACAAGCAAGATGTTGAAATCTGCGGATGATACAAAATTGTTTAGAAGGATTAAATGTTATGGAGATAAACAGCATTTACAGGATGATCTTGACAGGTTGATAAAATGGCCTGAAAAATGGCAAATATTGTTCAATTTTGGGAAATGTAAATGCCTCCACACAGGACGAAGATGTACAATATACACTGGGGGGTCTGTACCAAGTACTACTGTAAAAGAAAAGGACTTAGGGTTAACCATTAGTGCTGATATTAATGTTTCAAAGCAGTGCAATATTGCCGCTTCAAAGGGAAATCAAATCCATGGATTAATTAGGCGAAATATAACGTATAAGGAAAAAGAGCTTATAATAGCACTGTACAAAACAATAGTTAGGCCTCATTTAGAATATTTTATTCAAGCGTGGAGGCCGTATCGCAGAAAGGACATATATATGCTAGAAAGAGTACAGGGGAGAGCAAATAAAATGACACAAAAACTGACGGATCTTAGTTACGAAATACGCCTAAAAGAATGTGGTTTAACAATACTAGAGACCAGTATATTGAGAGGAGATCAGATAGAAGTGTTTAAAATATTGAATGGTTATAAAAATATTGACAGAAATATTTTTTCTCAGTTAAAAAAGATAGCAGTGTAGATTATATATAAGAAAGTTTTCATTCTCACAAAGGACTGTAAATGAATGGAACAGATTATTTTCTGATTGTGTTGGTGATAGTAGCGTGAATATGTTTAACAATAAAATCGACACATACCTTAAAAGGGCGGGATACACGTAGATAAAAAAGTATTGGACTCTCGATAAGCCAAAAGGCTCCCTTGTCCACCTGCTATCTAGAATTAATTTTCTGGACGGCAATCTTGTTAAATCTTGTTAAATTTGCAGGAATAACATAATAAGAATGAGAAAACACAGAAACTGCTAAGTTGTTCACTGCGGGGCGGGCATGAGGGTTGAACCCCTCAATAGGATTAGCCCCCCTATATTTAGGGAAGGGGTTCATTAGAGGTGTTTTGTTTGGGAGTACAAAATTATTCTGAATGTTTTAGTTGTTGGGGCTCGAGACATCGATCACAAAATGGCCGCCATCATATCAGTGTTTTATTATAACCATAATCTCCAAATATAGTTGCATTTTCCCAATCGTATTAAATTCAATTTAGTTTCTCAGACCTATGCGACTGCAACAAATCGTATGATTTGGCATTTATTTATTTTGTGCATCCAATACGCCATGGCCGCCTCCTCAGTGTTATGATCATATCAATGAATCACCGGCAAACCACAAACCACGTGCCTAATATTCACCAAATATGTCCGCATAATTCCAGTCGCTTCTCAACCAGTGTGACTCCACGCTCCAACAAACACAATAAGACGTCTTTACGCGCTTAGTCTGCTTTTCAATGTTCGATTTCACACTCACACGGCCATAATATTTATCGTATTGGCTCCGTGGCTTAGTTGGCAAAGCGCCTGTCTAGTAAACAGGAGATCACGAGTTCAAATCTCGTCGGGGCCTTTAATTCTTTTAATTAACTAATCACTTTATTGCTTCTGGGTTTAAATCACACGGGATTTTCTTTCTGTTATAACCGTTTCCACCATAAATTATAAATCGTATGTGCTATTGTTAAAGTGCCTTATGTTTGTCCACAGTTTGATTATACGTATGCCGTTCATACTTTTATACGAGTGCTCCTTAAAGAGAATAAAAAACTATAAAACAAACAAATATAATGGATATATAATTTATTAATTGTAAATATATTGTATGGTAATATATTGTAATTAGATATGTGAAAACAGATTGAGATATGTCTGGATAAATACAATTTAGAAACATCGTTATATATAATGACCATATTTTCATTTTTGTGGCGAATAAATAATTACTACAAAAATGTAAACAATATTTACAAACAGTGCATTATAGTATAAAATGATTTGGTTTATATTACTTCGTGAAAACATAAACAAGAAAAGTGTTAAGAAAATCAAAGGTTTGCATGCTGTCAGGATTGAACCGGCGTCGCCCGATTATAAAATAAATGACATGTAACCAAAGCGCCTACCCACTGAGCTAGCGGGACCAACGGAAACTCTTTGTCTGATTTAAGTTGTTATGATAAATTGTACAACTCCGTCATATATCGATATTCTAGTGATATTATGAGATTATACAGGTTACTTTATGTAGCTGGATACAATATATGTTTGCTATGTATGTTTATTGGTTTAGATTATCTCCCGTTGGTTGCATTCGATATAATTATTCTGAAAACGAGCCCAAGCTCGGCGAAACCTAGTCGACTTGTAGGCCCATTCGCATTCGTTGTTTTGAATAAAATTCGATTCATGTGGAACCGTAAGATAACTGCTTGTTCCTCTATGATGACTAGTGTTTGTATTACGTCGGAATATTGCACAATAACTCGTTCTGACGCTCGTTTCGACCCAAAAGCTATCCTTGTAAACATGCTCTGAATGCATGGAAAGAGTCGGCCTGATGCGAGTGTGTCATAAGTGACGTCACGATACCACGTGATCGCCTAACTCATTAAAATTTCATTTTCCGCGGGAATAGCTTCACAGACGGGCTTAAAATCGAATTTATGCTACAAATGTATTTTTCTGTATTTGTTTAATGTTGTCAAATGTTAAACTTTGTGTACACATGGAAAAAGGATTTTAGCTAATGCCTTATTTTTATTTCCTTTAATTTAGTACAATTCTATATGATTTGCTACGGACGTAAAATACGATTAATCTTACTGTGTGGTATATTTAAAGATATTTTTTATTACATGTATATATTATATGTGGTCACCCGGATCCGGTGCTACTGAATATTAGATACCCTTTCCATTGGCATAAGAACGTGGTGAATATTTGGGGGGCTGTGGCTCACATGAAACCTCCGATTGCATCCCCCTACGGATCTCCAAATAACCACTTTTAGGCTCTTCCAAATCTCCATCTGCACCTTTCTTGAGACTCGCCAAAAACCCACCTCGTTGATCCCCAACAATCTCCGATTGCATCCCCTGAGTCTCACCAAAACACCTTGAGGCTCTAAAAAAACCTCCGATCGCACCCCCCCCCGACGGCCTGAAGTTCACCAAAACCCACATTGAAGCTCTCCAAAAGGCACAAATTGTACCCCAAAACAAACCCCTTCCCTAAATATTGGTGGCTAATCCTATCTAGTGTCCTCCCACCTACGTTATTGGGATGGGCTCACCCCAATACCCCCATTCCGACGCCTATGATAACAAAATTACGCTTTTGGAGGAGGTTCGAAAAACGGAGCTAGTTCAAACTCCCTTCCCGTTTAAAGCCCTTTTTCACGATCTTGTTCTGCTAAAGCGAAGCCCTCCCGACCATGTCACAACTGTTACCTAGTACTTTTATGGTAGTGTATTAACTTTCCGTTTATTGTTACTGATTGCACGCTGTATCTACAACAGTCAGACTACCATTATCAACGGTTGGCAGCGACCAGTTACTCAGCTTATTTTTTTTTATTGAACCATTGTATATGCATATGGCTCTACTGCCTATCAGTAATTGTACATATTGCATATTCTTCGTTATTCATAACATTTTATGTTATGTATTATTTAATTCCGAAATAAAGCATTCATTCATTCATTCAAACTCCCTACACGTTTTGTCTGAACCAGCAACATGAACTCGTATCAACAAAGTAATACCAGCGTAAGCTGTAAAGTAAAAACTGCACCGAATTCGTGTTATAAAGTTTGACAATTATATCATGTTTCACGCGACAGGGGGCGCTACTGATTACATCAGTCTAAGGCCCCTTTACACCAGTCTTGATGTACGTAATCTCACCCCTGGCTTGCGAGGATCAGTTATATAATATTGCTGACAATCTACCTTTATCCTCCGCCAACTGATATACTGGGTTCATTTAAAGGGAAGCAAAGGGCAAATGTTTGGTGTTATGCACCTAAAAGAGTTGATACAAATTAACCATTTGCAACTACAATCAAACTGTTCACGTCAGTGGTTTTCTCAGAATGTTATCTGCACGTACGACTAGTCGCCTACCCATCTAATCTGTGTGTGTCCCTACCCGTCTAATCTGCGTGTACGCCTACCCGTCTAATCTGCGTGTGCGCCTACCCGTCTAAACTGCGTGTGCGCCTACCCCTCTAATCTGCATGTGCGCCAACCCGTCTAATCTGCGTGTACGTTCACCCGTCTAATCTGCGTGTGCGCCAACCCGTCTAATCTGCGTGTACGTTCACCCGTCTAATCTGCGTGTGCGCCTACCAGGTTAATCTGCGTGTGCGCTCACCCGTCTAATCTGCATGTACGTCTTTCAACGGGGTGCGGTAGTGTAGGCTGCGTGCATGTCTAATATGAGTGTATTCGCACCCGTCTAATATGTATGTGCTTCTGCCCGGTCAATCTGCGTGTAGAAACACAAGAAGGTTATACGTCTACCCGTCTTATTTGGTTGTGTTGTCCTGTATAATGTGCATGTGCGCCTACCCGTTTAATCTGCGATTGCGCCTACCTGTCTAATCTGCTGTTGCCGTCTTCTTCCTCCGTGATCACTCTAGATGGGAACGTCTGTTGCCTTCACAAATGACGCTGTCCTCCTCAGTGCCTCTAGATTTCCATACATCTTCTCGTTCGGGGGTGTCGTTTGGCCACGCATGCCGCCTGTGGTCATCCTGTAGTGGGCAGTGCTGGAGTAGGTGCTCACTGGTCATCGGGGCACATCTGACGGATAACACTGCGTGTGTGTCTGTCAGTGTAGTATGGGTGTATGTCTAGTTTTGTCTACCCGTCTAATCTGCATATAAAGCACATGCAGATTAGACGTCAAGTCATTTGATCTACTATAGACCATATCCGTCTAAACCGGATGGGTGGTCTTGTTGACATAAACCAGGGGGAAAACACCATTCAGTCTACCCGACTCACACGAGGCCAGCCCTCCAAACTCATCACCCCCCACTCTAGAACCGACACACACATGCACTCCTTCTTTCCCTCTGTCATCCGCGTCTGGAACTCCATCCCACCAGAAGCCACTCTCGCAGACTCCCCAGCTGCATTTAGAACCACCCCTGAAGGGTAGCTCCGGGCACCCCCTCCCTGTAAATATCCCCACCTCTAAATACCCGTCGCTTTTTTATCCCATTTGATCTTATTTGCCAGCCAGCAAACACTCCCCGCTGTGGGATATCGCCCTGTATTTGGCGTATCATAATATTTAGATAGAAAGAAAGAAGAGAGAAACCCGGTGTGCGCCATCCTTCTAACTAGTTCGTCTTCTCAAAGACTCTGTCCGGTGGTGGATAGTCCCTGTTTCTTCCATCCGCGTTTCCTTCTCCACATTCTCCCCCCAATACCCTCGTACGTCCGATCCCCTTTCTTACCACTCTACTCCTGGTCGTCCGGCTTGGATTAGCGCAACCAAAAATGAACATTGACAAACCGATCAAATCAACTAAACCAAGTGGTTAGCAAACCAAACATCAGTGTTGTCAACCAAACTCTCACCCAACCAATCAACCAACTGTGCAACCAGCCAAACAGTCAAGGAACCAGCCACTCAAAAATACTATAATGTACAATACAATCAGTCAACCAACCAACCAACCAACCAACCAACCAACCAACCAACCAACCAACCAACCAACCAACCAACCAACCAACCAACCAACCATCCAAGCAAACAAACAACCGACCAACCAACTAGCCAAATATTAGCCAACAATCTATCTTACGAGCCAATCAACCATCCAACCAACCAAATATTGAAATAAACCAAACCAAAGGCTGTTTATGCACAAAAAGTCCGTGACCAAACCAAAACCATATCAACCAACAAACCAACTAAAGAACGAACCAACCAAAGAAAACACCAACGCACAACAAAACACACAATTCCATGACTTGACGCCGTAGTTTGAGACCGTCCCCGCCGAGTATATACGCTCCTAGACCCGGGCTCCGACGGTGCGCTGACGGCCGGAGACCTGTTGGTGAACATACCTACTCGGTCCCTGACGGCCTCGCTCTGCGGGCCACGCACCACCGCCGCCGCCTCGCCTATTGGATTATTGCGAGCGGATCTCGCACGGTCGCTAATCACATTTCGACGGCAGTAACGGAATCTTCGCGCTGGCCTATCGCAGTATGCCCCATGAAATGCGTCCGTCCGACAGCGGAAGTCTGCCAAACTTGTGTGCGTTTGGACTCGTCTATCACGATTATGTTCACTGAGACGTGTTAAAATATAACAGATAATCGCAGGTACGCAAAGTGACTTCGCGTGCGTGTGCGTGCACGAGTGTGTGTGTGCTCACGCGACGGGCGGAAGTAAGTTTACTTTGCGTATCGTCCGTCGACACTTGTTGAACTCGTGGACAGTTGACGCTGTTGCCGGGTGAGACTTGGTGACGCGGGCGCCGATATAAACAAACGACACCGGGTTGTCATGGCGGAACACGCGGGCGTGGAACGCTACCTGCAGACCCTGGAGAAGGCGAAGGAAGAGGAACAGGATGCAGCCTCCCAGGTAAGAGAGCACACGAGGGGGTTCTCACGCGGGATCACGTGATCTCGCTTTCCCCGTTTTGCAGCTGCAGTTGGTTGTCATACCTTCAGAAAAGTGCGTCTGTCTGTCTGTCTTCACTGGATTTAGGTATGAATTTAGACAGAGATAATTATTGGATTGACTATTTTTCCATTCTGGAGTTGTATCTGTTCGCACCAGCTAGTGTCTTATTATAGAATATAATTATGTCCGGCTGTTTTATGAAAGTCCCCCCGTGTTGCAAGCAATCTATATGGATTTCGGTAAAGTGACGTGGGAGTATGATGTAAGCCCAAAACATGCTGGTATTAATGAGATACGAGTTATTTCGCACAAGTGGGAGACGTGAAACAAATTGAATAAATGTTGAACAAAATAGACTTCCCACAGGGAATGGGTCGGTATCCGACTATCATCAACACTATCGATCTGTATCAGTACAGATAAGAGTGGGAGGGGCGTGTACCAGCGCCAGACACCTCCACGGCCATATATAATAACCGTAGGAAAGTACTTCCTAGCCACCGAGATGCTTTGGTCCAGTGATCAAGAGCGGCTTGATACTTCGTTTTCTTCTTCCACTTGACAGCAAGGATCGGGGCCACATCACGCGGTCCTCTGTGCTCTCCCGACAAGACTTCTCCACTCTCCCCGTCTTCTGCATTTCTCTCCCAGTCTCAGCTAGTCGTCATTGCTCTTTTGATATATCTCTTCAGTGTTGCTCTCCACATTGCCCCCTGCTGTACATGGGTGATGCTCTCCCCCTTGCCCCCTGCTGTACAGGGGTTATGCTCTCCTCTTTGCCCCCTGCTGCACAGGGGTTATGTTCTCCTCCTTGCCCCCTGCTGTACAGGGGTTATGCTCTCCTCCTTGCCCCCTGCTGTACAGAGGTGATGCTCTCATCCATGTCCCCTGCTGTACAGGGGTGATGCTCTCCTCCTTGCCCCCTGCTGTACAGGGGTGTGGGTCGGGTACAGTATTGCCGAACCACTCGCTGTGTTCTTTCTTTCCAAAGTCTTCTATTCATAGCCACCTCTCGCCGTCGTGCATCCTCCCACGATCTTCTCATGTTCCTCTTCACGCAGTCTTCCCATCTCACCTGTGACATTCCCCTTTTTATGTGTCTTTAATGTTTTCCGTGATTGCTGTCTTTACTAGTTTTCCTGCAGTCATCCTTACCAAGTGGCCTGCCCACATCATCCGGCTTCTCACCAATCCACCTGCATTCCAACCTCTTTCTTCGGGTCGTTCGTTCTTCTTGTGCATGTCTCCTCTCTTTGTTTTTGCCAAAACCACTGTCTCCAGACCAAATATAATATATAGACATGTCCCTCAACCTTAATGTTGGTTTTCCTTTTCTTATTCTGCCACTTTATTCTGTGTCTGCTCTGTCTCTGTCAATCTTTCCTCGCTCGTTCTTTCCACGTGTTCTGCCCATCCCATTCTATTCGTAACTACATGCACTTTTATTTTTCGGTGTTTCTTCGCGCCAATCTCATTTCTCAATTCCCCGGACTATGTTGAATGAGAACTTATTGTTATCAATACCTAATCATTATTTCTGTGAAATTTAAACTAACATAGTACACATCATTTCGGTTCTGCGGTTTTGTAGAAGACGTCCATTTAACGTGCGTTAATAAGTTTTCTAGTGTGATTAATCAGTTTTTCCCGGTGTCCGTTTTGTCTCAGGTTGGCACATCCCTCGTTTCCCAACAACCGGCGCCTTTTTCTCATCGCCGTATAGCCCTGCTTCCCCCTGTCCTTCGCGTTTTGTCCCATCTCTGAACAGCCCTACTCTCTCCGAGACCGGTGCGTGTTGCTCCATCTCTCTTCTTCCCCTGCTCATCCTGCGATCATTTGACTGGTTCCACCGCCGTATAGACCGTACTATCCCGGTGTAGAATTTCAACTCTCCCAGTGTGTATTCCCCCGTTTGGCGAAATTAGCCTCAGACTCCTAAATTAATTCCACAAATAAGAAAATATATATGTAAATTAGTTAATTGTTGTCATAAAGCAGCAGATATATTCCGCAGATATTCTAATCAACTGAAGTAACTTTATACATCTAACCTTCGGAGTTAATCAAGATGAGCGGAAAAAACAGAAGCCCTAGTCACAAGGCACTGTGATTCCTAATCCCATACTGACATGGCAACAGAGGGGGAGATGTCCAGGATGGGGGAAGACACCCCAGGGTATTTACCCCCACCCACTGGAAGATATCCATGGGGTAAAACAGATATAGTTACACCGGGACCCGGTTGTTTTGTTGCAATCCTCTACATCCCCGTGCCTGTCTCGGGGCCTGGGAGTTTTGTCCAGTCGCCGGAAAATTGCCACAGCGACGGATGAACGTGACTCGTCTGGAAACGCTCTTCTCGGATCCATGGCACGTCTGTCAACAGAGCGCTGAAATAGACACCACCGCTCGATCCCGTCAACGTCCCCACCCCTGTCGATAGTATTGCGGCGCGTACACAGGGTTCAGCTCAATTCGCGTATACCTGATCTCTCTCAATTTTGCCGGAAATGGAGTATATTTCAGGCACGACGCGGTTCTCGGCGAAATCGAGAACTGTGAGTTTTTGCTATATAGTTTTCTGACAACTGCGCGGTGCTGTTTTTAACCAAATCTAGCTTGAACTTGGTATTTGTTCGGCGCCGGATAGTTCCTGTTTTTCTCTCTTGTTTCAGGAAGATCTTTTTTAAATGGTGAACTGTCAATCACGCCTTTTTTAAGAATTCATATCTTAGCTTTACAAGGAGTTGTAAGATGTACAGGCTTGTAGGGTGGTTCATTGTTCGATCTGCGTCTGCAGGTTCAAAAAACCTTCAGCTGCACCCCCTTTCGGAACTCCAACTGTGCCCCCTTCGCAGGCCTGCAGGGCAATGTCGACTGGGTGCAATGGCTGCGTCCGCACCCCCGTTGAGGCAAGAGTTAGGCTTGGGGCCTGTTTGAGACTCCAAAACAACTCCCAAGGCATCCCTTCAGACCTCCAACTGCTCTGAGTTTCCTACCTTGAAACTCCCAAAATATACCCAAGTGGATCCCTCCTTCAGACCTCCAAATACACCTCTCCAGGCTCCAAAAAAACCTCAAACTGCACTCCGCGTCCTCTTTATGTTCTATTCAAGCAGAACTCAGTTTTTCTCGCAAGCAAAACTCGTACTTCAGCGGTGCGGTGGGGTGCGTTCGCACCCTTCCCATCTAACAGCAGTCTGATGTAATTGTTGTAATTAAACACATGTAATAAAATATAATGTTCTTTGCCTGGAGAGTTTCGTTTATGGGGATCGCGTGAACTGTTGCTCTTTTTTCACGTATGATATGATAGCACGTTTGTTGACAATTCCTTCCGTCGACGTGAGAAAAGTTGTATGATGTTCATTTCTAACCTCCGCCCATCGATACCATACACAACAGCGGCAGAGCACGGATAAATAATGCCTACAGGTATTTACGACCCACTTGGATCCAAGCGAGGAGTTGGACCGGAAGTAATATAGTTCGAATTGTTGGGCTCGTTAACACACCGGGGTCGTTCCTAAACTGCGGGACGCACGTGACACCAGACATGCCACCATTGTTTGTTGAAATCCGTAGTTTTAACCTGAAATTCCGCATTACTCCATATAAATTCGTCGAACACTCTGACAGGGACTCCGGTTCCTCGTAGGGAGATCGCTGTACGCCTCAGATCCTCAAGAAGGTCAATAATCTTTTCCTTTACTGGTGTTTCTGTTGGCGTTTTGACGTGCAAGACAATCTTGCAGGATATACTACTGTGTCAGTACATTGTGCATTGGTTAGTCGGTCAATGTTCATCATTGATATTTCGATTCGATCGTGCGACGCTGCAAATATATATATATATATATATATATTAAGCAATACGCGCGCCAATAATTATTGGCACTACCTACTTTGGGTTCGTTTTCGTCACATGCGTTCAAACTATTTAAAGTTCAGAGGAAACGAATCGAACACTCGTGGTCAAAATGGCCGCAATGTACCGCCAAGAACATTTGGGGCACTTGGGTAAACGATTCTCCTGGGTATTTTTCATACATTATATAGATAGCACTACGCCCCTAGTTTTGGAAATGTCCCGATAATAATACCCCAAGTTGGGCGTTGGATTATGCCTAGTCTTGTGGAGCGCAGTAGTGCAGCGACAAAAGCTTCGGACTCTTGGCTGAGAGAACCCAGGTTCGAATCCTATGCGGCGGTGTCGAACCTTGGGCAAGTTCGTATACTCTACATTGCTTCAGTTCACTCAGCTGTATGAATGAATACCTGGCTATAGATAGTGATGGGTATTTGTATACGAATAGTCTTCGCGCATTAATTGAAGCGATGCTAAATTCTTCCAAGAGAAGTCGAGATGGTGTTCGATTGAACAGGTCTGCCAGGGAGTAAAGTGTAAAGCACTTTGAACAGCCTTGAGGACTGGATACTGCGCCGCTATATAAAAAAAACTTACCTTTATTTTAACCTACGCCTACACAGACCTACGACATCCGCTGTTATATGTGTTGTCAAGATCTCCGGAATGTGCCTAAAAACAAATGTATTTCGTCTTCGAACGCTATTAATTCGTCAGTTAATGTTGTAAGTGCGTGTGGATATAAATATATACGTATGTACTTAATAGCGATTTTTCCGTTTGAATCAAATCCATATTAAAATGGGAAACTCCACATTGTATCGTGAAATCCGTACGATATGATTTATATCTGACTCCCCTCCTCTCGAGCAGGGTGACGTTTAATACCATGTCCCGTAATTCAACTCCAAAATTGTCCAACATCCCATACTCAAGCCACCACCTCAGTGACTACTGTCACACAAAAGGGATAATGATCTGGAAAATAAATTCCATTTTTTTTCAAATTAAAGTTTAGGTTCCTCTGGTTTTTACAGCCTGTGGTGAAAAGAGTACACTTTTAAGCGCACAGCAGGGGTTAAATGGCAGAAAATTGCTCAAATAAATATTTGTTACGTATGCCATTTCGAGTAAGTGCTGGCGGCGATGTAAACATCCTGGAATCAAATCACACAGCAATACATGCGTTTACACGACGTATTATCCCTATTACTCAGGTACGGCTCGTGTAAATTGGCTCTGCGCGGCTCCACATCAAAGGCGCGGCCGCTGATCGATCCGATTGAATATCATACGTCATAATTGGGGACGTGTGCGGCTGCCAATGACAATATTAATTTACGCTCCCTTAATGATTTAATGGGCGGCTGCGAACGTGCATGTGTACCGGAATGTGCTCGCGTAACTTAATTATCTTTGGCTTGCTACGGCTAACTAGCCAAACGGCGTGCAACGGCGTTCTGTCGAGTCAACAGACGACATTGCTGACCCCGCAGTAGCGGTTAACGTGGCAAATATATAGGGATGTGCAAAATATGTCACAAACATGCGATATTTGTTTTTTTTACTAACTCCTCGTCGGTCTGAGTTGAGCACATGGCCGATACAATGTTTCTTTGTTTTATTCTAAGTGGTTCCCTGCTTCTTTATTTCTTCAGCTGTCGATCTCCTCAAGCTGTTTTTCGGTCTACCTGTCTTTTTCTTGTGAATTTCATAATAATGCTTGTCTTTAAGTCTTTTTGAAGTATGTGTTCAATCCATGCATGTGCATGTTCTTTTTTGAAAGTGCCACATGCCATATTTGCATTTTTGAAATCCATAGTTTGTGACTTGATATTGAACAGTGTAAATCCGCATAATACTATACTTGGTTAGCCTTTCCTATTGCGATCGCCATATACCATCAATACGCATAAATAATATCTACAAATATCAACGGGTGGCACCCTGTTCCTCTACCCGGAAGGTAGTAGGATATATTTTGCAGAAGAAGGGCTGCAGTGTTGAGCATGGGAAAATTGGAAATCATTGAACATCAAAGCGTATTGGGGTTAACTCAGCCCGACTTGGCCGTATTGCCAATAAAGCTTGTTTTGAAACTGGATGTTTTGTTTACTATTTGAACATGCTCCGGGTTGGAAACTTTCAAACTGCAAACACTTGACAGGCTTACTAAACACAGTTTGGAAGGCAGTGTACCTTCAGCAAAGAACATTATATTAATTCATGAATTAAAAAAAAAAAAAGGAAATGACTGTCCCGTTTAAAAAAAATCCGCCGAGTTCTGTTTGTAATCTGCCTAGTATTAGGAATATAGTCACTTAGTGCAATTCCATTTAGAGATATTGGACATTTTAGCCGTGTTCAAACATTCAGTTCCCGCAGAGATGTCTGTTTTGCAGTAGATATGTAATGTTCCAGACTAGTGATTGGTGAATGATTCTTCAGCAATCGTTTTTTTTAATTGGCTGGTTTTATTTTGATAATTTTGTCTTTCAACATCCGCTGCTGCGTTCGTATGTCTATTTTTAGTATTATCCTGTTTGTATTATGTCTCATCGGCTGACGCAACAACGTCATCGACAACGGCTTCGGTTACGTGACACGCCATTAACCCTACAGCCGAGTCTGTACGATTCATAATTTATGGTCTAATGCTGCGTTCCAATCACCTCGTGTATACCGTGAATACGACTTCGTAACCCCTACTTTACCCAGTTGCATAAATTTACAAATGGTAAACTTGAGGAGCCCGTGAACTTTCCAGTTCGTCAAATCGTTTCTACAATATCAACGAGCCCATTGGAACGCAGCATTAGTTGCCAGTAAAAGGGTCAGTGTTGAATGTGTTGTTAGTTTACGTTTACGACAATTACAAAGCTACACCACGATCAAAATACAAAATCTAGGCTGATCAGTTGGGGCGCAGTGGCACAGCGCTTAGAACATCGGACTCTCAATCGAGATAACTCGGGTTCGAATCATAAGCTGCCATTTAAAACCTTGAGCAAGTTCGTTCACTCTATGTTGCTCCAGTTCAGTCGGCTGTATGACAGTAGTAAATATTTCAATTTTGCGTACGGTTAGTCTTTGCGCATTAATTGCTTTCCTGATAAGTCGAGATGGTGTTCCATTGAAAGACTGGACAGTAGGTCTACGCCCAAAAAAACTACCCAAGTATCCTACAACCTAATATGATAAGCTGCATTGGGTAATCCATGTTTTTCTTATGTCATTCGCTACGTTTAATTGTATTTTGTTCGGATGTGACCCCGCCCTAAAACAATACTGTGCATGTTTTCTCTTGCTCACAATTCCGGCGATACAGTCCCTTTCGAAACCACGCCCCTAATGCCAATCAAATTCTGCATCCGCCCCTTTAAGAGGATGTCTGAATAAAATGAATGTCTTACGGCCGCAAGAAGACAAATCGTTCAGTCGTCGTAACAATCGACGCCGACCCTTAGTGGTGGTGGTTGGTTTAAACATGACGAACTACACGAGTGTCTGCGGGGAGTAGGTGTGAGCGGTCGAACGATGATTGCGGGGCGCGAGGAAAAAACGAAGCAGCAACAGTCGCTCTCGGCAGTCAAAGCGTCGGCCCGCGGAGACCGCGAGAGACCGAGCAGACGACTTCAAACGCCCGCCGGTCACACACAGTCGGTCTCGCGGAAGAGCATGGGCGGCTGCCTTGGCGTATTCGATGTTTGAAAGTAAACAGATAAATTTAATTCTGGATAGGGTTATAAATAATGCCGTCAGTCCACCAGGTCGTCGATATTTACATCGAGGCTGTACCTTTTAATTTTTGTTAAATGTTCTTAATACTAAATTAAATATGTTGAAGGTTTAAAGCCCGCCAAATTACGTTTAATGAGCCCGAATGAGTGCTAGCAATTTGAATGTTGCACCCATTAAATGTTCAAAGTGTAAGTAGCATTCATTAGTGGTGCGACGACGAATACAAGCAGGCGCGAATGCTTGGAGAAAGATAGAGGGAATCATGATGGCCAGAAACATTTCAAATAAGCTGAAAGGGAACGTTTTGAGAGTATTCATTACACCGCCATGCCTGTATGACCTGGAGACAGTTGCGCTGAAAAAAGATCAACAACTATAGAAGCTGCAAGTTGTTAAAGAACAACACAATAATAAAGAGAGTGGGTGCAAGAAAGCTGACCGACCTCAGGAAAGAGGTTGTGATGGAACGCAGCCTAACAGGAAGACTGGTGAGAAGCCGGACGAGATGGGCAGGCCACTTGGCAAGGATGGATACAAGCAAACTTGCAAAGAGAGGAAAGGCGGAACAATACCAAGGATGCAGGAGAAGGGGAAGGCCAGCCACAACTGAATTGAGAGGACTGTGTGAGGACATGAGACGAACGGGTGAGGACGACAGATGGAGAGACGAGGCTGCTGACAGGAAGCTATGGAGAGAATGAACAGAACGAGCGGTTCAACAATGCTATACTTGACCTCACCCCTGGAACAAGGAGGACGAAGACATTCATATCGTTGTATAGCCACCCATCAGTTGCAGTATCACAGAGACCGGTGGGAGCAACTCCAATTGCCTTCTGATGTTCAGCACGTTTGGTTGATTCCCATACAAACAAGACTTGATTCAGCAAATGTATTGCTCTGTTATGAAATGATGATTCTGGGTAATGGAACTTCTTGCTTTTGCCTGAACTTTGGCAGTATGGTAACTAACGAGAGGCCAAACTGTCATTTGTATAATATATCCTCTGATATATCTAGCACTCGCAGAAACCATTGCATATTTACTGATTCCTGCACTACATGGGAGCAAACTTCTGCTAATGTACCGATTGTCATGGCCAGACATAGCAAAGCAATTGAATTATTAATTATAATAACGGCTTATTAGGCTCACTGCATGTTTGATCCAACTCTCAGTGATGTGTCAGCTTAGTGAAACATCAAAGACATCAAAGAACTCAGTAATGAATGTCGAGTACGGATTAAGACAAGTACAATGGCATTGTGATGCCATTGAGGCTCTGAAAAGCACCTTACATCCACAGGCGTGTCACAAGTATAGACATACTCCACGGACTTCGAAGCCAAATATAAATAAAGCAAATTCTGTAAGTTCTTATATAGCACGGTATTCAGTCATTGGGACTGTTCAAAGCGCATCACGACTTCTCCGGGAAGCATCCACCCACGCTGCAATTGATGCGCAAAGACAATTCGTATAAATATATCCACCATTGTCTATAACCAGGTACTCATTCATGCAGCTGAGTGAACTGGAGCAGCATAAAGTGAACGAACTTACCCAAAGTTCGAAAGGACAGCACAGAATTCGAACCCGCGGGTTCTCTCGATTGAGAGTCCAAAGCTCCAGGCATCGCGCCACCATAGGGTCAAGCGTAAGACCAGTTGTTGCTGACGAGTCCACCGAGAGAGTAGCTTATTACAGGCGAGTCCAGCGAGGCCAGTTCTTCCGCATATGTACTGACCACGAATTATCACATACAACAAACAGTTTCTCCGAGGAAATCAAATATGCGCGGACGGCATATTAAAGGACGCCTACTAGGCCTGCCACATGCGAACGACGCTATTCCTGTTGACAGACGAAGTTAAGGCTCCTTCCTCAACTGGGTTAGCTCATGACGAATCCGGTTCTTTGATGTCCAGATCTGAAGTATGTGAACAGTGTAAACAATATGTACATTCGGTTTAATAAAAAGTGCGTCCGTTTGTTTAAATGGTCGAACTAATAATTCTGTATCTGGTAACTTACCGAAGTGAATTCGCTAGGCCAACATCTAACCTTCGATGAACCTACTGAATTTGTTGGTCACATCGATTTTGAAAAGGCGAAGAATGCCGACATCAACATAGAAACAGAAGCATTATCGTGTCGCGCATTCACATGAATATTTCCATTTCGACAATCACTTGAAATGAATATGTACAAATGGAAGTTTGACGATTGTACCAAAACGACATTCAAAACGTTACGCAGTCGAGCTGAATTTGAAATGAGACGAGCAAAAAATCGAGCTGAAGAAGTAGATTTAAAGAGCACATCGGGAGGAGTTCCTGGGCGAATTCATGGACAAGCTCCTCGTGCTCCTGGAGCTCCTCATGCTCCTCGAGCTCCTCGTGCTCCTCGAGCTCCTTGTGCTCCTCGAGCTCCTCGTGCTACTCGTGCTCCTCGAGCTCCTCGTGCTCTTCGAGCTCCTCGAGCTCCTCGTGCTACTCGTGCTCCTCGAGCTCCTCGTGCTCCTCGAGCTCCTCGTGCTCATCGAACTCCTTGTGCTCTGCGGTCGTTTGTTCGAAACCACTGAGTGATTGCGTGCACGTAGTGCGCAATGAGCAGCCGTGCAGCTACTGCTGATAGTGGCAGCCGTGCAGCTACTGCTGATAGTGGCAGCCGTGCAGCTACTGCTGATGGTGGCAGCCGTGCAGCTACTGCTGATAGTGGCTGCACGTTACGCATTCGTTCAAATCGAAAACAAAGTAGCCAATCCAGCAGATTGACATATTTTACTTATACCAATAGCCCGCAACTGACATCAGCTTCTCAGTCAAACGGGGACACTCTCATTGGGAATGAATTTACTTGTGGTTGGTTTAGGCTTATGTTTGAGACGCAAGTACCGATGACGTAATCAGAGAGTTGTCAATTAGTTTCCTTGTAAACGAATCAACCGGACTCGTCCGAATATACTATCCAAACTTCCTTAGGCCTAGGCCTACTCAAACACAAATAGTTCCAGTATATATATATATATATATATATATATATATGTCGGCAGCTAATTTCCATTTTCTCAGATAACTTTCTTTAATACATCAGTTTCTTTTAGGGAAATATAGTAGCCCTAAATAAGTTCATGATAAAGTAGTAATCTGCCTTGTTGTTGATATCATCTATAATAGTACTGGATGTCTCATATGATCATTTGATCTATGTGGTCTAACAAAGCCTCACAAAAAGTGCATCTAACTGAGATACACCAGCGTCTTGCCCCCGAATGCACAATGTCAAGCTTATGCAACACATCCGGGTCACATTATGCCCCTTTGGTGAAATGCGGTAGGCGACCCTGACCTCAGGTCTTGTAGTATCCCAGTAGCCTGCTGTTTAGTACGTCCGTTTCTACGGACGACTGTTCGTTGTGGCTCTGGACTGACAAGCTACTTTTCGCTTGGGTAGCTCGGTCGTTCAGTGAGACTGATTGGTGGGATGTCTGGGGGGGATATTCTGATCCCAGTGAGTCTTCCCGGCCTCCTTCTGGTGGCGGCAGCGTAAGGATCGGGGGAAGCTGACGAGGAAGAGTTTTAAGAATGTGTCATGCGGCGATTAAGAAGGTTTGGTCGTCGATTTTTTTGTCACATGACCGTTCCCCAACTGACTACTGTCACGTGCTTAGTTCACTTCCGTCTTCGTTGCAATGGTTGTGCTATGATTTCGGGAGATACCTTCCTACTACCCATCCACGTAAAATGCATATAAACATATACCTGCCAACTCTCCTGGACTTTCCCTTAAAATCTCCAACAGTACACACACCCCATCTTCCGATGTCATCATCCGAGACAGCGCGACACCATGGGGGACAAACTGAGACCGTGAGACGTGCTGAATCGCTGAAGTTCAGGCGATAAATCTCCAACAGCACCTTCCCCCGTATCCCGATGTCATGAGTCGAGTCAAGACAGCGGAGAAGCTGAAAAACTGAATTTACGGCGGCGCGGCGGGAAACAGTAAGCAACACCCTATTCCCCGTCTTCCGATGTCAAGATATGAGAAAGCGCGACACGGGAAGCGTGCTGCTGAACCGCTGATTATCTCTCGGAATTAAAAAAGTTGGCACGTATATAAACATTATGTGAATTTTGTCACAGGTACCTTCAACGTTACCATAATCGTAACCTTCAACCTAAACCTAACCCTAACTCTTTTTGCACATCAGACCAACCTTAATACGGCATTTGTACGCGGAGAGATAGCAAGAAGTTCTCTCCGTGATTTTGAGATGTCCCGAGGTGTCTGTATAAAGAATTTATGTTTTTTAACTTATAAATGAACTTCAATACTTAAACGGCGTCTTTTATAGGCTCTCTGGTGTATATTTAGTGCTGCATTTGCACCTGAGAATATGCCTTGTAACACCCTGACTGTCTTGAGTGAGTTTTTTTCAAAGGATGAGCACTGGTAGTGTCCGTCTTTTGTGAGTCCTTGTGCTGAGGAACTAAGAACGAACATATACGCTCGTAGTTGATCTACATTTTGAGATTTCATCCAACCCCCGTCAAACAGCTTCTGGATTCGTCCGCGGTAAGGAAACATGCACACAACCAACGCATAACTTACACACGCACGGACACACGCATGGACGCACGCGCACGCACACATCCAAAACGCACGCGTGCGTGATATCACGCAAACACGTACAAACTTAACATTTGCAAACATGCACACACTAACGCATGCTCGTACGCACACGCACGCACATATGCACAACGCTGGGTTAGTTTTAATCTCTTAACGAAAAATCATTTGGCTATCCTGCTGATACAATTAATTTTGTTTAAATTTTCATAAACAAAATAATGCGATTGCCTTTACAAAACATTCTATGAGTTGAATGGAAATCCAACATGATGATTTTTACTTTCACCCATTATTGAAACACAGCATATTATTTTTTTATTTCACCACCTAGATAAAAAAAATTCCCACCAAAGAAGGAAACAATTGCCAACTTCTGCTTGAGATGGTCCCTCCGTTGCGTCACCGCTGTCAGCCGTAACATCTGCCGCCAAGAGCGCGTCGGCTCCAACGGGCCGTCAATCAAGCTCACCAGGGGCTGTGACGTCACGGTGAGGGCGGGCGTTGTGTGCTCTAATTTAGTATTTTGAACTGAGTAAGCATGGAGTTACCGATGCAGTTCGGTTGCGATACCTGGGCAAAGTTCCGCGAACGGATGGATCTATCGGAGCCGGTAGGTGTGACATTGTTTTGGGCGCATTCGAGTAGCTTGCGAGAGTAGACTTCAGTGAAATGTGTAGCGAGTGCGCGTTGTCGTTGTCGCGAAAAAAAACGATTGTTTGTTGTCAGTTTTTCAAGTCGTGTGGCGGTGCTCTGCTTTGATTTATTTTCGCCGCTTCCTTCTATTGCGGAAACGATTGAGATTTGGTTGTCCTTCGCAGAGATTTCTTACAACATAACTACATATTTGCACAATTTCTAGCAGCTGTCGTGTGTTATGTGCAAAGCTAGACCTGGGGGAAATACATTCCCAGAACTTGCCTTGGACATGAGTGACGAGTTCAAAACTGATGCCAGCGGTCGTCGCATTTACTGGACAATGGCTGGTGCCCGGCATCTTGAGTCTTGGCCGGCCAAATTAAAGACTGCAAGGCATGGAGACTGGACACAAACTAGACGATACATGTCGCAACATTCGTAACCTTCGTCTCTATGCAATGCACGAAGTATCTGGCTAATTTGGAACTTAATTTAAGAGATTGTAATGGCTAATATGAGAGTTTAAAGACAGGTTGACCCGTGCGCATTTAAGGGGTCATCTCAGACCCAAGTTAAAGTGCTTCATTGGCACGTTGCGCGTTACCCTGTTTTGTGAAAGAAAAAATTATTTAAATGTGCAATTATGAATTATATTAATTACCCTTTTAATTTTTACCTTTGACTTGACCGCCTAACTTCAAAGACAAATAAATAACCATGTCAACATATCACCACAAAGGACTTGCAAGGCTCTGCTTTGAGGTAGTCATCCTTGTAAAGACAAGACTGCAACTAAAGATCATTTAATAACAGTGTCGAATTTCACACAGTTTTATAATTGTGGCTTCCATCATTCAGAAGATGTTTATCTCAAGATTCTTATTGATCATAAGCCTTCTCAGATGAATCACTCGATAACAATCTTCAGCCTGGCTGATGTTAAATTTCAAACAGTTCCACTTGTAAAAGAAAATGCCTTGATAAACGATCGACCATCTGATTAAGAAATAATATCTGATTGGTTTCCTAGTTGGCATCATGAAAACCCAGATACATCCTGTCATGACAGACAGAGGTATATATTGTTTGACTATAAGAGGGTAAATACGTGCAAAATGAGGGCAAATAGTTGGTGGCCTGTCTTTAATAAAACATTTTTGTGCAGAATCTGCAGATGCTACACTGGGTATTGTTCTAAATAAATGCACAAAATTAGAAGAACTTTATTACATGGCAGGAGCCTGTGTTTGAGAATTAATCGTCCATCAGAAGGGTTCGTTGTAGAGGGTAAAGTCAAACCTGGGTAGGGTAGCTTGCTGGGAACTAGTCATTCTTATGAGAAGGATGTGGTCTCAGGGGAAAACTGCAGTGCCAGACATGTCTGGTTATTGTTCCTTAGCCGGGGTAACATTTAACATCGAAGAGGGTGTCGCCACAGTTGAAATACTCCACAAAACATTGGTTAGGTCTCGGTTTTATGGGACATATTACTCTGACTTGCGTTGGGTATTTCTACCCCTGGATACAGCAGGGGGAAAAAGTTACAGATTCTGGGGTGTCCTTCATTGAGAACATGCCTCGGGCGGGTATCGCTGTCTGTCACTGACAGTTCCAGTCAGCTTCTCACTGCTGGCACGTGACAATTTACACTGTCACAGTCAGATGTCATGCAGCAGTGCTTATTTCACCCATTAGTAGATACCCAGCCGGCTATGTAAGACCATCCAGGGACCGATTGCTGATCCCGAATTATCTGCAGGAATCTTGTCAAGTTTGTTCTGCTGCTGTCATATAGGCTTACATGTACTGAGAAAAATGTAAATTTGCAAGCAGGCATCTTTTTGACGAACATAGGTATCTAATGTGCTGGTGTCAACACAAAAGTAATCTTTTGTGAATACACCTGCAGCTGTGCGCACAGTCCTTGACTTTTCGGCCTGGATGGTAAACCTGCCTGGGTACCTTTTTGGCCTAGTGATCCACTGGGGGTCATAACGGTCCACTGTCACCCTCTCACTTTTAAGAGATCATCGGAATGCTTTGTCTTCAGTGATAAGTTAACACATTCCGATATATAATCTTTTAAAAAAGATGTACTGACTGATCATGAACTATTTGTTAAAGTTCCATAAAAAGCACACAGATATGTCATCACATTCCAGACCTTGACTTCGTAAGTGCAATGCCCTTACAAATTAAACGATTGGTTCTCAGTCAATTTGGTCATGCCTTATGTATCTCCATAATCTATAAATGTCTAAGCCAGCTGGCGTTACCCTGAAGTTTGCCACATTTGGAGGCTGATATTACTATTTTTACTGTTTTCTAAACAGTACTTAGCAATTCTAGCAAAATAATTTAGTTTTTATGTATTAAAAAATAATCTTTTAAAATACCACAGTTGTATTTGTTTAATACAAATGCAGGTAGATTTCTGAGAAACAGGTTGTAAATTAAATCAATAAAATTTATAAAAATGTCATTTTCTAAATTCACTAGGCAGTAGGCATTCTTCATCTAAGAGGTATGACTGTGGGAGACTCTCTGTATGCCTGGGCAGTGGACTAAGGTTTGGGGTTGATGTTTCAGGGTTTGCGAAGCCAAGCCATGGATGGAAGTAGCAGTAAACGACCGTGCTTGCGGTGTGGCGAGAACTGTCCTGGATTCACTCTTCACTACTGGAGGTATGTAATCTCCATTGGTACGAGGCCTTAGGGATCACATCAGAACGTCGATGTCCGATATCAGACGAAATTACGTTCGTTTGGGGGTCAGAGGCAGTTTCATCTGGCGACAGACATCAATATTTTACGTTTCCGACCGATCCTGTTAATATATTGATATCAAATCAGTGTTTACAAACATTCATCTGAGAGGGAAGGGGGGGATTGATGCCAGGTGAAAGTAATTTCATCTCATATCGGATATTGACATTCTTTGATGATCCCTTACCTCGCGCTTAATATATAGCGAGAGCCCATAGGTTTTTCTCGCAACAAACAGACCCATGGACCGAGACCACTGGTCTACCGAGAGATGATTGACTTCATGAAATTGCATGTGTAGAGTTGTGTCCATTGTTTAGAGGTCTTACATCAGGAGTTCTTTATATATAGCGAGAGCCCTTATATATATAGAGTTTTTTCTCACAATGAACAGACCCATGGACCAAGACCATTGGTCTGTTGAGAGATGATTGGCTCTGTCAGATCATACGTGTATAATTCAGATTATTGTATCTGGTTGTTTGATTGTGCACTGTCAAAATGCCCAATGTTAGACGACACAGGTTGCATAGAGAATGTTCATTACACTGACAGGCCGAGTTTCAATACTAGCACGGTACAACTTAGCAATTATATTTGTCAAAACGAACCACCGAAAAGGCGACGGGTACGTCATTATTGTCATCATTATGTCGTTAAGTCAGTCATTAAACTCGTGATTTTTTTCTAACTCCGGCAAGAGACATTGTTATGTTACATAGTAGGCGTGTTGGGTGTCACTGCGAACGTCACATGACGTGTTGGTTTCCTCCACTTGTTCCTGTGTCTATTGATTCAGCTGGTCTCATCTGTAAAGTCAGACAGTCACACCCCAGGCTAATGAACCAGGGCTATTTCACTAACATTCTTCCATCTGATTTTGTTCTTTAAAATCAGTATCACATCTTACCAGTGATCTTGTGTACTGAAAACAGTCAACACCAGGAGGCGTCACTGGGACACTCTTGCCGGTGTGTCACGGTAATAATGTCCCCTGTGATATGGCAGCTGGATTGCATATTAAAAAAGTTGATATTTAACAATGAATTCTGTTTAATGATGGATTTTCTTATGAGCGCATTGTCATAGTGAAATGGTCCCCTGACGTGTCTGACAACAAATTTGTTGAGTACACTGCCAGCACATCCAATGCAGACATTTTGCATTACATGGTAATATGGGATCATGAGGTTTGGTCACATGACATTTGATCACAGGAAATTTGTCACAAGGCATTTGATCACACCATACTTGGAAAAGAGTAATTTTTTCTTGAAGCCAATATTACAAGTATTTCCTGTATGGGTAAGTTATTAATTTCTTATACTTTATCAGGATTTATTGATCACTACCAATGATCATGCATGAATTTAACATGAACAGGGGAGTAACATAGAAATTATATTGTTAGCTGTTGTGAACGAACAGACAAGTCCTGTTTAGATATAAATAAGGAATCCACGTTAGGTTTGCTATTAAATGCTGTAAAGATAGTATTTTAAGAGAATTTGGTGAAATGTTGATTTTCTATTTAGTCATGGAAAAACCTGGTGAATAAATATAAATATTGCATCCTGCATTGCATCACCAAATGTTATGTGACAAAGTGCCTCCATCATTTATTTGATCACATGATGGTTATACTGTTACAAACTGAAACCTTGCTGATGAAACCACATTACTTGGGACAACATCTTGCGTGTGGTACGTGAACATTCTGTGTGGCAATGATAAGTGGCCGGAAGAGTTTAAATTGCACTTCGTGTTCAGCCCTTTAAGTACCACTCCAGTTCAGTCGGGGCGTGTTTTTTATTAGTGTGGCCCCACTTTGCCTGGGAAACACCCTGAGAGAAAATGGGAGTGGATGTTCACTTCACACTTAAACTTGCATGTATAATTCACCCCTGCCCTTCTTATCAGCACTTCCTCACTTGTGCATGGGAAACGGGACAGGAATATAGTAGCCGGTGGCAGATTAGGGTTGTGTGTCTTTTGGGTTTGAAAAATGGGGTGGCTTGCCCCTGGGTTCCAAGGGCTACATATAGGTGATCAAAGGAGAAGATCAAGCTTGTGTGTTATTGCAAAGACAGCCATGTAACTTATGTTGGAATGTTGCATATTTACTTAGAAAGTGTGATTGTTAACAGCCAGTTGTTAATGGGAATACAGTTCATTGTCTGTTTATTTTCTATGAGGACAAAGTTTATTGCCAAAGGTACGGCAGGTCAGGATCATTGAAATGTTCTTCAGAGTGCTTAAATTTACATCCCATAACCCTGCAGATCTTCTCATTCAAAGATGTGCATATATGTGTTATTTTAAATTGTGTTTAATATAATACTAATTAATGCAAAAAACATGATTTGATGATGCTCTAAAACTATTATTTTCAAAATTTTGATTTCATATTCAAATGTAACTATAATAATAATATTGTTGAAATTCACCGCATCCAGCAATGTAACCGATTCAGGTGACCTTTCCAGTTGCAGCCTAACTAAAATTAAATTGCATGCTCGTAATGATGAAAACACTTTTAAGGTAATTTCATATTTGTTGTCTTTTAATTACATGTGACAATAGAATCATCTGTCCTGTGGGTTGACCCTTCCAGATGGCCCATCATCCTTTGCTTGTTGATAATGTTTCCAAGACATTAAAGCAACTGAACTGGTAGACTTTATATTGCTGATGTAATCTGTGTGCTGTTGTTATCAGTTGATTGTGTGGGTGGGTACCTCTCTCTGGATCTCTTTTATTGCCCCCTCAGCCTGTGTTCTGTCTGTATGGAGCAAGGCCTTGTGTTTAATGACCTGATCAGAATGGGCTCTCTCAAGCACCCACCATCTGTCCAAAGAAACTGGAGACCATGTCAAGCAGCTTTGGTGTTCAATTTCACATAAATTTGGATATGCTGAGTTTGCATGTGTAATTAGTTTCCCCCAAAACCATATCTGATGTTTGGTGTTTGATAAAATATATGCAAAAAACAAGAACTTGAAGTTGTGTTAATTTGTTGGCATATTTGGCCTGCTTGAACAGTATCCATTGGCATTTTAGGAATTTTAACATCAATTTGTAGATGCATTTGAAGAACCACGCAAGGTAACATAACCAAGTAGCTTCAACATTTAATTCACCAATAATATTTAACGAAAGCCTATAATAGTAAATTATGTGTGGATACCTCAAGGACTACTGCTATAAAACTACTACTCTGTAGTTACAGCTTCACAATCTCTTCTTTTGGTACTCCATATCTCATCAATCTGCCTGTCTTTCAACTATCTAACAACATCAAACTCCAGTTTCCTCTTTCTTGTATGTCCAGTGGTCTCAATGCCGCTCTCTTCTCATTCTTTCTGCCTCTGTTTCCAAGAATCCCATTTGTCATCCACACTTGCAGTTCCTGGTCAGTTCAACACAATGTCATGTAGGAGAGTGCATTTGTAGAAGCTACCATACTGGTAGTTGTACATCTAAACTTGTTATAACAACATTAAAGGTAAATTCTTCTTATATAGCACAGTACTGCTCAAAGCGCTTTACATTTTACTGCCTGACAGACCTGTTCAGTTTGAACACCATCTCAAATTATGTGGGTGCAATTAATGTGTGAAATACACAAATACCTATCACTGTCTATAGCCTGCTGAGTGAACTGTCTATAGCCAGCTGAGTGAACTGTCTATAGCCAGCTGAGTGAACTGTCTATAGCCAGCTATATATAGCCAGCTGAGTGAACTGTCTATAGCCCGCTGAGTAAACTGGAACAATGTAGTGTGAACAAACTTGCCCAAGGTTTGAAGTGGCAGCACATGATTTGAATCCGGGTTTCTCAATTGAGAGTTCAGTACTCTAGTCACTGCATTCCGTGCTGTGCACACCATGCTCTTTTTGTTGACAAGAACCAGTCTGAGTCAAGAATCCACCAGAGGTGATCGCCACCATACTGGGTGGCATACTAAGCTATTGAGGTAACTTGTTAAGATATTCCAGTCGTTTCCCAATTATTGAAAGAGTGCCAAAGCCCTGACACAACGCGGACGTTTTGTATCTCTTGCCTGCAGTGCAGAAGAAAGGAAGACAACCTGATTGAGATATGAAGCACACAGTGGGCTGCCTTTGTAGCATTTTCCGCTGCTTTCGCACATTCGCCACACGCATCTTTTTTGCAATGTAGTTTAGTAGTCATTTCGAGTGTGTCTGTCAAGAGAATACGGGTCTGGTTTATTTGACATTTGGGTGCCATCGATGAAACGCAGACTTAATTAAAGAAAATGTATTCTTAATATCGATTACCATAAACTGTCTGAATAGCAGCCTGGAGGATCTAGCTGCATGATAAAAACAGTTTGCGTGAGATATTGGCTGGTGTTAATAAAATTTTAGGAAATGCCATGGTATTTTTTGTGATAATTCTGCTCTGTGGGGTAGGATACGGAGATGTATTTATTAATTTACAGTATTGTGACTGGTTTAAACTTTGAAAGATAGTATTATCTGACGGAGCTTAACTAACGGATGAGACCATTGTAAATATGTCAGTTTTATGAAGCGAAGTTAATCTTATTATAGGATGCTGCGTGCATAGAGCTATATGTGTTAAGAGAATGTACATGTAGTGTGTGGGATTGATCTTTAAAGGCCATATCCTGGGATAAAATGTGCTCTGTCCCTTAATAACAAATGGTTGATGGCCTTTCAAATGATGATATTGCCAAAATGTTGAAATATCGTATATGAGCATACAACATAAAAAGAGCCTTTAAATTTGCCATTTTATGGAAACTCCCGAGCGATGCCGGGTTTGCATTTGTTGCTGAAACGTGACGTCAGTCGTGGTTCCGCCGTGAGTTAGTGCAGCGGCTTCACGCCTGTGGCCCTGCGCAGTTGCGCGGTGTCATGTAAACAACTCGATACAAATGGCGGCTTACTCGAGTAGTTCAGAGAGCGATGTCAATTTTGACGCGGATCATGAAACGTTTGATCATATATATTTCGGTGACAGTGAGGATGACATTGCCGAGATCGACAATGTTGATGTTAGTCAGCACGTTGTGGCACCGTATGTAGACATGAACCAGTGAAGAAGCCCCGATAACTGACCGGGCCCATTTGCGCAGATTCACCGGTAACTGATTCGCCTTCGCCTCTGTTGTGTTCTTCGAAGGAACAGCAGATTTCTTTACATCTGACTTACACCTGAAACCCATATTCCATTGTACGAAGTCTTCGAAGTCGTCAGGCGCAACGAAATGCGAACAACAAATAATGCTAGTTGCCGTAGCATGGGTCCAGTCGGCCCTGCCGTTTCGAACAAAACGTTCCCATTTCTACCGAGTAACTGGCTCTTTGGGAAATTCGTGCACTGAATAGCCAGTCAGATTCGAATTGTAGCAGTTTCCAACAACACATTTGTTCACCATTTCTGTATGTGAACGAATGTTTACCAGTTCAAATATCCACCAAGGAAATCCAGCCGCCGAGAACGCTTGCAATCCTGGGAATGTTTTCCACAACTGACGTCACGATTCTGCCCCTCGCGGCATTTCCGGAAAACAGACTTTTCGAAGCCTGCACCAAGACAGGTCCCGTTTAATGTCAATTTTATAAATGTTTCAGCAAACGTGTGGTTTCGGGGTTGTCATTATATTGCAGAACACATATGTACATGCATATTTTTATACTTATTAGCAATTTGTTTTCTCCCAGGATATGGCCATTAAGATATGTGCAGAATAGTTGTTTAAATAAACTGGCATTTCATTGTCAACATTTTGTGCATCAAACTCTCATTTGAGAGAACCCGGGTTCGAATCCTCTGCTGCTGTGTCGAACCTTGGGCAGATTTGTTCACTCTACATTGCTATAGACAATGGTGGGTATCTGTGTACAAATAGTCGTCATGGATTAACTTCAGCGTGTCTGAATGCTTCTCAAACAAGTTGAGATGGTTTTCGATTGAACAGGCCTGCCAGGGAGTAAAACGTAAAGCGCTTTGAGCAGTCTTAAGGACTGGATATTGCGCTATATAAAAACTTACCTTTCCTTTTTTTAATGTTGCCTGGATCGTATATATACAGTCCTGGCATGGCCTGTTATAGAGCACTAGTTGTTGATGTGTGGATTTCCTCTCAGGAAATCCTTTTTCTGTCTCTGGACTGTCAGTCATGAATGTGATTTCATTTGAAGTGAGTGTGTTGGTGTTTCACACAATTTTGTTAGTGGCTTCCTAGTTTTTGTATGGCATTGATTATCTTCCAGGCTGATTATCTTCCAGGCTGTCTTATTAGAACACGGGTTCGAATCCTCCGCGGCTGTGTCGAACAAGTTCATTTACTCTACATTGCTTCAGTTCACTCAGCTGTATGAATGAGTACCTGGCTGTAGACACTGGTGGATATTTGTGTATGAATAGTCTTCATGCAGTTATTGCAGCATGGCTGAAGTCTTCCCAGAGAAGTTGAGATGGTGTTCGATTGAACAGGTCTGCCAGGGAGTAAAGTATAAAGCACTTTGAGCAGTCCTGAGGACTGGATACTGCGCTATATAAAAACAGGTCTGCCAGGGAGTAAAGTATAAAGCACTTTGAGCAGTCCTGAGGACTGGATACTGCGCTATATAAGAACAGGTCTGCCAGGGAGTAAAGTATAAAGCACTTTGAGCAGTCGTGAGGACTGGACACTGCGCTATATGAGAACAGGTCTGCCAGGGAGTAAAGTATAAAGCACTTTGAGCAGTCGTGAGGACTGGACACTGCGCTATATAAGAACAGGTCTGCCAGGGAGTAAAGTATAAAGCACTTTGAGCAGTCCTGAGGACTGGACACTGCGCTATATAAGAACAGGTCTGCCAGGGAGTAAAGTATAAAGCACTTTGAGCAGTCGTGAGGACTGGACACTGCGCTATATAAGAACAGGTCTGCCAGGGAGTAAAGTATAAAGCACTTTGAGCAGTCGTGAGGACTGGACACTGCGCTATATAAGAACAGGTCTGCCAGGGAGTAAAGTATAAAGCACTTTGAGCAGTCGTGAGGACTGGATACTGCGCTATATAAGAACAGGTCTGCCAGGGAGTAAAGTATAAAGCACTTTGAGCAGTCGTGAGGACTGGACACTGCACTATATAAGAACAGGTCTGCCAGGAATAAAGTATAAAGCACTTTGAGCAGTTGTGAGGACTGGACACTGCGCTATATAAGAACAGGTCTGCCAGGGAGTAAAGTATAAAACATTTTGAGCAGTTGTGAGGACTGGATACTGCGCTATATAAGAACAGGTCTGCCAGGGAGTAAAGTATAAAGCACTTTGAGCAGTTGTGAGGACTGGATACTGCGCTATATAAGAACAGGTCTGCCAGGGAGTAAAGTATAAAGCACTTTGAGCAGTTGTGAGGACTGGATACTGCGCTATATAAGAACAGGTCTGCCAGGGAGTAAAGTATAAAGCATTTTGAGCAGTCCTGTGGACTGGATACTGCGCTATATAAGAACAGGTCTGCCAGGGAGTAAAGTATAAAGCACTTTGAGCAGTTGTGAGGACTGGACACTGCGCTATATAAGAACAGGTCTGCCAGGAAGTAAAGTATAAAGCACTTTGAGCAGTTGTGAGGACTGGATACTGCGCTATATAAGAACAGGTCTGCCAGGGAGTAAAGTATAAAGCACTTTGAGCAGTCGTGAGGACTGGACACTGCGCTATATAAGAATAGGTCTGCCAGGGAGTAAAGTATAAAGCACTTTGAGCAGTCGTGAGGACTGGACACTGCGCTATATAAGAACAGGTCTGCCAGGGGGTAAAGTATAAAGCACTTTGAGCAGTCGTGAGGACTGGACACCGCGCTATATAAGAACAGGTCTGCCAGGGAGTAAAGTATAAAGCACTTTGAGCAGTCGTGAGGACTGCATACTGCACTATATAAGAACAGGTCTGCCAGGGAGTAAAGTATAAAGCACTTTGAGCAGTCGTGAGGACTGGACACTGCACTATATAAGACCTCACCTTTACTTTTTTATAGATTGGTGAATCAAGGATTGGTCAGAAATTATCACAAGTGTTCAGTTAATGAGGAACTGTTGAGACTTGTGTAACTGTGAAAGTGACATACTATTCTCCTGCGCTGTGTTTATCTACAAGCAAACCAGTTCATAATTTGACTCTGCAGACACATACCTAAAATTATGGTTTTCTTGAAGTTGAATATAATCATATATCGTACTATTTAAGACGGTGCCTGTTATGTACACACACGGCCTGGGTGTATGCACATTTCTTGGGCAGTGGAATACACGAGTCAACTTATTGCAAATAATAACATATATGATATAGTAACGTTCTGATAATGAAACCTTTGAACCACAACTGAATAATGGTTGGCATTACCAACAGGTTGAGAAAAGTTGTTTTCTAAACACATCCATTCCGATAAGCAAAAAGATAATTTTGCTGTGGCCTTTGTGTGTGAACGAAGTCTGTAGATTAACTTGAATTACTGTAATTATCTGCAGCCTATTAGAAAACTTTGTTTATGTAGAAAGCCGTGCCGTTTTATTTAGCATCCAGACAGCTGGACATGCATGCTAGTTCTCAATTTAACTTCTAAGTTGTGTGAATCATCGCTATTCGCCTGTGCCCTCCTTAGCTATTGTCATGCTCGGGCATAGCCGCAGCAGCATCCAAGTGTAAAGTTAGCATGCAAACAGCACACAATTTATGCCTACAGAGGATGGGTTATGCGATTCCAGGAAGACGTTTGCAATAAACTCACACTGGGGCGGCTATTATTATTGTCGCTGATGAAAGTGATTTCCATAGTGCAGTACTGTCAGTGTGTAAGGCACGATTTAAGTACATAATAACAAATTTTTACTAGCTGAAAACATTGAAATTGTTGTTTGATTTGCAAAAGTAAGAATAATAATGGCTTACAATGTTGGCTTCATGGCCCAACAGCACAGCATATAATTGATTATTAAGAAAGTTGGACTACCGGGTACTATGCCGATACACTTTAGCCCACTAACTATATAATTATAATAAACCAGATATTACAATATCATACCTACGTGATATTGTATATGTCTATGATAATATCAGCTGTTAAATGTGCAACATTATGAGGCCTACTAAGCAATTTATGTGCGGCAATTTATAAACATATTGATTTGCGTCGAACAAACCTGTCTCATGTAAGTCCATTTAGTCAGTCATAACTGCAATACTTGATAGTGATCATAGTCAATAACGGCAACAGAAGTCGGAAATGGGCATCAAGATTGTTTGCTGGTGCATGGGTATAGGCTCTATGATGTCTGCCGCGTACTACTGCATTGAATTCAACAATTTAATACATCATTGTGTCACGCTGCCTACACAGGCTACATATACCTGTCTGTTTACCATACACAGCTGTGTCGTTGACATTTCTAGCATATTATATTATCTGCATCTGTTCTCATCCAGAAGACAAGAATGTTTTATGCTAGATACACATAATATATAATTTGCCTGGTATTACTATACTTAGTAAAGAACCAATACTGCTATTTACCAGTATAAAAGGAGCCTGATGACAGATCAGATTTGTGAATTCTACAGTGAGGTTTCTGCTCTATGTGTCTTGGTTTTCTATGTAATTAATTCATTTATTGTTGCCCATTATGTGGTCTAATGGGAGCTGATTACAACAAAGAGCAACTGAAATGTCTCTTTGATGGGAACAAACAGCTGGAGACTCCAAGGGATTAAGAAACTACAAATATAAAAAACAGCAAGGGACTGGTGAGATAATCCACCTTCTGAAGAAGTATTTATATCTATAATAAATAGGATTTCTTCCAGGCTGTCTAAATGCAATTCTGTAGTACATAATTTTGTGCTTCACCAATTTTGTTCTACATCTGTATTAATGCAAGTCTTAATTTTCTCTCTCACAGTATATCAAGTAATTTGAATAACAAATTGGTTGGCGCTCTGGAGATTTATCAGTATTGTTTTCATCTTAGGAGGGCCATTTGATTTGGAAATTGGACCAGAAGTGTCACTGTGTGGCTTCTATCTCGTGATCTATCTGTAAAATATGTAGAGAAGTGTTCGCTGCACATTTATATGACAATTTCCCTAGCTAACTTTGTGGTATCTGTGCCATTTGTCATCCTTTGGCGTTACAGTGGAACAGTGGCTGGCTTATTGACTTGCCCACCAATGAACATGTGACCTATTTGTTGTATATCTTGAACCTCCACTAGTGGGAGAAACAAGAAATGTCATGTGTTGAGTGTTTTCAAGATTTGAAGAGGGTGGTATCAAGACTTGTGCAAATGCTATCATCTAGCTCAGATATTGGTGAGAAAAAATGCATTTGTTATCACATTATGACAACTATTTGTGAAGCATAGTTGTTTTCCAGATGAACATTTCATTAAAAGTTTAAAACTGTTGATTTTATAACATGAATATTATTGAAGATAACCAACATTCTGACCATGCCATTTCCGTTTGTAAAATTATATGAGGTTGACCCCATAAATAATGAAATGTTGTCAATTGATCAAGATTCATTAAACTGGGACTAAGCTGATCAATGAAACCTATTTGAGATATCTAGAATAAATCCCATGTTTTCCTTGCCGCTCTCATTATCTGTGTGTTCCGGCTTGTTGATTATTCGTTCATTTGACGAAAGCCCTAGATTTATGCCTATTTATATGTTGGGTCATTAGCCGTGGATCAGTGGGATATTTCAGGGCTCAGGGACTCCTCCCTAGCATAGTTCCAGTTTTAGCTGATATGTTACCAGGTTGTTTGTTATTATAGGATGACTTGGGTGTTTTGATACTTTGCATGAACTAATAAGTTAGGTAACAACTTTTTTATGTAAGAGCCAGTGTTTTTTAATGTTAAACTTGGCAACATGTCAGTGTAGCTTATTTTAATCAACACAAAGTTTGATCTAAATTCTGCTGCTTTTTTCTTTTCTATCATTTCAACATTGATTATTTGTACCAGAAACAAATACTGGGTAACTGTGGATTGCAAACTATTGATCTTCATCATCAAAGGCATTTTCAAGAATCTTGATCCATGAGATGCAATTAAGCCAGAATTAAGCTTAGATTTTCTTAAAGCACCATCCTCTGAAATGTTTTAGACATGTGAAAGGGGGACATTTCTGTCTTGACTTTCAGCCTTAGTATATACTGGACATAACTTCTACATTTCTCAGTGTTGTCCAGCATGTTCACCAAGGTAGGTAGAGTGCAGCATGTTCACCAAGGTAGGTAGAGTGCATGCATGTTTTATGAGAACTCGGCATGTCGCAGAATTCTTGAATCCACACTTGTCAAAAGTTAGTATAAATCTATCATCCATGAATCTGCAGCATTGCAATTTAGGAAACAGACAGCGCTTGTAAATTAAATTAAAGATCACATGGTGGGTTTTCGTGTTAAACATAACTTGATAAACTCATCTCAACATGGGTTTCTAAAAGCGAGGTCATGCTTAACAAATTTGTTACGTTTTTTGAAGATTTTAAATGGGTAGACGAGGCATCACCAGTAGATATCATTTACTTAGATTTTCAGAAAGCTTTCGACAAAGTGCCACATTAAAGATTAATGCTTAAACTAAAGGCCCATGGCATAGGAAAAAGTATAATTAACTGGATAGAAAAATGGCTGATTGACAGAAGACAATGGGTAGTAGTTGATGGGGAGACTTTAAACTGGAAATCAGTTTTGAATGGTGTACCATAGGGATCAGTAGTGAGTATATTAGTATATTATTCTTAATATATATCAACAATTTTGACGATGATATATAAAGCAAGGTGTTGAAATTTGCGGATGATAAAAATTTTTTTAGAAGGGTTAAACATGATGGAGATAGACAGCATTTATAAGATGATCTTGACAGGTTGATAAAATGGCCTGAAAAATGGCAAATGTTGTTAAATTTTGGGAAATGTAAATGTCTCCACACAGGACTTGGGAATGAAGATGTACAATATACACTGGGGGGGGGGTTCTTTACTAAGTACTACTGTAAAGGACTTAGGGTTAACCATTAGTACTGATATGAAGGTTTCAGAGCAGTGCATAATTACAACTTCAAAGGGAAATCAAATCCTTGGATTAATTAGGTGAAATATAGTGTATAAGTAAAAAGAGCTAATAATACCACTGTACAAAACAATAGTTAGGCCTCATTTAGAATATTGTATACAAGCATGGAGGCCATATCGCCAGAAGGACAGATATGCTAGAAAGAGTACAGAGGAGAGCGACTAAAATTATACCAAAACTGAGGGTTCTTAGTTACAAAATACGCCTAAAACAATGTGGTTTAACAACACTAGAGACCAGGAGATTGAGAGGAAATCAGATAGAAGTGTTTAAAATATTGAATGGTTACGAAAATATTGATAGAAATATTTGTTCTCAGTTAAGTAAGATACAAGGGCCATGTGACATGAAGTTACATTAGTAAAGGAGCAGTGTAGATTAGATATAAGAAAGTTCTCATTCTCACAAAGGACTGCGAATGAATGGAACAGATTATCTGCTGATTGTGTGGGTGCTAGTAAGTGTGAATACGTTTAAAAATAAAATTGACACATACCTCAATAAGGGCAGGATACACGTAGATAAAAAGGGTTGGACTCTCGATAAGCCAAAGTGCTTTCTATGTCCACCTGCCATCTAGAGTTAATTCTCCGGGTGGCAGTCTTGTTAAATCTTGGTAAATTGTCTCTGTCATGGTTGAGCAGTATAGCAAGCTGGGCCTGGTTTACAGACGTCCAGCGCTAGCAGAGTATTGATTGATATGTTTGTTGGGTAGTTATACAGAAGGGTCTTGTGGCTAGGAACTGTCCCACACACTGGAGCCCAGCCACCATAAATAACACTACACCTGCCTCATTGCTCCAGTGAGGCTACTGGCATTAGGAGGCTTCACTAGTATGTCCAAGGGTAGTCGGAGAAACATGATTGAGGCAGACTGTAGCAGGACGACAGGACATGCAAGGTATGTTAGAAATGTTGTGTTGCTGATGCGCCTAATTGTTATGATAGCATGTCTTGCTGCGGACAGGTGGGTACATGTTTAGGATGTAGTGATGGCTATAAAAATAGCCAGGTCATAATTGGAGTTATTCTGTTGGAGTGACACCCGGGCTTAACATGTTAACAACGTATGTCCTTGCAGGTGTAACAGACAGCAGTTGTCACTCTGGAGGTTGATTGACAACTGGACCATGTACCAGGTTATTCTGACATTAAATGCAGTCAGTATTGGTGTTCACCATTGACACTTTTAGAAGTACCTTTGAATGGACTTTGTCCATATTGACACTAACACTGCTATGTAAATGTATTCTCTGTTGTTATAACTGGATGCTGCGACAGTTGTGATGACATTGTGGGAAGCGAACATGAAAGAGTACATTTGTTTGTTTTTTCTCGTTTCATGCCCTGGTCAGTGTTCTTCTGTTGAACAGTTCTACCAACTTCTCCTTCAACGTAGTCAAAGCAGCACTTCCTTTCCCCTTCCCTCTGCTAGGATACCCACTGGTATACGTCTCTCACTCTCACCTTTTCAGTCACTATATCCATCCCAGCTGCTGCTGGAGCTCTCAGGCTGCGACTTCCTGTGTGTCTTCTACCTGTGGGAATGGAATTCTGGAGTGCACCCATTGCTGTTACCCAAAGAAAACATGGCTGACACTAATCACAGAATTTGCTTGTGGCCATGTCAGTGTGCAGATATAGAGAGAAAACAAGCAGAATGAGTAAATCACTGGAGTGCAGCTCGCTCACACATGATTGATGTTCTGGTGAAGGGATTAGACAGATGTAGCAGGGCAAAGCAGGAAAGGTTGTGTAGGCACTTAACTTAGCAAAGTGTGGATACAAGCACTCTAGTAAGTCATATAATCTTCTAGACTCCTCATAGTAAACAACATAACTAGAACCCTTGTTATAGGATTACATTTATTAGCGTGATAGCAATACATGTAGTAATAGTCTAAAACCCTCATAGTAAGCCATATAATATACCCTCCTAGAACCTCTAGAACCCTCATAGTTAGACACAATTATAGCCTTCTAATCTAGGACCCTCATAGTCTAGAACACTCATATTAAGCCACATAGCCTTCTAGAACCCTCATAACATAGAACCCTCATACTCTAGTTGACTAGAACCCTCATTGTTCATCACAAGCATAACCTTCTAATCTTGGACCATAGTAGTTTAGAACCCTTATAATAAGTCACACAACGTGAAGTATAGTTTTCTAGAACCTTCACACTCTAAAACCCTTATAGTAATCCACCTAGTCACAGTAATGCTAGGCACACATCAGCCGACTAATGCCGACTTGGGTTGCCAGTCGGCACTAAACGTCAATTAGTTCCGCCGACTAGCGCCAACTTCTGCCCGCACACACCAGCCAGCACACACCAACCGATCCTTGTGGAAAACAAATCCACTATAAATACGCGTGTTTACTACAGATTTAATAATGCATTTCGATACGCCTACAATGAAACATTTGTAAAAAGTAGGCCAAAACGGCTATCAGAAAAACGAAACTTGTTACGTGGTAAGTCGGAGCTTCGCTGTCAGCCTTCACGACGATATGGCTTGAGCATTTAGCATATCCTCCAGTGAAGAAACGCATGGTGTCGAGCTATGTTTTATATCAGTACGCAGAACATTTAGCCGTTTCAGTTATGTTGAAGTGTAATTAGTCACACCCAACGAATTCCTCAAAAATGTTTTTCGTATATGCGCCTGGTAGCGGCACCACCAGAGGTAGCGTTTTTCACAAGACAAAATGGCGATTCCTGTCATCAGGTGGAAATTGGGTTTATTTGTGGCGCCTGTTTTAAGAACAAGCAATAAAAAAACGATGATGGTCAACGGCAATAGGATAAAAAATAATCTACCACTTTCTGAAACGTTGGTTACCCGCCAGGTCAGTAAAATATGAAAGTAAAAAATTAAAACTTGTGCCCCGAATTGGCTTGAAAACTCAAAAAAGATGCCGGGCTTAGCCTTATATCGAGGCCTATCACATGATCGTGCTATGATTTCTTATTAGCCAAGTTACCGTCGACCGTCGTGTTATGACAAAAAACCTGCACACACCAGCTGACTCGTCATCGGATATGCGCCGACTTGTCACCGGATACCTCCTTATGTAACACCGACCGCCGATTCAACATTAGAATCGGCGCTATAAGGCCGACCATCGGGCTTAAATTCGGCACACACCAACCGACTGCCGTCGGCCGACGGTTTTTACGCCGACTAGTCGGTTGATGTGTGCCGAAAATCGGCTGGTGTGTGCCTAGCATTAGAAGTCTAGAGCAGCTGCTTGATGTCTGTTTTGTAGACTGTGCTGGGCATACATTGGTACAGCCTCCTCCAGTCCTCTCTTGTGTCTCCTGCCAGGAATATCCCTCCTTTGCCAAGGTTACTGGCTCTATTTGCAATGATCTAGTGTCACATGGCGGCTGTGTTAGTAGCTTCACTGTAGCACCAGTCAAACACAATTTTAAAATGTGTGGCTAACATTTACTACACGTGTGTTCTGACACCAGTATGGTTTTTATCAGATGTTTACTTCAAGTTGGTAGTGTGGTGGAAACAGAAAGCACAAAGATACAGTGTAGTTTTTCTGTCAGAATTTATGTGATTATCATGAATATTGTATTTGAAGGCAGTATGATAATTGTTGAGTTTCAGAGATGCTGTGACTAAAATACAACAAGCTTCCAGAAGTTTGCCATAGATTAGTTACATTGGCCAGTGCCTGTCTCTGTTCTGTGTAGATGTTAACTCGTTTTGGTCGTCTATAAATCAATTGTACAACTTAAGCACTGCGCACACTATACAACTTTTGTTGTAAGTCGGGTATTTTGCCGACTTAAACTGGGTTGTCATTAATGTGCGCGGGTCTAAAGACTTGTTAAAACTTTCGTCTGTTGTTGTCCAAACCAACACAACAAAAGTCTGGCCGATTCGAAAATTGAATCGGCCAGACTTTTGTTGTGCAGTGTACGCGGGTAAATTGCGCGATGTCACTAACGTACGCCGGTCCACAACACAACAAAACTTTTGTTGTCGTAGCAACGAGCCAATCACAGTGCAGCATTTTTGCAAAGCACTGTCGCTGATGACTGACCTACAAATCGACAGTATGGCGGAGTGGCTGACGGACGAATGCGTGAATGCGAACTTATCGAAATGTGGCAAGCTCGGCCAGTTCTCGTTGATGGAATACAATGAGCATACCCAAAGCAATTTTGTTCGAAATCGGTACCATTTTATTCTAGTTGCGGAATTCGCCAACAGAGGCATGCATGCATGCATTTAGTAAAAATAACTACGCTAGGATCACGGTAGTGACAAAACATTTGTCGCGTAGTGTGCGCGTGTTCAAAACATTTGTCACGTAGTGTGAGTGGTCCACCGACATTTGTTGTTTGTTGTTCAGTCGCCCAACAAAAACTTTTGTTGTGTAGTGTACGCCGGGTTTTACTCAGCAATCTACCTTTGGAGGTGTCATACAAATCTACCAAATCTTGCGTAGATCTGCATCTTGTCCAGGTCCACTATTTATAAATGTTGAATTTGTTTATATCGATTTCCCTTTTTTTTTATACAAAATTACATCACAATTAAAGTAAATTTCTTGAGGAATTTAATTTACTGGATTACGTAGACCTTCTGAGCATGTGATACCCTACCAAATCAACACACTTCCATGTACTGCATTCTTACGGGAACTGAGAGCTATATTTAGAAAGGATTTGATTATACAAGGATGATGCCCGGCAGTGAGAGACCTTTTTATTGGCGAACCATTGGTAAGGGGAGAGAGAGTGGGTGTATGTTCTCACAACCAGTGCATCTATAGCACAGGCAAATGAACCAAATGGTGGCAGGGCAAGGAAACAGTAAGTGATTGTCATTTAGCAAATGTTTGTTTCTAAAATAAAAATTGATATCACCAAACAAATTAGGGTAATTTAGTAATGCCATCTTATTTGGATTTAGTATCTTGTTTTGTTTGCGTTGGTGCCTCGTCAACTAGTAGGATTGCAGACCTCACATTTGTAAACTATTAATTTGGGGACATTTTGTTACAGTCTATCAGCAGAATACATAATTCAATTTTATAATGTATTCAATTCAATAACTTGACCTCGGAAAATGCTTCATGTTCCAAATTACATGTTTTAAAATAGCATCCCACTTTCTACAACTTCTCGAAGCCACGTAGCTCACCTAACATAGTACAATATTTTGCTGCTAAACATCAATCAACCAACAAAAACACAGGTCATAAAAACACGTCTCATTTTGCCCAGCTACCCATAATCCTCCTGTGCCTCCACCTCCCCTGATGATGCAAGCAGCAGCAGCTGGTGGGAATCACTCCAAATTCATCTTTTGAACGCCAGAACTTGGCAGCTCCATGACATGTGCTGCACAAATCAAACTGGGTCTGATTTCACTGAGAAGAGCGCGTTGAGTGTGTGCATAAGTAGGGCTGCAACCCAAGTATGGCGGGAAACGTGAGCCGACTTCTAGGTTCCTAGAAGGAAGGGCATCGTCAGTCAGCAACTGGAAGTGGGCTCACTCCTCGGGCAAGGGGGAATTGTTGTGGGCAAACATCTGGGATACATATCAACACTGGGACGCAGCGAATCACAAGTGTGAACGCACTGGCGGAGGTGATATTGGAGGCAGGTGGAAATGTTTTTCTTCACTTCATCTCAGTCTGAGTTGCTTTACATCTTTCACATGTACTTTACAATCGGTAAATTCTACAATTGGAGCAGTGATCATGGTTGCGGAGTCATGAAATGTCTCTAGATTGGAAACATGGGTTGGTGGGTTTAGATGAATGATGGATTTACGTTTCGTTTATCGTCTGCAGTTGGGCGGGGACCCAAAACATTGTGGATCATCAGTCAATAACGAGCGAACTTCCTGCTAATGATTACCAGCCTGGCTGATTCTGGCTAATGGAACAGATAGTCTTGCTTTAAATCCATGTTGCATAACTGCATTAATGATACCAAACATTCTTCAGGATAGTTCTTTTTCAGATTAAAAACTTTCATTTTTCATATCCAAAGTGTATGTTAGCTGGTAGATTGTTTGCTGTTTGGATATGAAAAATGAAAGGTTTTGATCTGCGACAATTATATTTTGATGGTCACCTTAAGTAGTATTGCTAGTTAATTGCTTATGTGGACACCAATGGATGCAAGTCGTCTTTTTTATGGTAGTAAGATTTCTGGGTGTGAGATTTCTCACAGTCGCTATTTATTATGTTAGCCTGCATTGCTATTATAATGCCTCATGAGATCTTCTATTTGTGGTAGCTACCTATCTTGTCGCTTCAGTTTTCACAAGTAAACTGGTAATTTGTAAAAGCTGCATGATAACTTTTCACCTACGTGCAAAAACCAGAGTGTTCGTTCATAAGAAATGCACAGATGGTATTATTAGCAGGTACAAATTTGCGGTGAATCACTTTCCAAAGCGGCTACTGTCCCTCTGCATGTTTCTTGCTTGAGCTTTCAAAGAACGTGGTTTGTTTTTGCATCGGCTCTGTGTTGTCTTGAATAGCAACCTGACCTTACAATGAATATTATACTGTAGTTTATGTACTTATGATGGTTAGAATAAATACTGTCTGTCTGTCTGTCTGTCTGTCTGTCTGTCTGTCTGTCTGTCTGTCTGTCTGTCTGTGTATATGACAGTGTATATGACAGTGTATATGACAGTGTATATGACAGTGTATATATGCTTGGTCAAGACAGCGACTCTTAAGATAAAGAATGTTTTTAAGGCACCAGATCCTAGTCCCAGATCGTTTTTCTGATGTGATAACAATTTAGATGGGAGCACTTTCTGTGGGGTCATGACCCCTCTGTAAGAGTGACCAACGCTCTTGCATGTCGCCAGTGAATCTATGGCTAGAGCAGTGACAGACAAGAATGTATTACCTCAGAACTGTATCACAGTCTTGATTGATTCGACGACAGATTGCATGGGTAGCCATACAACTGCAACAGTGGGAGGCGATGTTCAATGTTCGCTATCTATTTAGTGGCGGAAGTGAACACTGTCTGGCTGTATGCGCAGTGTTGTTGAAAGCGGCCGCCAATGGCTTTGTTGGTGGTCCAGGTTCCCAGTGGAAGATTGAAGAGTTCCTGAGAAGGCAGTTAGCATACAACGGGCTAACAATGTCACCTGCGTCATAAATCAATAGATGGTAGTGGGTTGAAAAAGTCACAGTGCAGAGACTTTAGAAGGATTTCTAGTTTATAAAAAAAACTGCATTGTTGCATATATGTTATGTAGGTTAGTATTAATCCTCAGGAAATCTTCTAGCATATTGTAATATTATGAATAATTTGAGAAACTAAATATCATACAGTTGTAGATTTTGTGAGATTAGAAAGGAATAGCAGATTTAGTGAATGTTTATTACATTCAGGTGTCTGTGGAGTCGTTAAATGTCTTACATTGGTTCTTGCCTTTTTAAGGCCTAGGAACGGTGTTTAAAATTTGATTTTTTTTAGATTTTTTAAAATATATTTTACCAAATTCAGCAAAAGTAGAATGGACTGCTTATCAAGGACTAAGCAATATACTTCTTCTACCACAGTTTCATCACCAAATTAATAAATGGCTCAGTGTTTGTACATAATATCTTTGTTATTTATACTGGATTTGTCCTGAAAAAAGGCTTCATTTTTAACCATAGTTGTTAAAATGGTCTTACATCTGTTTAACCCGAAGTTGCAGAAAGTGTTAAGTACATTGTACATGTAGTATACACATAACCCTTAGCCACATACAACTATAGAAAGTGTTAAGTACATTGTACATGTAGTATGCACTTAACTCTTAGCCATATACAACTGTAGAAAGTGTTAAGTACATTGTACATGTAGTACACACTTAACCCTTAGCCACATACAACTGCAGAAAGTGTTAAGTACATTGTACATGTAGTACACACTTAACCCTTAGCCACATACAACTGCAGAAAGTGTTAAGTACATTGTACATGTAGTACACACTTAACCCTTAGCCACATACAATTGCAGAAAGTGTTAAGTACATTGTACATGTAGTACACACTTAACTCTTAGCCACATACAACTGTAGAAAGTGTTAAGTACATTGTACATGTAGTACACACTTAACTCTTAGCCACGTACAACTGTAGAAAGTGTTAAGTACATTGTACATGTAGTACACACTTAACTCTTAGCCACGTACAACTGTAGAAAGTGTTAAGTACATTGTACATGTAGTACACACTTAACCCTTAGCCACATACAACTGCAGAAAGTGTTAAGTACATTGTACATGTAGTACACACTTAACCCTTAGCCACATACAACTGCAGAAAGTGTTAAGTACATTGTACATGTAGTACACACTTAACCCTTAGCCACATACAATTGCAGAAAGTGTTAAGTACATTGTACATGTAGTACACACTTAACTCTTAGCCACATACAACTGTAGAAAGTGTTAAGTACATTGTACATGTAGTACACACTTAACTCTTAGCCACGTACAACTGTAGAAAGTGTTAAGTACATTGTACATGTAGTACACCCTTAACTCTTATCCACATACAACTGCAGAAAGTGTTAAGTACATTGTACGTGTAGTACACCCTTAACTCTTAGCCACATACAACTGCAGAAAGTGTTAAGTACATTGTACGTGTAGTACACCCTTAACTCTTAGCCACATACAACTGCAGAAAGTGTTAAGTACGTTGTACGTGTAGTACACCCTTAACTCTTAGCCACATACAACTGCAGAAAGTGTTAAGTACATTGTAACGGTAGTACACCCTTAACTCTTTAGCCACAACTGCAGAAAGTGTTAAGTACATTGTAACGTGCGTAGTACACCTTTAACTCTTAGCCATACATACAACTGCAGAAAGTGTTAAGTATGTTGTAACGCAGTAGTACACCCTTAACTCTCAGGCCACATACAACTGCAGAGTGTTAAGTACATTGTAACGCGGTAGTACACCCCTTAACTCTTTAGCTACATACAACTGCAGAAAGTGTTAAGTAATGCTGTAATGCAGTAGGTACACCCTAACTCTTAGCCACATACAACTGCAGAAAGTGTTAAGTACTTTGTAATGCGTAGTAATAACTTTAACTCTTAGCCATTATTGCCAACTGCAGAAAGTGTTATACAATTGTAACGCAGTAGTAACACACCCTTAACTCTTAGCCACATACAACTGCAGAAAGTGTTAAGTACATTGTACGTGTAGTACACCCTTAACTCTTAGCCACATACAACTGCAGAAAGTGTTAAGTACATTGTACGTGTAGTACACCCTTAACTCTTAGCCACATACAACTGCAGAAAGTGTTAAGTACGTTGTACGTGTAGTACACACTTAACTCTTAGCCACATACAACTGCAGAAAGTGTTAAGTACATTGTACGTGTAGTACACCCTTAACTCTTAGCCACATACAACTGCAGAAAGTGTTAAGTACATTGTACGTGTAGTACACCCTTAACTCTTAGCCACATACAACTGCAGAAAGTGTTAAGTACATTGTACGTGTAGTACACCCTTAACTCTTAGCCACATACAACTGCAGAAAGTGTTAAGTACTTTGTACGTGTAGTACACCCTTAACTCTTAGCCACATACAACTGCAGAAAGTGTTAAGTACATTGTACGTGTAGTACACCCTTAACTCTTAGCCACATACAACTGCAGAAAGTGTTAAGTACGTTGTACGTGTAGTACACCCTTAACTCTTAGCCACATACAACTGCAGAAAGTGTTAAGTACATTGTACGTGTAGTACACACTTAACTCTTAGCCACATACAACTGCAGAAAGTGTTAAGTACATTGTACGTGTAGTACACCCTTAACTCTTAGCCACATACAACTGCAGAAAGTGTTAAGTACATTGTACGTGTAGTACACACTTAACTCTTAGCCACATACAACTGCAGAAAGTGTTAAGTACATTGTACGTAGTAGTACACATTTAGCTCTTAGCCATGCCAACTGCAGAAAGTGTTAAGTATTACTGTATCGTAGTACACCCTTAACTCTTTAGCCACATACAACTGCAGAAAGTGTTAGCACATTGCACGGTAGTACACCTTTAACTCTTAGCCATTATTAACTGCAGAAAGTGTTAAGTACATTGTACGCAGTACACACAACTGCAGAAAGTGTTAAGTACATTGTACGTGTAGTACACCCTTAACTCTTTAGCCACATACAACTGCAGAAAGTGTTAAGTACATTGTACGTGTAGTACACCCTTAACTCTTAGCCACATACAACTGCAGAAAGTGTTAAGTACATTGTACGTGTAGTACACCCTTAACTCTTAGCCACATACAACTGCAGAAAGTGTTAAGTACGTTGTACGTGTAGTACACCCTTAACTCTTAGCCACATACAACTGCAGAAAGTGTTAAGTACATTGTACGTGTAGTACACCCTTAACTCTTAGCCACATACAACTGCAGAAAGTGTTAAGTACATTGTACGTGTAGTACACCCTTAACTCTTAGCCACATACAACTGCAGAAAGTGTTAAGTACATTGTACGTGTAGTACACCCTTAACTCTTAGCCACATACAACTGCAGAAAGTGTTAAGTACATTGTACGTGTAGTACACACATACAACTGCAGAAAGTGTTAAGTACATTGTACGTGTAGTACACACTTAACTCTTAGCCACATACAACTGCAGAAAGTGTTAAGTACATTGTACGTGTAGTACACCCTTAACTCTTAGCCACATACAACTGCAGAAAGTGTTAAGTACATTGTACATGTAGTACACACTTAACCCTTAGCCACATACAATTGCAGAAAGTGTTAAGTACATTGTACATGTAGTACACACTTAACCCTTAGCCACATACAACTGTAGAAAGTGTTAAGTACATTGTACATGTAGTACACACTTAACTCTTAGCCACGTACAACTGTAGAAAGTGTTAAGTACATTGTACATGTAGTACACACTTAACCCTTAGCCACATACAACTGCAGAAAGTGTTAAGTACATTGTACATGTAGTACACACTTAACCCTTAGCCACATACAACTGCAGAAAGTGTTAAGTACATTGTACATGTAGTACACACTTAACCCTTAGCCACATACAACTGCAGAAAGTGTTAAGTACATTGTACGTGTAGTACACCCTTAACTCTTAGCCACATACAACTGCAGAAAGTGTTAAGTACATTGTACGTGTAGTACACCCTTAACTCTTAGCCACATACAACTGCAGAAAGTGTTAAGTACATTGTGTGTAGTAAGTACACCCTTAACTCTTAGCCACATACAACTGCAGAAAGTGTTAAGTACATTGTACGTGTAGTACACCCTTAACTCTTAGCCACATACATTGTAACTGTACAGAAACATTGTGTTAAGTACATAGCCACATACAACTGCAGAAAGTGTTAAGTACATTGTGTAGTACACCTTAACCCTTAGCCACATACAACTGCAGAAAGTGTTAAGTACATTGTACGTGTAGTACACCCTTAACTCTTAGCCACATACAACTGCAGAAAGTGTTAAGTACATTGTACGTGTAGTACACCCTTAACTCTTAGCCACATACAACTGCAGAAAGTGTTAAGTACGTTGTACGTGTAGTACACCCTTAACTCTTAGCCACATACAGCTGCAGAAAGTGTTAAGTACATTGTACGTGTAGTACACCCTTAACTCTTAGCCACATACAACTGCAGAAAGTGTTAAGTACATTGTACGTGTAGTACACACTTAACTCTTAGCCACATACAACTGCAGAAAGTGTTAAGTACATTGTACGTGTAGTACACACTTAACTCTTAGCCACATACAACTGCAGAAAGTGTTAAGTACATTGTACGTGTAGTACACCCTTAACTCTTAGCCACATACAACTGCAGAAAGTGTTAAGTACATTGTACATGTAGTACACACTTAACTCTTAGCCACATACAACTGCCAATAGTTGTAGGCTATTCACAAGGCACTAGGGAATACATAACATTTATCATACCGAGCCTGCTACTAATTCTCCTGGACTGGCCAACAACGTTTGTCTCGTTGGTCTCGTTGTACACCCGGCAAACACACAGACACATTACCCTCTGCACATCTGTCTACAAGTTAATCATAGCCTTGCTCTCTCGATTAATCTGGACATCTATCTGTCCATTTATCAGTGGCTGCAAGTCCTGGAGCTCTCACTGACAGAACAGGGAGTCTTCAGAGCAAGGCTCCTGAGATAGAAGCACTTTATCTGTCACAGTTGTTGTTTAGAAGACATCGGATGGTGGGTGTCACTCTTGTGCATTCCCTTGGATGGGTCTCATACAAGCATTGGATATGAGAATGACAACAGTTGCAGAACTTGTATATTGTGAACTGTGAATGCAATGAAGCAAACATGAAGGTAATCATTGTCTTTTGTATTAAATATACAGGAGTAATTAATTATGCAGGCAAGGCATTTAAGACAAAGACAGCTGTTTTGTTATCGTGTCTAAGCCAGGGCTGTAATTATTGGTAGGAAGTTTGTCGAATTGGTTGTCTTGAACATCAAAGGACATTGTGGTAAAACCATCAGGTGTTCACTGCAGTTATCAATGGAGGGGTTTCTATACTGAACGTTTTGTTTACAAGTGAAACGTTTCACAGACGCACAATGTTTGGGCTTATTAAATGCATTTTGGCGGGCACTATATATTCAACATAATACATTATATTACAAAATGAGGTACAGTCAGCCTTGCTTTAACTTCACTACTAGTTTCATAGTAAATATTTAAACATTGCATAGCAGCAGCTTACAATGTAAAACTCCATCTCAATCTTTTATTTATTGTCGCACAGTGGCTCAGTTGAGTACAAACCTGCACGTTCAGGAATCGATACGGTTTGTGGTAGAAGATGAGTAACATCAGATACATTTCAAGTTGTATAAAATATTTATAGATACAAAGATATTCTCGCATCGTGGTCACTGATGCAATTCATAGCAGATGGCCACATAGAGATTGGAACGCGAGGAGGAATTGTTCATCATGTTACTTGATATCCCCTGCAAAAGTGCATTATATCAACAGCATCATAGTTCTACTCATAGCACAAACAGTATCACAACCATTTGCAGTGGTAACAGACACACAAGTACAATATCCGATTATGGCATTCAATTATTAATGTCGGCAATTAGGGAGCGACATGTAGGCATTTTTTACCTTGGTATCTATGCTCCTTTGGTTTGTATCGTTGGAGTTGCTGACATAGCTAGGTGGTGTTGGTGCAGCCGTGTGGTATTTGTGGTGGAATTTGGATACGTTTGTTGTGACATGCACCATGCGTGCGGGATGGCAAGATTCTCTGTTTGTGACATTGCTGTTGTCACATCTGACAGGAGTTTATCTGTGTGTGACATGCAGGGACTAATGCAGGATAATATTTGTGCCCATCATGACAGCGCCATGCATCATGTGACTGGAAATGTTACGCATCCAAATGATGGGTTGACACAATTCTTAACCGCTCCCGGTTTATATACATATATTTGTATGTATTCCTGAAAGCAGCGTAGGCAGACTGCTCCATTGTGACAGATAGGATACACAACATCGTCCGTAAACTCGGCTAAAATTATGCCAACGTAATTTGACTGAATTGAATGTTTCAAAACAGTTTTAGCAGACGAAGTTAACGCAACGTTAACAAGGTGTAAAATAGTGTCGGTGATTTGTTTACTGGCAATTAAAATGCCGGAAGCGTCTCCCAGAATAGTGCCAACACAAGTCAATGTAGTGCCAGCTTTTGACTAACAGCAGTAATTAACAATGTATCTACGCTGTTGCATTAAAACAGTATCCATTTGAATATTGCAACAAACTACACACACTGCCATGGCTGCGCCAACATCAGAGAAAGGCTCCATGTGTGTGCAGTGCCTGTCACACAGTCCGTGATATATAAAGGGCTAGTTGTGATATATAAAGGGCTAGTTCGTGTCATTACATAGTTGACAGGTTTGTACCTGTCAATCAAAATTCTGACCCGCTCCTGGCAGATTCAGCCTGTCCAAATGACTGGGTGACGGGTCTATGGTGTAAGTAAGATGGTTCATTCCTATACAGGTGGTGGCAGTGATACATAACAGACACCGTAAAGAGATATTAACTAAGATGGAAGAATACTTATCTCTTGTGTGTTGTCGAAAGCTCACTGCACCAGTGAAAGCCTTTTTGACAGCTCTTTCATCGAAGTGTTATTCAAGTCCATTGGCCATATTGTTTACCCGGCAGCAAGTTGATTACTTTGGTTCTGTCATCTAACACCCAGACAGAAATCGGAGAACCCTTTCAAAATATGTTTTTTCCAACTTGCATCTGCACATTTGATTTTTGCAAAATTCATGAAATTTGGGTAGTCACATTTCAAATGTCTGAAAATTGAAAAATTATCTTCTGCATACCAGCGGTTCTTGCAAGCACTAGGCGTGCCTGACATTTCATACAGCTGGCATTAGGACATTACAAGCCAGACACGTATGAGGTACCTGAACTGTTTAGACCTAACCCTGTCTGGACATGTCTACAAGATGCATTGTCTGCAAATGAAATAGATCTTATTTCTCAACATTGTTCAGGATAGTTCATTTGTATGCAAACAATTTCTTTTTGACATCTGATACGTGATTTTACCTTTTAGAGTCTTTCTTCAGTGTGTCCCGCCAACTTCCTCAGTAGATGTGACATATGACGTCATAGTACGCGTGAGATAGGATGTTGACAACACAAACAAATTAATAACCGAGGAGCAGAAAAAAGATATATGTCGATCATCAACAAATCCGCCCTCACAGACCAAGCAACTACAGAACACCACATCATACATAGACTGGGAGAGAGCGAAAATAGTAGGAAGGAAACGACCACATGTACACAATACATAAAAGAAGCCGTTAGTATAAGAAAGACCGAAACATCAATCGATGGAGACGAGGTGTATTACAAACTATCTCAATGTACGATGATGTCATATGTCACGAGTTCTAAGGAAGTTGATGTGGCTTGCTGAGAAAAGACTCTACAAGGTAAAGTTACATAATTAGATGTGTCAAGACGAAATTGTCTGCATGGTACAGCTCTCGTTGTTCCGTTCCTCCACATCCCCAACTGTCTGCATGGTACAGCTCTCGTTGTTCCTCCACATTCCCAACTGTCTGCATGGTATAGGTCTCGTTGTTCCTCCACATCCCCCAACTGTCTGCATGGTACAGCTCTCGTTGTTCCTCCACATCCCCCAACTGTTTGCATGATACAGCTCTCGTTGTTCCTCCACATTCCCAACTGTCTGCATGGTACAGCTCTCATTGTTCCTCCACATCCCCAACTGTCTGCATGGTACAGCTCTCGTTGTTCCGTTCCTCCACATCCCCAACTGTCTGCATGGTACAGCTCTCGTTGTTCCTCCACATTCCCAACTGTTTGCATGGTACAGGTCTCGTTGTTCCTCCACATCCCCAACTGTCTGCATGATACAGCTCTCTTTGTTCCTCCACATCCCCCAACTGTTTGCATGGTACAGCTCTCGTTGTTCCTCCACATCCCCAACTGTTTGTATGGTACAGCTCTCGTTGTTCCTCCACATTCCCAACTGTCTGCATGATACAGCTCTCTTTGTTCCTCCACATCCCCCAACTGTTTGCATGGTACACCTCTCGTTGTTCCTCCACATCCCCCAACTGTTGGCATGGTACAGCTCTCGTTGTTCCTCCACATCCACAACTGTCTGCATGGTACAGCTCTCGTTGTTCCTCCACATTCCCAACTGTTTGCATGGTACAGCTCTCGTTGTTCCTCCACATCCCCAACTGTCTGCATGGTACAGCTCTCGTTGTTCCTCCACATCCCCAACTGTCTGCATGGTACAGCTCTCGTTGTTCCTCCACATCCCCAACTGTTTGTATGGTACAGCTCTCGTTGTTCCTCCACATTCCCAACTGTCTGCATGATACAGCTCTCTTTGTTGCTCCACATCCCCCAACTGTTTGCATGGTACAGCTCTCGTTGTTCCTCCACATCCCCAACTGTCTGCATGGTACAGCTCTCGTTGTTCCTCCACATCCCCAACTGTCTGCATGGTACAGCTCTCATTGTTCCTCCACATCCCCAACTGTCTGCATGGTACAGCTCTCGTTGTTCCTCCACATCCCCAACTGTTTGCATGGTACAGCTCTCGTTGTTCCTCCACATCCCCCAACTGTTTGCATGGTACAGCTCTCGTTGTTCCTCCACATCCCCAACTGTTTGCATGGTACAGCTCTCGTTGTTCCTCCACATCCCCAACTGTCTGCATGGTACAGCTGTCGTTGTTCCTCCACATCCCCAACTGTCTGCATGGTACAGCTGTCGTTGTTCCTCCACATCCCCAACTGTCTGCATGGTACAGCTCTCGTTGTTCCTCCACATCCCCAACTGTCTGCATGTTACAGCTCTCGTTGTTCCTCCACATCCCCCAACTGTCTGCATGGTACAGCTCTCGTTGTTCCTCCACATCCCCAACTGTCAGCATGGTACAGCTCTCTTTGTTCCTCCACATCCCCAACTGTCTGCATGATACAGGGTTCCACAGGAGGGGGGTGCCAACATGCTCCTGCCACCCAGGAGCAGGGCTTGTTGACCTACTGAATGCTTTCAGGTTGTGAGAACAACATATCTCCAAAACAAAATATCTCCAAAACAACAATGTTCATCATGCATGGAAAGATAAAATAAACAGGTGATTTAGTGTTTGTCAAAATATGAAGTCTCTGTGAGTGTCCAATTGTTTTTTGGTGCAATGTTTATTAGTTATTAAATGAATAGCATTAGTTTTAATTCCCATCAAGTCCGAGTGAGTGTGTAGTGGTCTTCAAGTTGACTCTTCAACATGATAATCCAGTATGATGCACTTCCAAATTGAAATATGACCTGCATTAAATGACAAGTTACCCTATAGTTTACATGTATACTGTATAAAGAGGGACAGTGTCTCGGTGCCTATATCTTATGCACTCTATGATATGCACCTTGAAATATTGACGATTTAGAGAGATAGATATAGCAAGTCATTACTCAGAAATTGTTTCATGGTGACAGTAATCATCATACATTATGATGGTGTTATGTCATTACTATTATACCTGAGGAAATTTGCAAAAACACTTATAGAAAAGCTTGAAACCATTTATGATGAAAATGGCCTGTTTTTGTTAGGTCTTGCACCCATAGATCTTGCCATAGGTCTTGCACCCATAGGTCTTGCACCCATAGGTCTTGCACCCATAGGTCTTGCACCCATAGGTCTTACACCCATAGGTCTTGCACCAATAGATCTTGCACCCATAGGTCTTGCACCCATAGGTCTTGCACCCATAGGTCTTGCACCATAGGTCTTGCACCAATAGATCTTGCACCATAGGTCTTGCACCCATAGGTCTTGCACCCATAGGTCTTGCACCATAGGTCTTGCACCCATAGGTCTTGCACCCATAGGTCTTGCACCCATAGGTCTTGCACCCATAGGTCTTGCACCCATAGGTCTTGCACCCATAGGTCTTGCACCATAGGTCTTGCACCAATAGGTCTTGCACCCATAGGTCTTGCACCCATAGGTCTTGCACCCATAGGTCTTGCACCCATAGGTCTTGCACCAATAGATCTTGCACCATAGGTCTTGCACCCATAGGTCTTGCACCCATAGGTCTTGCACCCATAGGTCTTGCACCCATAGGTCTTGCACCCATAGGTCTTGCACCCATAGGTCTTGCACCCATAGGTCTTGCACCCATAGGTCTTGCACCCATAGGTCTTGCACCCATAGGTCTTGCACCATAGGTCTTGCACCAATAGATCTTGCACCATAGGTCTTGCACCGATAGATCTTGTATTCTGACAGATGATCTTCCAGATCAGTAGTCTGTGCATGACACCAGCCCAGCTGTTCAAACATACACACCACTCACATTTTACAGTTTGAGCATTCCAGTGTTTTTTCTAGGCAATCCCCTTGGTTCAATAGTACTTTATAGAAATAATAAATGTAAAACTTATGCAGCACTCTGAGTTATGTAACTTGGCACAGTACTGCCTTTGACTGAAGCTATGAAACACAGCAACACAAAAGGCTTAGGCAGTCTCAAAGTCAGTATAAAATATTACATTTGTCAACACATGAGCTGCAAACTAAAACTTACTGTACTTTTTTATTACTATTAGTTGTTTAGTCAACATATACATTTTCTTTCAATTAGAAGTGTTGTACTAGTTAGCTAAACAGTATGTAACCGGTAGGCAATATTAAAATAATCAGCTCATTTTATATTTTACATACCGTTCAGTAATCGAGTTTAACATAACTACTACCACTACCTTGCTCATAATCAGTGATCAATTCAAGAGCCACCTCCTCCATAACCTACTTTGCAGGTGTGACTTCCACCATCAGCCAATCACTATGCCCTAGAAAATTACATTTTTCAAAAAGACATGAGCAAGATGGAATGTGCAGGTTTACAGCTGTGCATAACCAAAATACTTTGAGCTATTTTTGTGATCAAAGTGGCAATAATGAGTATGTTATCTCCCACGAGCTGTAATTCAGAGATGAAAAGGTGCTCTTAGCTTCTACTTTATATGTAATTCTAGCCAGTATACCCCTAAAGAGGATCCCTATTATGACTGCGTTTCTTGGCAGAAACCGAACCCGCGGCATGCTATCACACTTTTATCCATAACCGAATCACCCGGCGTATAACTTTGAAGATATGTAGGCAGGCATCTAAGAAAGTGGAACCGTCACATTCCTGGCAAGACTATGATGATTGCATTACCTACACACAGAGGCTGGTGTGCGTCTGTTCAGATTCCATTTGATGTTTCTGATGTCAAAAAACCTTTGCAAAATTAAATCATCGCCACGTGGAATTAAGTTTGCTGGTGGTAGGCGGACATTGTCACACAGAAAGATGCAGATGACGCCAGAGAAGAATGGCATCCTCCGTGCGCTGCATGGGACGCTTTTTATGGACATAATCAAATTTTCTATCGCATGTCAGGCTGTTTCTCTGTAGGTCTTGTGGCGGTGGCATTGGAATTCCTTCCTCGGAGCAGAGTCTGAAGCATTTCTCTCCATAGTCCTATCAAGTAAACCAAATTGATGCCATCAAATGTATTAATGCGGATGATGATTCACTGTGCCAGCTGTGGCTTCCTCTTCATTCTTCCCTCAATGGGAGGTGGGGTTGCTAATTTCTATTTCCGTTGCTAGACGTGAACATAGCTCCTTGTTTTGTGCACATTAAAGTTGATGTTACAATACATTTTGTTGTAACACTCGATAAAAAACTGAATTTATTAGTTTTTATATTTTATACAGTTTTTGAAGGAAAATATGTTGCAGCAGTGATGATGTTAATTTAGATTGTATTCAGTATTTTTATTTTAGATTGAAAAATTAAGTTTGGGCATTTTAATTAATTATTAAACGTTCAACTAACTGAATAGCGAAGTGGCTGTATTAGTGGGACTGATTTTTGTATTCTTACTGATACTATTCTGGACTGTCCTGTATCAAGTGTATTTGTATAAAATAGTAGGCTACTTCGATAGACCACCATTATGGTTGGTTCTTACAGTTATCTGTGTAGTGAAAGGTGATACATCAGAAGTGGAATTTGGACCAGCGTTGGGTTCACAGTGGAAGTATGATGCATCGTTTCTCTTGATGTTTCCTGGAGCAGTTTTTCTTCCGGAAAGCTGCCAATGTTTTCATGACTGTCTAAGCAGGAAAAGGATGATTATTTTTGTAAGACACTGCTGTTAAGAAACAGATTTCTGGCACCGGGCAGAACACCAAGGGAGAGGACGGCCAATAAATTGTGTGAGCGCGCAGGATCAGAAGCATCCATCAATGTCTCCCTCCCTGGCAACAATCCATCAGACTGGCTGGAGGGAGTATCCCTCTTGAATCCACCACTTGTCTCCCTCCCTCGATAATGTCATAACCTCCCTTTGTCAAGCCAAATACATTTCCACCACTAAACTGTTTTTTATCAGGCGTTTTGTCATTGGTTACTGGCGGTTAAGTGCCTACAAAGTGGTACAAGATAAATGGATAAATTCAAAGGAGGATTCCCCTGTTTGGCAAACTCATTTTCTGGATTATCCTCGCAAGGACGAGTTCGGTGTCATTGATGGTTTTCCAATATTTGTGGAAGAATTATGAGGACTGCCGTTTCAGTTAACAATACTGTAGTGCGTTACGTAACGTGGAATAGCTTACGCGTAAGTATCTAGACAACAATGCCAGTTGGCGTGCGTGTGTGTATCTTCTGACGTAAACGTGTTCAGTTTGAAGGTAGCACATGCATACAAACAGTAGTTGTTTACTAACTTGCCAATACATCACCAGGTGACAGCACTGTCCTTTCAAGTAAAACATTTGTCTGGAAATTGGAGTCAAGCATTTTGCTCTTTGATAACTGAGACAACAAGAGCTGTAGAGTCACCATGACTACTATTCTTGTACTGCTCTACTTGTATGATTATAGTTTTTATAAAATTAAGTTCTCTGAGAGTTTACACATTGAAATAACATTGTTATAACAAGGTGATAAAGAAACATTCTTATCTAACAAAGTGTCCTGTGATGCGCACCGAGATGAAAGATAGTATGCATACAACATTGAGCTTACTTTAAGACCAACTCTCTTTTCTTGCTAACAGTCGAATGGAATCTTTGGAACAAGCCTAAAAGCATCTACATGAAATTATACATGGCAGTGCAAAATGGAAACTGCACAGAGACAATCATGTCCAGTGTGATAGAAATGATTGCCCATGAGGCATCAAAGGTTTGCGTATGGTTCTCTTGAGATGTCGGCAGGATAACCGGCCATGTGTGACATGTAGGAAGTGTAGCTGCGTGCAGTGGATAACTTGCCTCTATCAACGGGTTTAAATCATCTTCAAATCTTTGTCTAGTTTTGTTTCAAAGGCGAGGATGTTTTCAGCATTTACTCTTTGCTTGGGAAAGTTGTTCCAGTCTTGGAAGGTGAATTGAGAAAAAGAGTGTTTTCGTGTATATATATATCAAGTCTGCTTGGTGTCTTGTATAGAAATTGTTATCGTGGCCTCGTGTGCAGATTGTGGTGATTACAAAGTAGTTCTCTTTGTTGATGTCGTCTATGCCATTGATGATTCTGAATACTTGCATTAAATCTCCTATTCTTCTTTGGTATGCCTGACTGATACAAGGAAACATTTCAATGCAGCTTGCCTTGTTTTCAGACAGGTTGGTGTGAAGTGCAGACAGCACTGTCTGGGCAGGTAGAATTTGTAATCAGTCTGACGTTGTGCATCGCCGATTCTGATGCAACCCAGTAAACAGTCAAACCGGAGGATTGCCAGAACATGTCTGAGCATGGATTTGGATGCATTACCACTGGGACAGGTGGAATGAGAACTAAATTTGTATGTGTGCATGTGTGTCTGAATTTGTATCACCAGCAGGGCTTTGTTAGTTTTTCTGTGGCTGTTATGGCATCTGTTTATATTGAAAGAAAAGTATCAAACTGAGAAATCGCAATGAAATGTGTTGTTTAGAATATGTAAACAAGCCCTTTCATATTATATAATAATAACATGTAATTGATATTGATTACATTGCACTGATAACGGCTTAAAAATAACTCTTAAATGGTATATATAACTAATTATTTATAAACATTAAGATATTAATATTATATAAAAAATAATGTGACACAAAATTAAGTATTAAAACGATTTAACACATTTTACCCAAAATGCATTTACACCTGTAATGCATTTAATATTGCTTTGAAAGCTGTTTCTTGAGGAAAAAGCCTGGAGGAATGTTGTGGCTGCTGCAGACAACAGTATCATGTTTAATGACACCAGCTGGGACAAGCCAGCAAACCAAAGAGACAGTGTAATTCTCCAAACTGTTAATGTCAGATGACATTTTTGTGAATTGCCAGTCAGATGCCTAACCAGCCTCAATCTGCCAGAGGGGGGCATTTACTGCACTTTATTCCTCCATCTGATGGCAGATGTCTATGTTAAATTAGGTGAAAAATGTAAGAGTTCCAACACCTTATGCTATCCCTGTAACCAGAAGGTTTTGCCAATTACCCTGGCAGGGACTTCAGAGGATTGGCACAGGGGGATATCTCTATCCAGCTAATTTTCTTCAGATGACCAGGGGCAGGGCAGAGAACTGGATGCTGGAATGGGGGATTACCCACGCTTGGGTGAGCCACCAAGGCCCATTCAGCAGCTTCAAAGGTTCAAGTTTTTATTGGAAAAGGGTGGGAAATTGACTGCGACTGAAATTAATAAGAGAACAGGACATGGATGGCTGCCTCTGTCTGCCCTATATTTTCCCACAAATGGGATGAGAAAATGTCATTATACTTTTCCTTCCTAGGAAGGAAAGATCTGAATCCCAGTAAATCTGGATTGTGTTAGAGACATACATTGTCAGTGTAGTATTCAGAATATGGACGTTCAAGTGTAAGATGGTTGACAGCAACACAGAGAACGAAAGAACTAATTGTATGATAATCAATCAATCACTGCTGTGTGAATCCACTTTTGAAGATGATTCATGTTGGGAAATTGTATTATTTATGTTTCTCATTCATTCTGAAAGTCTGTGGTGGTCTTATCTTCACACCATGCTGCACCTCATTCGTCCTCTTCAATTGTTGTCTTTTCTCGTTCCTGGAAACACTTTACACAAGCCTTTACTCATGCAAGATCTAATTACGATACTGGCTAATTAGTTAGATTTATTTCCTAGTGTCCTCAGCATTTTAGTTTCATTCTGTATACATGTGGACTGCATACAGAGAGTGATGGATATAAATAAATCCTTTTAGTCTTTATGCAGTAATTTTAGCATGGTTGAATTCTTCCAAGAGACGTTGAGTTGGTGTTTGAATGAACAGGTCTTTCAGGGTGTACGATACCGTAAATGTTCATATGGTCTGGATATGAGAATTACGTTTAAAACTATACATTTCACAAGTTTAACACAGCATTATACCAGGTATATATCATAAGATCGTTGCTATGCCTGTGCATTATGGCTTATTTTTAGTTGCTTATATAAACTGCAGCTGTATCGCGTACACTAACACACAGTGATTATATTGTCAAAGGTAGCACCTTTAAAATATACACTGTTTATTTGGTTAATTATGTCTTTGTGTTGGTCAGCAGAGAGTGTTATTATGGCCCTTTGTGTGTGGCCTTGGGCAACAGCGATTATAATCTCCACTGCAGAGACAATACACCGGACATTCTTATCTGGTGTTTGTTTCAATATACGGCTCCATTAATGTGTATCATTCCCCCATTCTTTATATCACAATATGATATTGTGTTTGCTGTAAAATGGCGGCCTTGTTGAAACACAATAGCGGATGAAACTAAATGACAGTGGTGGCATTGCAGGTTCCATATTGATTGATCGATCAATCTTGTTTAAATAAAATTTCCGCAGTGCGTGGCAACAACAGAAGTATGCAGTGTACAATAGAATGAGGTTAAAAGGACTCTGTTTCTTTTGTGTGTTTGTTTGTGTAATCAAATCAGCAGGGGGAATGCCAGTGGATCATTTGGAGATAGGCAGAAGTCTAAGTGGTCTCTAGTCCAAAGACCCGTTCATTAACATTCCATATACAACTGGTTGTATAATGTACTTCTCTAATCAGGGTCAAAGGATCCCAAAGTCACTGACCATGGCAAATTCCTGCCCTGGGGCTGCTCTTGATCCCAGGGTGTGGTGATTGATGTGGATAAACCAACACTCTTGTATGTGGCAACCAAAGTAAACTAGCCTAAACACATAAAGTGAACAAGATAATGGTGCTTTGAGCAGGTTTGGTTAGTAATTGCCTCTCCTGCTATGTGCCCCTTTGGTGGTGATCCAATCCTCACAAGGTTTGGCACCCTCTTTGAGATGTCTGGTGCCATGCTTATTATGCCCACATTAATGGTTCTGAGGGTGCCAAGGTAAACAAGCCAGGGCTTGGAATTAGCCCCTCTGGGTTATATCAGCAATATGTAACTTCTGATCTACTGGGATTAGTTTGTGCAAGATGTTTTATTGGGATATGGTTGTTAAGGCTTCATCATTTTCTGAGATTGGTCATTTCAAATTTGACCCTTGGGAACGTTTTGACCACTATTATATCACAACCTGGTAACTTTGGTAATATGTAACATTTGTAACCTGGTATTCATCAAGAAATATTTTGTCAGCCATATAAATAAAAATATACACAGAGTTGTGGTAAGAACTGTTTTATTTACCGGTAGTGACAATCCCGTGACAGCCTTTGATGGTACCGTGTGCATTAACACAGATGCTTCTCTCTTCTGTTTCTAGGTAAGTCCTGACACCTGCTGAATGAACCCGGTAATGTAACAGCCACCACCTGGGTGAGAACATTTTGATTTTAAACGCCTTGTGTTGTCACATTCAAGAAGCCACACACGCTGTGTTGTAGCTCTGTAGTGACAGTGTGAGTGTGTCACTCAGTCACTCAGAAATGCTCGTGCGCCTTTAATGTTGCATTTATCACACAAGATCAAACCATGTCTAATCCTTGAAGAACACTTGCCAGTCTTTAGTGGAATTCATTTATTCTGCTCAGTCTGTCATCATCAGAAGAACAGAATGACACCAAATGTGAATTGTAGTGATCTAGTTCAGTTGTATAAAGAACAGTCTGCGAATACAGAAAGAGGATGGTGATGGAAAGCTGGAAAAGTGGACTGGGAATTAAAGATGAACTGAAAGATATAGAAATGTATATTTCTATCTAGAGAAGGTTTTGATCAAGTCATGACATATGTTGGAGACTTGTGTTTTCCAGCAGGCACATTATTTCTCAGTAACTATTGGCACACTGCCAATAGTTACTGAGAAATAATTTGCACAACTTTTATATGTCACAAAAGGAACTGATTGTATCTATAGTGTGTGAACACGGTTCAGGTGTCACAGATGATCGTGTCGGTAAAGACTAGGTATGTGGACCTGCAAACACATCCTCATATCAAAGAAAGAAAGCTATCGGTCAAGTTACATGTCATTTAGAACAAATCTTTGTATGCACCTATAACACTAGACCCGCATGGTATTAAAATACTTGAGATTTATTGGGTAGATTTGGCGTCTAGGACATTGTTCAGTTGCAAGCTCCCTTAGTGGACCCACTCAGGGTGGGTATAAGTCTTCTAGGACATGGTTCACTTGCAAGCTACCTTAGTGGACCCACTCAGGGTGGGTATAAGTCTTCTAGGACATTGTTCAGTTGCAAGCTCCCTTAGTGGACCCACTCGGGGTGGGTATAAGTCTTCCAGGACATGGTTCAGTTGCAAGCTACCTTAGTGGACCCACTCAGGGTGGGTATAAGTCTTCTAGGACATGGTTCAGTTGCAAGCTACCTTAGTGGACCCACTCAGGGTGGGTATAAGTCTTCTAGGACATGGTTCGGTTGCAAGCTACTCAGGGTGGGTATAAGCCTTCTAGGACATGGTTCAGTTAAATATCTGGTTATATGGACCCACCAGGGTCAACAATACACCTCTTTGACTGGCTGCAATTTGCCCAGCTGAAGAAAGACCATTAAGGGATATTATTTAGCCACAATTCTGTGACTTTGGGAGGGTTGGGGGAATCCTGAAAGGAGGAGAATTTAGCTTTTATCCCCCAGCAGAGGTAGCTGCTTAATTGGTGTGGGTGCATTTAAACAGAGCCACATGCTTATGTGATTGCTGCCTAGGTACATTGCCATCTTTATGTGCATTTTGAATTTATCATGATCAGCTTGGTTTAGAGTGTTTGGGGTGGGTTCATGACATCCACCTGAGGTTCTGCAGTTACCCTCAAAGCAAGATGCTTTCTTTACAAGTAAGCAGGTGTCTGATAAAGTTTGCGCTATTAAACATGGTAACCTATCAAACACGACTCAAACCTAAAAATATTTGAGAGATTTAGTGATGCTATTATTTTTATCAAACAAAAATGGCAATTTTCTAGCAATATAATCTTTTAAAATATTTATAAAATACAGTTTGCTGGTGAGAACATAACACGGATAAGAATCTTGGCAAATCTCGCCAAGAAATTTCAAATTTGTACCACATATAGTTCTACAATGATTAGGGATCGTTAAGATGTAAATTCAGAGAACTAATGACTGCAATTGACATGACACAACAATCTCCACGAATATTCAAATCAGCAATATTCGGTTTGTGGCATATTCCAATTAAAGCTAATATATGGTGATTTCTGTTGTTATTGTTCAGCCTTCTTCCAACTTCTGCCATTCGTTTCCTGAAGGCCTTTCCCTTCGTCATAAATAACCACTGCCAAAAACAATGGCCATTTACATAATTTGTACTGGACATTGCCATTGGTCTCTTTGTCTCGTTGACCCATGGGGTTAATTTAATGTTTCCCCCAGGATAAGGGTGCACCATGATGAAAGATCTATTGTGTAATTAACTGGTTTGTCACAAGGATTGATTATGGAATCGCACCTTCTTGACGCTTTCCTTCCCAAGTGACTAGTTGTACAATCTGGCAGTTTCTGAGCTGTCAACTTGTGTGGTTCATGTATGATGCTGGGGTTAGGACACTGTTAGACTTCCTGCTTGGTTACAGATAAAAAAAAGTGCAGTATATTTTTGAGAAATGACTACAATATTCACTTGCTCTGACATAAGTGCATTTGAGTAGTCAGATTTCTAGATGTGATTGTAGAAGCTGTTGACAGTAAAATGGTGTCTTTTTAGCTGATTTTACTAAGCGGAAGGGTATTTGGCAGCAATTTGGCTAGTTGACACTTTAGCCGGATTACTGCCTGCATCCATTTGTAAATATTGACGGGTGTCATACATACAGGCATTTTGTAAGAGCTAGAAATATTAGATTTTGACTAAACTCGACCAGCATATCAATGAGATGATGACAACGGCAGGTGAGAAGTTTAATACATTTTTTAGGTCACATTTTCTTACAATCAGACAAAACATTAACATGGTCTCCAAAGGGAAAACTATCAGTGTGCTGACCCCAATTAGAGAGCCTGGCAATGGAAGCACGCTAGTCATTGCACAATCACGGAGGACGCATTTTACTTCAAATATCTTGAAACAATTACTGAAAATACGTGAATAGCAAAATTGCAGTTGAATGGAACAAACCGTTTTTGGATATTACAGACTTCTCACCAGTCTGCAAGTCCAAATCACAGCGACGGAACACATGTCTTATAAGGGGGGTGGGGTGCGTATGCCAGTAGTTAAGCCTCAATTTGAAAATACGTATGAAAATGAACCAATAACATTGCAGCAGGGTGATTCATCAATCGTTTTTTGTTTACTTCAGCTGACTAAACACATGTGAAGATGTTGTAATTGACCCTAATGAAGTCTGAGGACAGTGATTAGCTGGAGTCAGCCATAGCTGGAGCCTCTTATCAGATCTGTCTACTGACTGGACCTTCTGGCCAATCAAGCAAGTGGCATTGTTTTCTGAATGTCTGATAATTAGGCTGTGTAATATTATGTAATTGAACTGCTTGAGACGTCTGGCCTTTGAGGAATTCACACCCTAAGGTGACTTTTTGTTGATGTTTAACTTTGTAAATAGGGCACAAGGTCAACAAATAAATACAAATTTGAATGTAACGTAACAACTGGCTGTATTGAATTTTCTTATAAAACACATATTGGACTTTCTGGAAAACTGTATCAGGAGTTCATAATGGCACCTGAGAACATTGCGCTGGATTACAAATTGTCCAACAGCAAAGTGCTGATTTTTCTGGTGCCTTGTCAAGTTTGGTGGCACCTTTGAAATGTGCATAAAACACAAACACCTGGAGGGATTACAAAAAATAAAATTTGCAGAGTGCTTGTGACATTGGTCCCTATAAAGTATGTTGTTTTCAAAATTTTTCTCCAAAATCACCATGCCTATTTGGGGTTAGGACAATGTTAGACTTCCTGCTTGGTTACAGATGAAAACAAGTGCAGTATATTTTTGAGAAATGACTTTTTACAATATTCACTTGCTCTGACATAAGTGCATTTGAGTAGTCTGATTTCTAGATGTGATTGTAGAAGCTGTTTATAGTAAAATGGTGTCTTTTTAGCTGATTTTACTAAGCGGAAGGATATTTGGCAGCAATTTGGCTAGTTGACACTTTAGCCGGATTACTGCCTGCATCCATTTGTAAATATTGATGGGTGTCATACATACAGGCATTTTGTAAGAGTTAGAAATATTAGATTTTGACTAAACTCGACCAGCATGTCAATGAAATGATGACAACGGCAGGTGAGAAGTTTAATACATTTTCTAGGTCACGTTTTCTTACAATCAGACAAAACGTTAACATGGTCGCCAATGGGAAAACTATCAGTGTGCTGACCCTTTCACAGTAAAAGTTTCTGAGCTGTCAACTTGTGTGGTTCGTGTATGATGCTGCGCTACAGTTGGTGATGAGTATTCACAGTAAACAGTTTCTGAGCTGTCAACTTGTGTGATTCGTGTATGATGCTGCGCTATAGTTGGTGATGAGTGTTCACAGTAAACAGTTTCTGAGCTGTCAACTTGTGTGGTTCGTGTATGATGCTGCACTATAGTTGGTGATGAGTATTCACAGTAAACAGTTTCTGAGCTGTCAACTTGTGTGGTTCATGTATGATGCTGCACTATAGTTGGTGATGAGTGTTCACAGTAAACAGTTTCTGAACTGTCAACTTGTGTGGTTCGTGTATGATGCTGTGCTGTAGTTGGTGATGAGTGTTCACAGTAAACAGTTTCTGAGCTGTCAACTTGTGTGATTCGTGTATGATGCTGCACTATAGTTGGTGATGAGCGTTCACAGTAAACAGTTTCTGAACTGTCAACTTGTGTGGTTCGTGTATGATGCTGTGCTGTAGTTGGTGATGAGTGTTCACAGTAAACAGTTTCTGAGCTGTCAACTTGTGTGGTTCATGTATGATGCTGCACTATAGTTGGTGATGAGTGTTCACAGTAAACAGTTTCTGAGCTGTCAACTTGTGTGGTTCGTGTATGATGCTGCGCTGTAATTGGTGATGAGTGTTCACAGTAAACAGTTTCTGAGCTGTCAACTTGTGTGGTTCGTGTATGATGCTGCGCTGTAGTTGGTGATGAGTGTTCACAGTAAACAGTTTCTGAGCTGTCAACTTGTGTGGTTCGTGTATGATGCTGCGCTGTAGTTGGTGATGAGTGTTCACAGTAAACAGTTTCTGAGCTGTCAACTTGTGTGGTTCGTGTATGATGCTGCGCTGTAGTTGGTGATGAGTGTTCACAGTAAACAGTTTCTGAGCTGTCAACTTGTGTGGTTCGTGTATGATGCTGCGCTGTAGTTGGTGATGAGTGTTCACAGTAAACAGTTTCTGAGCTGTCAACTTGTGTGGTTCGTGTATGATGCTGCGCTCTAGTTGGTGATGAGTGTTCACAGTAAACAGTTGCAACATACATACTCTTTACTGGTTGTGAGATTTTAAAGTGAAATAAAAAAGAGTGAGGATGTAAATATTTTTGTTGTTACAGCAGCAAAACAAACTGAGTGATGCAAACTAGACTAATATTCTCAGTTCGGCGACTGGCAAATTGGGAAGAGTAGGCATTGGTGACGTCATGCTTTCTATCACAACGGTGTTGTCCAAGAGTGTCTGTACAATTTAAATTATCTGTCTTAAACAAGTTTCTAGTTTACTGCAGGCATACTATCCTTGACTGTACTTGCAAATTGTTAGTTTTATTAACTCTTAGATGCACAGGTCAAAAAGATGTATTTTCTTTCCCTTAAAAGCCAACGGTTTGTGTAAGTAATTATTATTTTGCATTTATAAGCAAATAGCTTTCAGCTGGTAAAAAACAGAATTGAACAACATTGTAGAACTCCTGATAAGCCAATTAATTCCTTGTTCATATACCATCTGGTTTGGGTTGCAATCTTGTTCATTCTTTTTCCACTGTTCTCAATGAACAGTGTTTCCTCATTCATCCCCTATAAATAGGTAAGGCTGGTCAATGTACTGCTGCAATGCCCCCAAAGTTATCCCCCTTTCACTAGCGTTCTTATTTTCTAATACGAAGCACTTTCTGCTTACTTTCTCATCTACCCAGCTGGTTCTTTGTTGCCTTAACTTACCCTCTTTTTGTCCTGTCTGATTCAGACGCCCCTCGGGGTATGAGTATCTTCTAATTCTCAAGTTACAACACTTTTTTGAAGTATCACAACACTAACTGTGAAATGACAGCAGCAGTCGACAAGGGACCATCTCAGTGAAGTTCCCAGTGTAAATATGATGGGCAATCTCCTACTACTAGTAACCAGGTGGGGAAGTTGACATTGCTACAGGACACCTGCATGTTTAGGCAAGTCCAGAATGGGAGTAGGCAGGTGTAGCCCCAGGGCAGTGTGCCTCTCCCCCATCTCTCTCCCTGCACTGATATATTTAGTGGGCTCTATCTTCCCTGCCCACATCTGGCTGGGATAGATAACCCACCCTTCATATCCCCTTGTGGGTGTATTCCTATCCCTCCCAGGCCAGGGGGAGGGAGGGAGGGAGGGCAGGAGGGGATAGGATGGCCTGCTGCCAATCCTGATGTTCTGATACTGATCTGTAGGCCAACACCAGACATACACAGGTAGATGAGGGGTGGTGTCAAAGGCAATGTATATCTCAATATTTTTGGGATCTTATGCAACCTGTTTTAATTAATTTGGCAAGAGTGGAGATTTGTAACATGGGAAATTTTTTATAACTTATATGGTACAAGGCAAAGGAGAAATGTATAGGAAGCGACTTTCATTTTATTCATCCTAAGAAATAATGAATTGGTAGTAAAGTTTAATAAATTATTTGGAGAAACCACTTCATTTTGAATAGACCTAGGGTGGTGTATTAATTAGTTATTTTTAGAGTAACTACTATTTAGATCTTTGCACTGCTGCTTGGTCACATGGTATTATGATGTTTTGAAATATGTACCTGGCAGGTAGGGTGTGGGGGATAGGGGAGCGTAACAAACCCCTCCAGGTGTGTAACAAACCCCTCCAGGTGTGCACCCTGATAGCAGTGAAGTGTTATGTAGGATCTGCTGATCTTGCCTGAGCTTTCAATGGCTCTCCCCTTTCAATGGTTGTTAGCCCAGTTCACATACAATACAAGCACCCCACTTAACGCAAATTTAATGTTTCATGTCAACCTGTTTGACAGTTCTACAGATCGTAGTGTGGTGGACACCCTGCGTCATTTCATATAATCCACTCGAATGGCTTTCAACAATTTCCTGTAGAGACACTGGTATTAGTTAATCCTCCGGGGATTTAGTTCCTCAAGATATAATGAATTGGTCTACTTTCAGAAAATCTTCGGAGCATTCAGTGTGGTGTATAGAATGGATGTGTGCAGTGAGAACTCCATCTTTAATTGGGTTGTTGACTATAAACATTGCCCAGTTAGCCTGTCTAAATTTAGTCCAGGTGTCCAGGTGACTGGGCGTAATTTGGCTAATGTGAATCAGTGGTAGAGCACTCTACATATGTTGACCCTGTATAAGATTTCTTCCCACGTTTTATGGGTCCATACTGAACTCACAGGCAGCGATGCCACTGTAGTTTCCATTAAATTGTTTTTCATTTGCAGAATTCTAAACTTTATTCCACCTTTGGTCTGTTGTTTCCTTGGTTTATTTAACAAAACTTGTTTCTGATAACACAGTTATAACACAGTTATCCAAAGTGTGAAATTAGCCATATTTTATTATATTCTTTCAACTTTTTGGTCTTTTTAGAGATAATAATATCAACAGTTTTAAGTAAAATAAACAATACTGAAGAATGTTCAGTAACCCAATTTGTGTCTTAAAATTCTACTTTGTTAAAACTGGCCAATGAAATCCTTGCAGAACCTGTTGAAAGAAGACAAAGCCACACTTGAGGTTCTGTAGATGCTTTGATAGCTCCACACCAACAAACAGTTGCTTGTAGCTCTACCACACCCTGCCCTGGGCTCTTCTGTGACCAGGATGTTAACTGTTTATACTAAGCTAAACAACTGCAACTTCACGCCATTTCTGCAACTCACAAAATGTCCTTAGGGTAAGAATGCCAAATGTATAGCAGAGCACATATTCTTATCTGTGTTTTGTTTGTTGAAATCCATAATGGAGGCTTCTTAGAAGTGATGCTGCTAAAGATGGAGTTGTTGTTTGTTTAGAGCTCTCTCTCTGTGTTGTCTTGGGTGAACAGTCGCTTGTACTTATATTAGGCTTAGATTGTGATATCAGGGTTCAATGCAGGCAAGACAGCGTTGTATTTAGTGGGATCATATTTGATTATGTAATGTGTCGGTTCTTGAAAGTGAAATTACTTGGGTAGAATTATAAAAAGGAAACATTTTGTGGGTATTTTCTTCAATCTTCAAAATCACATGTAATGTATGACATTTTTTTAAAGGAATATAAAGCCATAGGTATTTGCAAAATTAAAACCCTAAACAGTAGGCCTACAAATTTGGGGGAGTGGATTATGTTTTATGAATTTGCTACCGAGGAATAACCTTATTTATTATTTTTATGTAACATTGTTTGGACAATACGTGCAATGTATAAATATCATTGTTGCCAGTATTTAGTTGGCTTGACCTCTTATTAGCAGTTAAGTGAATCTCATTATTTACGTGCAGGATTTGTTCCAGATAATGTTGCCTGTACTTACTTTGTTGAACCATCTGCCATTATGTGTACTTAGTTCTTATTATAGTAGGAATCTGTTTTATCCATTATTGAACTTTCAAGAGATTGAGTTGATACACTAAGTGCATGGTTCATGATTGTCCAGGATATGGACAATGTTGGCTTTTAGCCTGTGGTTAGTTTGGTCAAGTAATCTAGTTTGGGTCCTCAGTATCTCCAACTGACAACAGAATAAGTTACTTTAGTGGTTTGTGACCCTCGCTAAGTGGAATAACCTTAATAAATTGATAAGTGCAGTCAGTAATAGACAAATTCTCCCTTACTTCAGTGCAATTTTCAGCACACTGCACATCAAAATGTTTTCAGCGGTTCACCTTGAAGGACATTGAGTCAATTCCGCTGGACCAGTTGAAGCAAAAACAGACATTGGCCACAGCCCATGAAGATGCATATGTTTCTTCTTTGTGCCTCGTAAAAACAGACCTCGGACTCACTGAAGTTGAAAATCTTGCCAGATAGAATAACCAGCTTGCTAAGCAGAAACATGCTTACTATTGCGATCAAATGTCAGGTTTTGTAAGGATCAAGTCACATAAATCACAGTGTCGGCATAAGCTTAGGGCAGTAAAGGATTGATCCATGGAAGCTGGCAGGAGTTTTGTGAGGGTATTTCAGGTCTGCATCATTTTTGGTGGCCTTGACGCCTGATGACAAAATTGACTCGGTTAACAGACTGACAAATATGCACAGTTTCTGGCCAGAGCATTTTCTAATGTCATTAGATATTTTTGAAGATAGTGACAATACTAATGAGAATGAGAGAGCCGCATTGGTAATTTTTAACGGTTTATTAAAAAGGAGAGAAACACCAGTGCAATGCCAAGTCCTGTCAAGATGTATTGTGTAGTTTCTGCCCTTCTTGTCAAACACTCATTGCGCATCTTTGTTGTGTTCCATTTGAGGGAACCTTCTTCTGTCTCACTGGTGATGGTTCTGCATCTCTTATCAGTTGATGTTCTCATCACATATAAAAGTGCCCTACTTCTGTTCAACAGACATCCGTTACCATTGGCATGCTCACCAGTGTCCTCACTATCTTCCACCAACAAAGTCTTCCTCCTGTCTCATCCAGGGTTCCCTGCATCTCCTTCTGCCCTCAGTCAAACCCTGCACTCAGCTGCCCCTTCGCTTTCACCCTGCGGGGTGATCTAAACTTGCCACCGACTCAACCTTTTATCACAATGTAATAAAAAATCTTTAGTGGCAATCAAATGTGTCGCCTTCACCGGTGAAAAACATTGCCAGCGGGTAAATACCCAAACAAGTGAACCTTTGTGTCACTGATTCTGAGTGAGAGATTGATCTCGATAAACACTCCTGCTGTGCTGCTTTCTAGCTGCTTCTTATACGGATGTCGCGGGTGGTTTTTTCCCGATGGCGCACAACCCTCCAACGTTGTTCACTTTCACCCACATTTCATTTCACTCGTGGTGACGATGACAGATCATCTGAGATTTGCCGCAAACACTTTGTGATTTGCATGACAAAGCCGGCACGGCTTGGGTGATTTAAGTCATTGGTGAGTGTTCGCCAGGTCGCACAGACCATCTCCCATTAATGGTTTCTGCTTCGCTGCATTGTTTGGCCACATTTGCATAGCATCTTGCAGTAATTGAATGACGCACAGTTTTTGTGCTTTGGTGTAAACTGGTAGAATTTAGAATGCAGTGACTGCAAAGTTGTGCCATCTCCAACAGCGCGATGGGGTGACGGGGTGATTGTTGTTTGTCAGATCATCCAGTGTTTAATAACACTTACACAAACCATGTCTTTCTTCAAGAATTATCATCACTGCTGCAATGATTCATCATCACAGTAAAATCATGAACGATATCTGGAAATGTCAATATCACTTGTATGTGCCTGTATTTAGAGAAGCAGTGACAGATGTATCCGTACATAGGGGGATTTTTATTTTATCAACTGTGCCAGTTTAGATTATTTCATACCTCACGGTTGTCATAAATTTTGCCATTTCCATCATGTGACATGATGACATCATTGCCTTATATGATGTCATTGCCTTAGATGACGTCATTGCCTTATGTGACATCATTGCCTTATATGATGTCCCACTACAGTGTATAAACCTTTACTTCTGTTATTACAGAGCCCCGTGTGTTTGCCATCACCATATTATCTTATCTTTCCATCTTGTACTTTGTCTTCATTGTTTAGTGCAGCAGAGTAATAGCATATTGTATATTATGTACAGCTCATATACTATATATATATATGTATATATATATAAAACCATAAATATACATTTAAAATAAAATACAAGCTGTTATTTTGTTACACTGTGTTTCTTTTTTTCACCTTTCCTTCTTGACAACTGTTTCGTCTTCTTTAATCCATGTTTTTCTGTGAACACAACTTTCAAGTTTTCTTATTCTCAAGGAAAGCCATTTTTCAGTGTGACATACGAAGTGGTGTTTGTTTCATAATTAGATGCATCAAATGGGCACTAATTTGCTTAAAAGTAATGAAAACAAGTATAGTGATTTATACAATTCCAATGCAAATTAAATTAGATTCAAAGCAATCTAGCTGAGCAATTGTCGCCTTGTGAGTGCATGGAGCTGGCGTGCCATTTAAATATGGAGAAGAATGTCGTAAAACAGAGGAAATTGCAGCTAGTCACGCCACTGGTTCCTAGTGGTCTGGCTAGTCATGTCGTAATATTGTGAGAGATCATTCTAATATCTCCACATTGACACTAACGGCGCTAATAGCCCTTTCTCGAGACAGCACGTAAATCGGTTTCTAGTTTGTTAATGTCATTTGTCGAATAAATCATGTAATAGATCTTACAGACTACACAATATATTACACTTGCGTCGTTTGTTTAATTTTCTTTATCTTAACAGGATTTACAATGGTTTTGTCTGATTATTTACGAAGCCTCCAGAAGATGCTGCGACTGTTGTGTTTACGTGTGTTTCAGATACATTAATACAATAAATTTGAAACAATTTTTGTGTGTATCCCTTGTTAGATCTTCATTTTCAACATTTCACAATGTCTTGGACATTGGATATGGCTCCCTGGAATGGAAGGAAGCTGCAATGGCTTGTTCAGTTACTGTATACCTCTGAACAGTATATTTATCAGCCATGATCAACACTCATTCTATCTATCATTTTCTATGTTTACCATGGTTATTCAAGTAACTGAAATGATGTATTCAGCAGAATAAAATCCAATCTTGTTAACGTTACGCCATCTGCCCTGACACAGATGGTCAGAGAGAACAGGAAGAGAAGACAAAAGGAATGTCTGTAAGCTGATGATATATATCTAGCTGGGTGTACATGAAAGGTAGTTCTTGGTGACAATCCATGCAACTATTTCTTGAGACTGAACATCAAAGGCTTTATAGTACTGTTCCAAGCTGGACAGAGAATACATATATATGTCTTCCAGTGAAAAGCAGAACACAAAACACTCATGGTTGGAGATTTCCCCAGACACGTGGATTGGCTAGTAAGACGCCGCTGTGTTTGATGTAGGATCAAAGTTGTCTTCTAATATATAATCTGCTCTTCACTGCTGATTGCAATTTTCAATTGACAGTTGTTATTTCAGAACACAGTCAGTCATAAATAGCAATTGGTATAGCAGATTATGTACTGCAAGAAGGCTAACTTTGATCAGATGCTCTTGACAAATGCAAGGGCCAATCTACTGGTCTGAGGAAGTCATAGCTCATGGTGCCGCTTTCATTCAGGTGATTACTAGAATTGTCTGAGTCCTGGAAACATAAACGTGCCTCATCATGCAGCATTCTTGTATACAAAACTGGATCTTTAGTTTAGGAACAGTTTGTTCACATCCCGTTTTAGTACATATTTTTTTCAAGTGGAAAAATTATGGTAAAGTAGAAATGTTCTTGTGTTCATCTCATAGTATAAAATCCAATGGTAAAGTTATTCTTATCATACTTATGCTTGGCAGATTCCCCCAAAACCTGGAGGATTTGTTTTTAAGCATACATTTTTTAATTTGATAAATGGTGATACCGAAAAAATTTGTGTGAAACCAGGTAATGGTTTATTGAAGTTGTATTTTTTATCTGAAAGTAGGTGACAAAAAAAACAGTTGACCGTAACAGAACCAGATAACAGGTGCTAAATGCTATGTGGATTTATACTGGGTTTTTTTCAAGTCAGAATGTGGGTTTCAACCAAAAAAATCAGCCATGTCAGACATATGTTGTACATAGTGTGGTTTTGGTGGTTAAAGATAGGCCATCTTGCACTGATTCCTCAGTATTGGATCTATTTAGGCAATCTACAGGGAAATACATCGCCAGAATCAAAATCATTATCTACAGCATTATCCTACATGTAATTGCCAAGTGGCTGAGATGATAAGGTAATGTCTAAAGAATTGTGTTGTTTGCACACAATAGCTGCCTGCTATGTGGGGTGCTGCAGCATAGTGGTTAGAATGACATAATTGTAAGAACCCAGTTTCGATTCCTCTTGCTACCCTTCTGAAGGTTGGGCAATTGTGTTCACCCCACATTGCCTTAGTTCACTCTGCTATATTACTTAGTATTTTGCTGTACGTACTATACTGGCAGATATGTGAATGGATATCTCTATGCAGTAATTTCAACATAGCTGAATGCTTCCTAGAGAATGATTCAGATGAACAGGTCTGCCTGGGGTGAAGGGTAAAGTGCTTTAAGCAGTCCAAAGGACTGGCTAGATAAAGAGCTACCAATGGTATATCATTTTCGTAAGAATTTACCCTTTTCACTGTTGACTCAACTTGACTGTTTTTGGAGGTGATTTTTCCAATTGATAATTTTAAGGAATTCCTTTGAACCATCCACTGGTGTCTATGTGGTGAAGTCTAAGTCATTATGACTGGCTAACTTATGCAGTTACACAACATATGCAAACTGTTACCTTACTTATATTTGTTGACATTTTGTGCCTAGGTCACAAGCACCGTGAATTACTTTATTTTCTTGGTGATGATAAGCATATCAACTTCAACCAACGTCCTTTGCATATGTCCAGTGGGTAGGGTAGAGAATACCTCGTGGTGGCATACACGTTAGAACCATACACATTCCTCTGCAGGTGTACGTAACGTTCTTGCCTTCATCTACATGACTATGATATCAACTTTGACTGGTAGTTACTCGTGTGCATAAACTGACATCTATTCATACGTGTTAATTGTGAGCATTATTGTCAGCGGAACTGTGCTAATGATGCCTCGATAGGACTGGTCGGTACAGAACTTTCCTGGTGGTCTTATATTACAACAATGGTGTATCGCTGAACGCTTCAAGTGCTCAAAACCCCAATTGTGGGTCAGTGTTTGACTGAGTTATGGTAAGTGCCTATAATTTGGTGATGACTCTTCGATTCTGGTCTTTGTTCTGGCAGTGTAAACATATTGGTGCATTGGCTACAAGAGTGGTCAGAGGGGGGGAGAGGTCAGTGGACGTGATGGTCAAACACACCTTGCATGTCCAGTTAGGAGAACTTTAACAGGAATTGTTTGGATATCCAGCAAAGTGGATATTGGTACTGTGATTCTTATGGTTTTGAGCAATGCTGGTAGTGGTGGAATTGGTCAGTTGTAGTGGTTGTGCCGGTGGTGGCATGGGCAGCACTTTTTCATGTCGTATATATCTGATATTGATACCGTGTAATTATAACATTTATTCCATCCAGTGAATACATTCTGCAGGATCATGCTGACTGTGTTACATATATACACATATCAGAGCTGACACAGTATCTCATAATTATTGCGATCAGACCAGCTAGTGTACTGACATTATCTTATGTTATCTTTTATTTAATACACTTAACAAATGTAACATGAACTGTACGGTCTTTTTGTCCTAGCAAACATTGAAATTTGGCATTTTATAGGATGCAGTTTGCTACATAGAGGTTTGATGAGACGGCTCAGTTTTGTAACTCCAGTGACAATTAGTTAAACGTACTTATTGCCTTTATTAATTAAAAAGTAGACAGTTTTGATAAATTTTAAACTTTTCATATGTGTGTCACCAACTTTACTGTCATCCTTGTGAATTTATACCTGACTTATGAACCGGGGTTAACTTTCTACCATCAAGACCGCAGTAACACAAAGATTCTGGGACCTGAGGCAACCACATGCTCATTAAATCACTCTTTAGGAAACAAGACCACAACATGCCTTCCTTGAAGTTCCTTCTGTTTACTAGAACTGCTTGTGGTTCAGATCCTGACTGTATCTGAGTGTTCCTGCTTCTTTCACGGAAGGATGTTTATGGCTTTGCAAAAATGTCTCATCGCGTTGTGGTAACATGCATTTCCTTTCTGGCAGTCGTCAGGCTATGTGTTTCCTGCCCGCAGACTTTTACCGAGTGTCCTGACCTTTTCCGCCGATGCATTGCCTTTTTGCATGTCATACGCCCGACAAAAAACTTATATGTATAATCTCTTTCTGTCTTGGTAAAGTGATTGTGGAATGTCAATGGCCATTATGTGCTCATCTGATATATTGCATTATTGGGTCAGCATTGTTTGCTTATTCATGTGAGATGATTTGCAGGAAAATAGTCTGCCCTTTGATGCTCGATGCTTTGATCATAGATGCTCTTTTTTGTAGATTTGCTGTTAAGCGTTTTCTTTTTATACCCACACATTCATAATCTCCATAGACTGTCATGAGAGACAGGACATAACAATCTGTCAGAAGACAGTGATGATCTGTCAATATTTCACCAGTTAATTGCCAACAGCAAATGTAGAGAACTTGCATTTGGTAATAACCATCCAACAAGTTGTATAGTTTTAATGACTACATATATTGTCATATTGCTATGACACTTGTTTCAGCGGCTGATCTAACGGACATCAAGGCACAAAGTAATATCTGTTCTGGCAATAGAGTGGCACTTCAGACAAACCAACAAATATATCTTCTCATTAGTCTGGCATCGACAGTTAATTCTGTGTTTGTTGATGGTTAATTCTGTGTCTGACACGGGACCGTGTTAATTATTAAGACTGACATCCTCTGTGTAACTGCCAGCTAGACTAAAGCGTGTTTTAATCATGTTAGGACCCGACCACCGCTGACTTTGTAGTTCCGACTGATGCAGCTTTGAAATAAATCTGTTGTGATAGGCAGGTTTATGGACTCATTATGCAACATGAGCAGTAATTAAAGTCATTTGGCATTTAGCTTGTCACATCCGGTTGACACGAGCTGACACAATTCGGACACGCTGACACTGAAGGAGAGAATATTACACCAGGATGAATGGACGTTATGATTGGAGTGTGGGAAAAGGCTTTGTGTGTCATTAAGTGTGATACTATCTGCGGTGGCTTGTAAGCTTTCGTTGACATGGTCAAATGAGTAGATTTGTCATCAGGTGAACTCAGTATGTTATGTGGAGATCTTACAGCATGCATGCATGCACATGCATGAAGTCATGTGTACATATCCGGATTGTGACGCACATGCCTGTATAGATATGTCTGTGTGTAGTGAACGCTCGGCTGTGAATGTAGTTAGAGGGGAAAAACACCCTACATGCATATTGCCAGTGTTGTTCATACATGCATGCTCAGTCTGTGTGAACAGTGTCAAAGCTTTACAGGACGTCAGGTTCAGTGAACTTTGTGTTTGACAGCACCTGATGATTTTTTCACAGGGAATGATCAGACATACAGACAGGCGTTCGGGCGGGTGGGCGGGCGGGCGGGCGGGTAGACAAGCAGACACATACTGAGATAGACGCATTTACTGGAGACAGGCAGACAGACAGACAGACAGACAGACAGACATTAGTGAAAATGTTCATCAGGTTGAAAGAATAATTTCAAAAACATTTTCTTTATGACACAACTAAGGATTGAAACTCATTCTCGGGTATAGAAACTCAGTCACATACAGGACAGCCTGCTCGTCCTGCCATCTGGCGAGCAGAGGTAGAACAAAATGAGCTCCTCATGAAGATTGCTGATGCTGGTCAAAACATAAAAATGAGTTTCAATTCTTGGTCATGTCATAAAGAACATTCACAGACACAGATGGTTGGGGTGATGGACAGGTGGAAGAGAGGGTGGCCAGTGTGTGATGTCCCAGGAGGGTGACAGATGGGAGGGCAAACAGGGGTATAAGTGCCACACTCGGGGGTTATGCAATCTGAAGAAATGGATGCACACAAAGTCAGACAGGGTGGAAAAAGTACCACTGACAGGTAGACGGGAGTGACCTTTACAGCTTCATAAGTACAGGGTAAGACAGGTAACCCTATCCCTGTCACCCTCAATGGGGAGGATGGTGTCTAAGTTCGCACATCACGCACAGGGCAAGCTGTAATTATCGCATTGGGTGTTTCAGGCTTGTCATGTCACATAATAATGTCACTGCCCCAGGGCGTGATAACACCGGTGTAGGGTGACATTGACCAAGCTTGTGGTTTTGTTGACGTTTTTGTCTTGAAGTCGTGTGAAAGTTTTCACATCGATTTTTGCCATTGGCATGCAACTATTTTCGGTGGCAATCATGAGATTTGTATCAATTGTTTAGCCACAGGGTTGAACTATTTTAGGTTTTTGTAGTACTTTGAGTGTAAATAGTTGAATGGCGGATGTTGTTTTGTAACATTTCTCTGGAGTTCGTTGCCCTTGCTCCTCTTGGTGGTTGTGCGTGAGAGTTGAGTAATTACTAAGTGAACAAAATAGTTAGAATATCAACATTTTTACAGTTAAGACTCTTCTTTTTTCCTGTTGCCACTTTTGGAGAGGGGGGGTCACTCAACGGTCCAATCTGCCGTCTTCACCATTTTCTCCATCGTTCTTGGTCCTCTGCCATGGTCTTCCTATCTCAGTAGTTTGTAGCCAACCGGTCCTTTTGAGAACTTGATTTACATCTTTCTTTTGGTCTTCCTCTCTTCTGAATTCCTTGCTCTTTTTGTTAAACTTCAAAGACAGTTTTAATAATGATCATCATTTTTAGTCATTCTTTGTAGATGTTAAGGGATCATCTCAGAACATCAATGTCCAATATCGGATGAAATAAAATTCTTCTGGCCTCAGCCCCCCCCCTCCCCCACCCCCAGACAAAAGTTTATGAAGTGTAAACTATTGATGTCTGACTCCAGACAAAACTGCCTCTGACCCCTTGCACAAAAAAAATTATTTTGTGTGATATCGGACATGAACCCTAAGACAAGCTAAATTAAAAATTGTCACATTAAAAAACTGTAATATGCATAGAACATGTTATTATATCAGTGAAATAAGAATCAGTGGTTGTAGAAAAACAATTAAAACTTGTTTTGTTTTTATACTGTAAGTACAAGGCGAGATAATATCTACTTTGTTACCCCTCCTAATTGTTGTGGTCTACGCAGCATCAGCTGTTGTAGTTTGAATTAATAGAAATGACAAACAAAGGATGAAAACAATAGTAGATTTCACAAGTGCTGATAAAGAACTGAACATAGAACCTGACTGAATAGATCTGATTACGAGTTGAATATATCTACAGTGTTTGCAATGGAGAAGTTCAAAGGTGAAAGTGACATTCAGTCTGTGCCTTTGTTTATTATTGTATGCATATAGATGCTGAAGTCATATTCTCAGGCCAGGTCCTGTTGATGTTTATTGATGAATAAATTTTTTTCTAGAAAGACACATTGTGCAAGACCTTTAAGAATCACATGTGCAGACTTTCTGTCGAGGAATGTTGCATCAGAACTGTTCTTGGATAACTGGCACTGAGACGCGGCAATGGGATTTCACTGGTTTAAATGTAAGTAGACAGCAATCACATGTAATGTGATTTGACTGATAGAGGCAGTTTGATTTTCTCTCTGTGATGGTGTTCACAAATGTCATTGCCTGACTCATGAGGTAATACAGCAGGATTCCAATCAGGAATTTGCTGATTAGAAGATGATATATCGTTAGGATTGGCTGTGACAGGGAAATACATTGAACAGTCATTGTGGACTATTGACTTTACATTGTAATGACTACCACTCCATGGGACAAACAATAGTTATATCGTTAATTAGTTATTTAGAGTTCGATTATCATTTAATGACATGTTTGAAAAAAGGTTCTTGGGCGTTTGAATCAACAGTTTGTTTTAGGGTTTAGTAATGCCATTAATTAACCACAATCAAAGGCAGTTTGAGTAATCAATCAAACTAATTGTTACCTGTCTACTGTTGTAAGTACCTAGAATTTTTACCTGTGCTTTCTAGATGGGTTTTGTAGTGGTCAATGAAACACAGATTCTGATAAATTAAATAACAAATGAGTTAATTAAAAATGGGTGTTGCCAAAATTGTATGGCAGTGAAAGCATTGAATTTGTCACAGTCTCAACTAAGTTTGCTCATTTGGCCTTTAGAAGTTAGTCCGAAATACACGGTTGAGGTTGTAATTGAGAGGTCCCTTTTTACCCCAGGTACAATGGGGTTATAGGGTTCAAGTGCTTGACTGTTTAATGAGTGTGTTTTGTGTACGTTCTTCCCTTTTTTATATACACAAAGTTCCCACGGTCATTCAGAGTCATGATGTGATGATAATTGTTTTTCATGCCTGAGAAAAGAAATAAAAATTCTACTGTCAAAAGCTTATGTAATCGGAGACTAAGTCAGTTGAGCAGATGATGATGTTGGAGGGCTTCAACAAACAGTAGATGTCTGAAGATGTTGTTCTCCTCTTATGTCTCTGTATGACTGGGGTCAGTCTGGCCTCAAAACTGGTCCTCGACTTCTCTTTCTTCCTGCTCACTGCTGTCTCCACCAACCTTCTCTACTCCCCCCTGTCATTCACTGCTGTATCCACCAACCTTTTCTCTACTCCCCCTGTCATTCACTGCTGTCTCCACCAACCTTCTCTACTCCCCCCTGTCATTCAGTGCTGTCTCCACCAACCATCTCTACTCCCCCCTGTCATTCACTGCTGTCTCCACCAACCTTCTGTACTCCCCTCTGTCATTCACTGCTGTCTCCACCAACCATCTCTACTCCCCTCTGTCTTTCACTGCTGTCTCCACCAACCTTCTTTACTCCCCCTTATTCACTGCTGTCTCCACCAACCTTCTCTACTCCCCTCTGTCTTTCACTGCTGTCTCCACCAACCTTCTCTACTCCCTCCTGTCATTCACTGCTGTCTCCACCAACCTTCTCTACTCCCCTCTGTCTTTCACTGCTGTCTCCACCAACCTTCTCTACTCCCCCCTGTCATTCACTGCTGTCTCCACCAACCATCTCTACTCCCGTCTGTCTTTCACTGCTGTCTCCACCAACCTTCTCTACTCCCCTCTGTCTTTCACTGCTGTCTCCACCAACCTTCTCATTTCCCCCGTCATTCACTGCTCTCTCCACCAACCTTCTCTACTCCCCTCTGTCATTCACTGCTGTCTCCACCAACCATCTCTACTCCCCCCCTGTCATTCACTGCTGTCTCCACCAACCATCTCTACTTCCGTCTGTCATTACTGCTGTCTCCATCAACCTTCTTTACTCCCCCCTGTCATTCACTGCTGTCTCCACCAACCATCTCTACTCCCCCCTGTCATTCACTGCTGTCTCCACCAACCTTCTCTACTCCCTTCTGTCATTCACTGCTGTCTCCACCAACCTTCTCTACTCCCCTCTGTCTTTCACTGCTGTCTCCACCAACCATCTCTACTCCCCCCTGTCATTCACTGCTGTCTCCACCAACCACCAACCATCTCTACTCCCCCCTGTCATTCACTGCTGTCTCCACCAACCTTCTCTACTCCCCTCTGTCTTTCACTGCTGTCTCCACCAACCACCAACCATCTCTACTCCCCCCTGTCATTCACTGCTGTCTCCACCAACCATCTCTACTCCCGTCTGTCATTCACTGCTGTCTCCACCAACCATCTCTACTCCCCCTGTCATTCACTACTGTCTCCACCAACCTTCTCTACTCCCCTCTGTCATTCACTGCTGTCTCCACCAATCATCTCTACTCCCCTCTGTCTTTCACTGCTGTCTCCACCAACCTTCTCTACTCCCCCCTGTCATTCACTGCTGTCTCCACCAACCATCTCTACTTCCATCTGTCATTACTGCTGTCTCCACCAACCTTCTCTACTCCCCCTGTCATTCACTGCTGTCTCCACCAACCTTCTCTACTCCCCCCTGTCATTCACTGCTGTCTCCACCAACCTTCTCTACTCCCCTCTGTCATTCACTGCTGTCTCCACCAACCTTCTCTACTCCCCCCTGTCATTCACTGCTGTCTCCACCAACCTTCTCTACTCCCCCCTGTCATTCACTGCTGTCTCCACCAACCATCTCTACTCCCCCCTGTCATTCACTGCTGTCTCCACCAACCTTCTCTACTCCTCTCTGTCATTCACTGCTGTCTCCACCAATCATCTCTACTCCCCTCTGTCTTTCACTGCTGTCTCCACCAACCATCTCTACTCCCCCCTGTCATTCACTGCTGTCTCCACCAACCATCTCTACTCCCGTCTGTCATTACTGTTGTCTCCACCAACCTTCTCTACTCCCCTCTGTCATTCACTGCTGTCTCCACCAACCATCTCTACTTCCCCCTGTCATTCACTACTGTCTCCACCAACCTTCTCTACTCCCCTCTGTCATTCACTGCTGTCTCCACCAACCTTCTCTACTCCCCCTGTCATTCACTGCTGTCTCCACCAACCATCTCTACTTCCATCTGTCATTCACTGCTGTCTCCACCAACCATCTCTACTTCCATCTGTCATTCACTGCTGTCTCCACCAACCTTCTCTACTCCCCCCTGTCATTCACTGCTGTCTCCACCAACCTTCTCTACTCCCCTCTGTCATTCACTGCTGTCTCCACCAACCTTCTCTACTCCTCCCTGTCATTCACTGCTGTCTCCACCAACCTTCTCTACTCCCCCCTGTCATTCACTGCTGTCTCCACCAACCATCTCTACTCCCCCCTGTCATTCACTGCTGTCTCCACCAACCTTCTCTACTCCTCTCTGTCATTCACTGCTGTCTCCACCAATCATCTCTACTCCCCTCTGTCTTTCACTGCTGTCTCCACCAACCTTCTCTACTCCCCCCTGTCATTCACTGCTGTCTCCACCAACCTTCTCTACTCCCCCCTGTCATTCACGGTAGACAAACATAATGCATATATATAATCGGTAGATTAAATAGTACATAATTGTGTAGAAGTTGTGAAATGTGTAGTCATGTTTGTGAAATTAAAACAAGCTGAAATATGTTAATTATATGCCAGAGAATGCAGCTTTCATATGTTCAGACCTCACTTAGTCTATGGCTGCTGTCCATGTTAACTCCCCACAGAAACTCCTCAAAATCTCACTTTGTAGACAAACAAGACATTTCATGCATTCACAGAACCCAATATACATGCTTTCATCCTGTGAAGGACTTTTACACATCAGGCGTGTTTCCCATTCCAGCCTTTCCCAGGAGTTATTCAACTGCCAGTGATCTTGTTTTCCATCTAGATAGGAACTGACATCCCCAGGAAATTATTGCGTTGGCCAGGAAATAACTTGTGCCGTTAATCATTGGCGGAACAGGTTGATTCCTTCGCTGGTCTCGCTCTGTGGGTTTATGCCAAGGGCAAGGGCATACTGCTGCGCTTTATGGGGGCTAGAGTGGAGTTATTGGCAACCAGACACAAACTGTAGCAGCTGCAGTGATCACAGGTAGGGTGGTCTGTGCTCTGTCTTGGATCATGCAGGGTTTATGGCTGGCTAGGGTAGGGAAGACAAGACTGCAGGTGCTAAATCATTGGTCTAGGCACCTTGGTTGATGTGTGGCAACTGTATGTTAGTAATTATGATTTATCTTTCATTGTATGAATTTTTCTAGAACTTATAAGTTATCAGAATTTATATTTAATATCTCTGTTGTGAAAAATCATTTAAATTGCAGTAACTTATTTTAGGTGTTTTGTGTGAGTTTGTTAGCAACGTAGATGATAGGTAAAATGGAAGTAAATCTTGCTGTGGAGATCGCCAGATCTGGATGATTTTGTTCATACAGAAATTATATGAATTTATTGTTGATCCGAATTTGTATTTTAACATCTCAGTTATGAAAAATCACTTGGGTTGCAGCTAGTGCTGGTTCGATACCAGATTTTGTCGATATCGATCGATACCAGAATTTTGTTCGATACTTACATTGCAAGTCTAATTTATATACAGTATAGTTCGCAATAGAAGCAAACTACCCAATAGAAGCATGCACCCATTTTTCTATTAGTGAAACATGATTGAAAACAGATTTTTCATGAATGAATGCTTACGAGATGTAATAAATGGAAACACTGTTGTTGACAATACCTTGCAGAAGCTTTATAGCACATTCATACTGTTGTTGACAATACCTTGCAGAAGCTTTATAGGACATTCATACTGTTGCCGACAATACCTTGCAGAAGCTTTATAGCACATTCATACTGTGTGTTTGCGTTGAGCTGCAAGATGTTGCATCAGTCAGTTTGGTGGATATGCCGAATACACCTGTATGTTTAAATGATAAGTGTTGCCTGATGCCACTTTTGATAAACTAATTAGCACCCACACTGAGTGTCCATTAGGAACGATATAATACACCTATTCAGTTTTCTTGATCATCAGTATTGGCATACTAATAGATATAATCATATAAACAACGATTAATATACAATTTTCACTTTATTTCAAGAAACAAATTACAAAATGTTGTAATTGTTTAATTACTATCGTAACGGTAATTATAATTTAACATTAAAACAATAATATATTAAAGGTAACTACAAAAAATTTAAAGTATTAATAAATAAATAAAATTGTATTGACATTAATAATTGTACTTCACCCTAACACTGTTTGCAAATTGCAATGCGGGCATTAAACACTTTATAAAATCACTCGGATGTTGTGTGTTTTTGGTACGTGGTAGAGTTGCGAGTAAAAACGGTGGCGCCACCAAACAAAGCCTGAATAATCAAGGCTAAGATCGCACTATTATTTTTGCAAACTTTTTGAAAAACGATTTAATTATAAAGGTTTATAAAATCACTCAGACGTAACTTTTTATTGTTTTTTTAACAACAACATGCTTAACACATACAACATAATCAACCCAATCAAGTTAGGAAGTGAAGACCATAGTGGAGTATCCAGGTCCAGGTGTAGCTTTGTAAGAGGGTGCCATAATGTAATGCTACATCTTTACTCTGATGTCAAATGGACTCGATATATCAATATATTGGTATCAACAAATTATCAAAATTTCAGCGTTATAGAAGATCAACAAAGTATCGAAATATCTATGGTATCGAAGATCGACGATGTATCGAAATATCGACAGTGGTTGTTCGATATCCGATATATTGAAGTATCGAAATACCATGAGGTATCGATATCGAACTTTCATAAGTATCGCGATATTTCAGTATATCGGGTATCGAACTAGCACTTTTTGCAGCAATGTTTGATGGCATTTTAGCAACTTTTAATAAAAGTTGGTAAAATATAATAATAACAAGTTTTATGCGAATTTGTTAGGACTGTGATTGATAATGTAAAAATGAATGTAAATCTTACTATGTGTACAATCTATTATCCATAGGGATTATGTCCTGTGGGATTATGCTCCTTTGCATTATGTCCTGGCATTGGTCAATATCTCCAGGCCACAAGAAGCTGTTAGAACTGTAACAGGCCTGCTATAAGTTGGTCAATATGTCCAGGCCACAACAAGCAGTTAGAACTGTAACAGGCCTGCTATATTGGTCACACTTACACTGCCCACAGCAGATTCACTTTTAGGACCACACCGTTTAATGACTACAAATTTGTGGTTGACATCAAACAGGAATGCCCATGGCAGTGCAGAGCAGCAATTTTCCCATGTCATTTCATGGCACCCTCCTTTGTCTTAACCTCTCTCACAGGCTGTTACCCTTGTAATTAGGCTCAACATAGTCACAAAAGGCCCTTTATTACAACAGGGCCCAATTATGACTTGTATCACTGTGCACCCTAGCAGATTCAGTGTGGTCTGTGGTTGTGGTTTGACCGTCCTGTTGTAGTGGTCAGAATATACGCGATGGGTCTCGTAGGTACATTTTGGTGATACAGAGTTATGAGCATCATGTGAAAGGGCTGCGTTTCAGGTTTACACTATAGTATTAGTGTCATCTGTGTAAGCCAGTTTGTTGCAAAGTTAAGGGTGGTTTAATTGACCTATGCTCCAAAAATACTTTCAAGATGATTGTTCCAAATTGCATCATGAAAAGTGGTAGTAAATTGTTCATTGTTTCACCACTGTGAATGTAGTTTGGCTTTTCCTCAGTTTTGTGAAATTAATCTAATGTTTCGAACAATTGTGGCCTGTCACATTCACAATAGTGGCAATGGTATGACAAACAATACTCTAAAAACATACAGGAAGGCTGTTTTTCTCTCAGAAATTGAACTCACCTCAAAAGATACAAAACAGTTGTGGCATGTTCAGCTTCAGTGTTTAAATGTCTAATTTTCCTGAGCACTTTTATTAGAAATACCCTTGTCAGCCTAAGTTGATCTAATTTGCCTTTTTCACTGAAGTTCTAGTGGGCCCCAGTCGAAAATAGCTTTATGGTTTGTTAGAAGATTTTGCAGAGACTAATTAACACTTAAACAAGCTCATGTGTGCCATAGTGGGTAGTAAATGTTTGTTTTTGTGTGTGACATTTTTCTGAAGACTGAATAGGGATGAGTGAAAACAAACTGAATTGATCAGAGACCTTTAAGCTTCTGCTTTCACAAACTTGTCTCCAACAATCCCCTGTGAAATATCATTGTCGTGGCAAACAAATTGCTGTGGCAGATACCAGAATAATGTTTTAAACTGTAAAAACTGTCATAATGTAGCATCTGAAATGGAGTGCTCTACTCCGTGCCTTGAACTCTCACCGGAATCAACGACCTTCCCTATTATGTTTACAGTAGTGCAATATTTGACTGTTACACTCAAGTACAAAGGGCAATAAAAAGCCTCTGCCACATAACAGATGTTATCTCCAAAAGTCAATAGGCATCATTGAATGACATGTTTGCTTTTTTGCATTTTAGTTTGGTTGTGTTAATAAAGAATGGGTTGTGTTAATAAAGAATGGGTTGCTCGATGGAGTGGGTGGTGCAGACACAAGTGCACAACCCTCGTTGACTGACAATTCTGGATCACCTAGGAAAAAGGACCTTGTGAAATATAGACTTGGGGTCCATGTTGTCCCATATAAAATTGCTTTCAATGATTAATGAACTAAGTCTGCCTTTGTTATATTTTTATCCTTTGTGTTTTCGTAGACTTTAAAAATTTGAATTATTGTTATCGCTTGTTGTTTTAACCTATGTGGAAAAAATGTTTGTTGAATGGTATTTTTTATTAAATCATACATCATAATTTATGTTCCTTTTATTATTTGATCCATGTCTGCGTCTTATATTAAGTCCTTTTCATGATAAGACCTAGTCTTAAAGTTTATGTTGCGGTTATACAAAGCAAGCTGATGTGCATCACCACTTGTGAGGATTTGTTCACCCAAACAGGCTCAGTTTGTGAACATTGAAACAGAGATACCCTTACCGACTGGGAATTAAAGATGGTAGTGAATTCAGTGAGATGAATCAGGTACCTGTAGTATACCATCTAACTCTTGTGGTTCAATACATTTATATTCATTTATTGTTCAAGTGGTCTGATATGGTGCTACCAGCTTAGGTGTTCTTTATAACGTTGCACTGTCAACATGGTTTAAAACTAATCAGACAATTCAATCTCGCACTAACAAACACTGGTACAGTGTAATTATAAAGCTATCCCAGGGTAAAGTTTGTTCAACTCAGAGAACATCTAGGCTACAAGATGGGTCATTATTGTTAATCTATGCTATACAACTGTTTCCTTTCACACACATCAGTGCCCCACCCTCATGACTACAAGCCGTGCACTTGTAGATTTCACATTCACTTGAACTTATGTTAATTAACAAAATGATTACCCATAACTTTACTTTACTAAATATTCTTATAATTCAAACTAACTCAGGCCTAGGTTTCAATAGCAAGACGTGGACCATCTTGACTTGATTCTTTTAGGATCAATTTACAGTTGGCTACGTTTGATTGATTGACAACTGGGTTGTCAATTTGTACATCAGTGGGTTTGATTGACTGAGTCCTGTTGGACACTTTGTACGATTGCTCTCATGCTCCTGTGTTTAGTTTCACAGATGCACTCAGTGACGATGTCGCACAAAAAGTGCCGAGTAAATAACGTTTCCATGTAGCGTGTGTCTGTGTGCCATCCCTAGGGACTGAGCCACTCTCATGTTAGACTTCATCTGTGCAGCTGACAATGGGTTTGATACCAAGATACATGGCCACTGTGACGTGTGTATGTGTTGCCAAACGAAAAGGCATTTTGTATCGTGTATGTTTGCGTTGATGGAAAAGACACGGGGGAGCAAAGGAATGGATGAAAGTGTGGTGTGTAGTTGTCAAGACGGTGCTGGGATCTTCTGCTTGAATAGAACCTGTGGGTGAAGCCATTCTGGTGGATCATTAAGAACGGTCCTGTTCAAGAATGCAGGAGCTGTTTCGTCATGCGCGACACCCTTCACTCAACTTCTGTGTTTATAGTCAGCGATTCACAGTGCAGTGTGCTACAAAGTTAATGTTGCGTGATTCATCATCAAAAGGACGCTCAATTTGCTTGTGGCTCGTCCAAGTGAGGCAGACATTTCTTTATGCTTTTAAGACATTCTCATTGAAAGCACACGCAAAAGGGAGAAGCAAAGAAACTACCTAAATACAGACTTCGGCAAGCCATGGATAAGAAACCAGCAGACTGCTTGAAATAAACTCCTCCAGAGATTGAAATCATGATTTCACAGTGAAGTGAGATCACACCAAGATGTACTAGGTGATTGTGCTATTAATGATTAATGCTACATTAGTGATGTACAATGCTCAACCGTAAGTGTTGCCTTTGAAAGGGAGATGACTGTCATTTCGTCGGCTGTGTGTGTAAATAGTTGTGGTCGAGGCCACATGCTCTCGGCAAAACTTAATAACTTCCCACTTCGACCAGCTGCTCTGGCACTTTGACATCGCAGAAACAGGATCGGAGGACGCAGATTCCAAGTATCGACAGCGAGAATGAATCGCGATTGGCAGGGTACTACGCCCGGTTGCACCCACGCGGTGTGCGCTGTACAGATCTAATGAATCTGTCAGGTTAGCACTGTCGCTTCAGCCATGAAAGACGCGCTTCGTGATCATTGATATGCTACTCCTGGTGCCAATTATTCCGCGGGGATGGGGTGAATACGTAATCGGGAGATTCCTTCTCGAGCCCTTTAGGCGGGAGCAGCTGGGGACATCTAGGGAGCCGTTTTACTCGCCGCATGTAATCACATTTCTCATTCACCATCATTGCGCTGCCATATTGATCTGTCTGTGTTTATGCTGAGTGCTGCACCAGCTCTGGTGTTTGTGTTAGACTTTATTCAACCCGCTTCCAAAGTGCTCTAAGTAAACGTGAACGGATGTCAGATTGTCCACTTGAAAGTGTCTAGATTTGTGTAGAAAGTGTATATATTTGTTTATGTAATGAAATGAAGCCCAGCAAGAATCACCACATGTCTGTATGTATGTAGTAGAGATGGGGTCCATCCAGTGTTTCTCCACCGTAGATGTTTCACACTTTTATCCATCGTCCTCTCCTCATTTTCACTTCTAATCTCTTTTCCCCTCTTCCTTTCACTCCACCTCCCTAACCCTCGGTAGCACAGATGAGGGTTTTGCAGCCAAAAATTACACAGAAGACTATCCGATTGATCAGCATATCCAGAAGAAGAAAAAACCTGAAAAGGTTGCAGAATAAAAACCACGTGCCAAAATAGCAGTCGGCCATTTGCAAAATACGTCAGAACTGTCCTGCATGAATGAGCACAGTTTGTTTCTCTCTCCCATTGAGCCTAAGGTTTCTGAACCATTGCCAGCTGCTACTGCCTCTAATCTAAGCACCTGTAAGTAAATGTTGGTTTTTGTGGCTCCTATCAGGTGGGCACTAGGAGATATCAACATGGCAGTGTTTACAGTGTGAACATGGAGATTATGAATGAGTTGGACCTAGGCAATGGAGTGGTGTGGCAGTGACTGAGTTATCTCAGTGTCTCACTTCTTGTCCTGTGAAGAATGGTTGCAGCAAATAGTCTGAAGGAGCCACAAACTGATAACATCGCCTGAAGACTCATCATCTTCTGTTTTGTCTCTTATTTCTACCCTCTCAAATATCTGTATTTATCTAGTAGAGTTATGAAACGCATCGTGTGATATATATATATATGTATATTGTGTGGTACAGGACACTGTGATATCCAGTGGCAGTAGATATATATATTATTGTGTGACACAGGACACTGTGATATCCAGTGGCAGTAGCTATATATATTATTGTGTGGCACAGGACACTGTGATATCCAGTGGCAGTAGATATAAATCATTGTGTGGCACAGGACACTGTGACAACCAGTGGCAGTAGATATATGTATCATTGTGTGGCACAGGACACTGTGATATCTAGTGGTAGTAGATATATATATATCATTGTGTGGCACATGTCACTGTGATATCCAGTGGCAGTAGATATATGTATCATTGTGTGGCACAGGACACTGTGATATCCACTGGCAGTAGATATATGTATCAATGTGTGGCACATGACACTGATATCCAGTGGCAGTAGATATATATATCATTGTGTGACAAAGGACACTGATATCCAGTGGCAGTAGATATAAATCATTGTGTGGCACAGGACACTGACAACCAGTGGCAGCAGATATATATATATATCATTGTGTGGTACAGGACACTCTGATATCCAGTGGCAGCAGATATATGTATCATTGTGTGGCAAAGGACACTGATATCCAGTGGCAGTAGATATAAATCATTGTGTGGCACAGGACACTGTGACAACCAGTGGCAGTAGATATATGTATCATTGTGTGGCACAGGACACTGTGATATCTAGTGGTAGTAGATATATATATATCATTGTGTGGCACATGTCACTGTGATATCCAGTGGCAGTAGATATATGTATCATTGTGTGGCACAGGACACTGTGATATCCACTGGCAGTAGATATATGTATCAATGTGTGGCACATGACACTGATATCCAGTGGCAGTAGATATATATATCATTGTGTGACAAAGGACACTGATATCCAGTGGCAGTAGATATAAATCATTGTGTGGCACAGGACACTGACAACCAGTGGCAGCAGATATATATATATATCATTGTGTGGTACAGGACACTCTGATATCCAGTGGCAGCAGATATGTATATATCATTGTGTGGCACAGGACACTCTGATATCCAGTGGCAGTAGATATAAATCATTGTGTGGCACAGGACACTGTGACAACCAGTGGCAGCAGATATGTATATATCATTGTGTGGCACAGGACACTCTGATATCCAGTGGCAGCAGATATGTATATATCATTGTGTGGCACAGGACACTCTGATATCCAGTGGCAGCAGATATATATATATATATATATATATATATATATATATATATATATCATTGTGTGGCACAGGATACTCTGATATCAAGTGGCAGCAGATATGTATATATCATTGTGTGGCACATGACACTGTGACAACCAGTGGCAGCAGTTATATATGTATATATATATATCATTGTGTGGTACAGGACACTGATATCCAGTGGCAGCATATATATATATATATATCATTGTGTGGTACAGGACACTCTGATATCCAGTGGCAGCAGATATGTATATATCATTGTGTGGCACAGGACACTCTGATATCCAGTGGCAGCAGATATATATATATCATTGTGTGGCACAGGACACTCTGATATCCTGTGGTAGCAGATATGTATATATCATTGTGTGGCACAGGACACTCTGATATCCAGTGGCAGCAGATATGTATATATCATTGTGTGGCACAGGACACTCTGATATCCAGTGGCAGCAGATATGTATATATCATTGTGTGGCACAGGACACTCTGATATCCAGTAACAGTAGACATCTGATGATGTGTTATCGTTGAAGGTAGCGTTTGCTTCTCATTGAATATTTGATGAATGGCTTTGTTGCGGTGATGTTTGTAACAGGTCCTAGGTACTAATTATAAGACTTCAAAGTCAATGCGGACTACACTGCAAGGCCGTCTGTATCAATTTCCAGACCAGACAGTGTTATTCTTCACACAATCTGCGCACATGATGATGTCGTGACCACCTCAAGCAGGTATTTATCGGTCATAACATCGACGTTTCAGCCTTTGACCGACTTCATGATCGTTAATTTGTGCATCGCTGCACAAAGCAACGGAATGGCTTTGTTGTTGCAGCGTGGCTTTACGAGGCCAATTAAATGTAAACTTTGAGCATTATTGTCGTGTTTTAACTTTAATTGTTAACGGAACATTATGACTGCCTGTGGAGTGTTGCAGGTGTTAGGCCTGGGGTGATGGCATTTGCAGCTTCCTCGTGTGAAAGTCATCCCTGGGTAAACAGTTCTGTGCACACGTAGGGTATCGGTTTACGTAGAAAATACTTGATGTTTTCGGAGGTGATGACTAACTAATGGGTTTGGGAGATGTTGACTTTTTCCCATTTGTGGCAAGGGTTGAAAGTGTTTTTAAGGTGTTCTTGCTCTGCGTGAAGACGATCTAAGGATGTGTGTGTATAATGCCGTTGTCACTGACTGGGGATTCCATAATACGTGAGACGGGTGTAGGTTTCTAAGACGATCTAAAGGTGTGTGTGTATAATGCATTTGTCACTGACTGGGGACTCCATAGTATGTGAGAAGGGTGTAGGTTTCTAAGTGCCAATTGGATATATGTATGAAGACATCGATGTAGCCTATAGTTGATGGCTTCAAATGGACTGCATGATACATCGATAGTTGTCTCTTATGTTTATAAAAGATTATGCGTGGTTTATGTAACTATCAGGAAAAAGCTAATATGACACCAAGACAGACTTGGGAAATATGCACTTTGTTGTGTTGAATTGAGAACTTAACTGTGAGGTAATATCTATAAAAAAGCTACTTTGGGTTAAATATATTAAAATAAATTATAGGAATTGATAACAGTTTAGATGCTGGTTTTATGGTAATAAATTGTTTTTTCTGCATGATGTGTAATTTGTATCAACAAGACATTTTCAACTATACAATCTGAGTACGTGCAGTATGTTTGATGATGAGAAGTTTTCTTCTGCACTGAAGTCGAGCTGTCAGAAGGGTTTACATTACAAAGCATATCTGCTAATTGTAAAACACTTTCGCTGGTAATATTATGATAACTGTGGGAACCAAAATTGTAATCTCGGCTGTGGGGGTCGCGGGTCAGAGGTCACAAGGTTATGAGTGTAATGCAAATGAGGCTCCTAGTACATGGATGGACACATCTGGGCAGTCATTAGTGACTCACCCTCTGAATGCAGTGGCACGGCTGGGGCAAGGGATATCCTTTGATAGGGGGAAAATGCCTGGAGGGCCTAGCTTTATGTTGACTGAGGGACCAGTGTGGGCTGCTACCACCCTCCAGCACCAACACTGCACCACTTGACTTGTTCCCTTTGCCCAGCCTCAGCATTCTGGGTAGTCACTCAGTGCACAGGCAGCAGTGGTTGCCTGTGACTGTGTGAGGGGTGGTGTCTTGGCAGTGGTCACGGTTGAGTGGGCAGGCAATGTGGTAGTAATTTGGTAGTATTTTGGGAGGTGTGCGGTGCTGCTGTGGCCAGTGTTACTGCCGCTGTGAGTCGAGACAGACGGACGGAGTGAGTGACCAGTTGTTGGTGTTCTTCACTATGTTCTGTGGCTGTGTTTATACACACATCAGTGGACATGAAATGGAGTCACAGTGTGTATATTAACCAGTTGTGTGAGCAATTGTTATTATTATCATCGGCATCAGGAAGTCGTGCATCGATGAACTAAACTACAAGGAGTACCAACTGTGGATTTGTTTATGTCGTCCTGAGAGTTCACAGTGAAGAGTCTTGACCCAGCAACTCTACTTGGGCGAGGAACCTACTCCACCAGTAGTAGCACTTCAACTTTGAGGCCTGCTGATTAGAGGCAGCCCAGGAGGATTTACATCAGCAGCGTGTGTTGATAGACAGATACAGTGAGGTCTGCCGCCTACACCTGTGTTGTGTTTACCTGCGCTGAAAGGTAAGCTGTTGCCGACATTCTCAGGTGGATCTCTAAGATGTTTATCAGCAGGCAGTTTACTTATGTTGTTTGTTGTTGTCGATTGTTGTTGTTGGTGTTAGGTGATGCTGCTTACTTCGCAGTAAACCAACTGAGTCATGATACCTGTGTAGATTTCTGAGAGATTTCTGCATTTGTGGACAGACAGTATTGGCCTGTGGAACTATAAAGTCATGATATACGTATATATTCCTACTGGTTTGGGTTTAGTCTTAGAATGGATGGAGTCACAACATTTGTAGTTAGAATGGTCAGGGTCACAACATTTGTAGTTAGAATGGTCAGGGTCACAACATTTGTAGTTAGAATGGTCAGGGTCACAACATTTGTAGTTAGAATGGTCAGGGTCACAACATTTGTAGGACTTGGACATTTGTGTGAATCACATGCAGGTGTTGTCTCCTAGATTCCATCATGCAGCTACTCGCTGTAGAAGATGTTTTTTTCTATTAAGACTCAACATTGTGGAGACACTTTTAGTGTAAGCTATACTAAGCATGTCTTTGCTAATGTATGTAAATTGCACACTTGTGTGCTAACTTTGGTAAACTAATCTTCTTCCTAAAGTGTCTAAGAAAAAGTTATTTACTCAAATAATCTAAAAAAACATAATTTACAGTTACCTAGTACAATAGGCCTACCTGAATGCTCCATGTATATTTTTCTGACAAACCTAGTTTCTCACTTTCTTTCACTAGTATCAGTTGGATTGGTGTTTCCATGTAACAATTTGACCAGACGAAATGGCTGTTTAATCACCCTGGAGACCAACTATGTTGAGGTCTACCATCGTGGTGAACACCCACAATAACCTGGAACTAACAACCACACACACATGTCTGGGAAGTAACCCTTTGGCAGTAGTACACCTGTTGGGATTTGCTGTCTAGGCACCCAGGGGAGAAAGAAAGGTGAGGGTAGACATGTCAGTTGTAAGAAATAGAAGAAAGGGGGGTAGACATGTCAGTTGTAAGAAATAGAAGAAAGGGGGGTAGACATGTCAGTTGTAAGAAATAGAAGAAAGGTGGGGGTAGACATGTCAGTTGTAAGAAATAGAAGAAAGGGGGATAGACATGTCATTTGTAAGAAATAGAAGAAAGGGGGGTAGACATGTCAGTTGTAAGAAATAGAAGAAAGGGGGGTAGACATGTCAGTTGTAAGAAATAGAAGAAAGGGGGGGGGAGACATGTCAGTTGTAAGTAGAAGAAGGGGTAGACATGTCAGTTGTAAGAAATAGGAGAAAGGGGGTAGACATGTCAGTTGTAAGAAATAGAAGAAAGGGGGGGTAGACATGTCAGTGGTAAGAAATAGAAGAAAGGGGGGTAGACATGTCAGTTGTAAGAAATAGAAGAAAGGGGGGTAGACATGTCAGTTGTAAGAAATAGAAGAAAGGGGGTAGACATGTCAGTTGTAAGAAATAGAAGAAAGGGGGGTAGACATGTCAATTGTAAGAAATAGAAGAAAGGGGGGTAGACATGTCAGTTGTAAGAAATAGAAGAAAGGTGGGGGTAGACATGTCAGTTGTAAGAAATAGAAGAAAGGGGGGTAGACATGTCAGTTGTAAGAAATATAAGAAGGGGGGGTAGACATGTTAGTGTTAAAAAACATAGAAGTAAGGGGTAGACATGTCAGTTGTAAGATATAGAAGAAAGGGGGTAGACATGTCAGTTGTAAGAAATAGAAGAAAGGGGGGTAGACATGTCAGTTGTAAGAATTAGAAGAAGGGGGGTAGACATATCAGTTGTAAGAAATAGAAGAAAGGGGGGTAGACATGTCAATTGTAAGAAATAGAAGAAAGGGGGGTAGACATGTCAGTTGTAAGAATAGTTACGGAAATAAAGTTACAGGAAACTGCAGAATAATTGTAGAATGTGAAATACAAATGTTGAAAATTGAAGGGGATTTCTAGCAGAAGTAAGACATTTTGGGAGCCTTCAGCTGACAAAATGCGGGAACTTACCAACTGTTCACCTCTTAGCCTATGACTATTATTCAGCTTCATGTGTTCCAATCTTTCACCCTATAGGAGGGTACACCTGAGAGGATCTTCAGTTGAAATATCAGCCATCAGGTGGTGTGCCTCTTTTTCACAGTGTCTAATACCAACCTAGGTTCGAATATCTCAAGTTGCCTTGAGCAGTGCCTAGTTTAGAGGTGTGGCATTGCTGCTAGACGCACCTTACGTAACGTTATTTACTTTATTGATCTTCACATGTATAAAGTCGTCAAATCTCCACACCTTATCAGTCTTCACCTCTATGTCATCAGGCGGTCATGTAGTAATGATAATATATATTTTAGTTGATATAATATCACAATCTACTTCATAACTTGCTGCGTGGCACTTGTAGTACTGTCTGTGCTTGTCAATGAAGGTTATACTCTTGTATAATTCCCACATGTATCTTCATCCGACTGACACCAAATAAAAGTTGTTTTCTGTCATCGTGGTATACCTGCCTGTGAAAATGAAGCTGATAATTGATCAATCACAGGTTAACTTCCACCACTGATGGCAGAATGTTTGTTGTTTTCTGACAAGCTGGTTAATAAATCACCCAGCTGTCAGTCATGTATGAGGCCCCTGTTTACATTTTGCTTGGAGGGTGATATGCAAGGGGGTATTTAGGGCAGGAAACAAGCAAGTTAACATGTCACCCCTACCCCCAATGTTCATCCATGCATGAGGTGATGTAAATTTGGGTTATTTTGTGTGAGTTCCATTGTCGCTGAACAAACACTTCTACACTTGCCTTTGTCACTGCTGCAGGCAATCTTATTTCACAATCCCTCCGGCAAAAACAAGACTTAGTTTAACTTTAAGTGAGAGTTTCCTGTTCAGAAAACTGTATTTCATTTGCGCAGTGGAAGCGGGTAATTGTTAAAAGAAACGACAACCTAATGGATAACTGGCTGTGTTCTCTGCAACAATGTCTTATTGATGTCAGAACCTCGGACAGTGTCTAGACAGTGCTAGTGCTTCCATAATGATGTTTTTTTCATTACCAACAGCTGGTAGTTAGACAAAACACAACGCTCTGAAAAAGACCATAGAAAACGACTCCTTGATAAGCTGCCCCCTGTGGGCGTAACAGAAAACTGGTGCAACTATAAAAGGCCATTAGCACGAGATTGTCGGAAAACCTTGATTGCTGTTGGGTGCAGATTCTACGTTTTGATGGTTTGTTTGTTGGGAATCTTTGGAACACCCAGGAAGGGCACCATTAGATGTAACTGCGGGATGGGGGTTAGTCCTTCATGATTGGCACTGTCTTTGTTTACCTTACTCCCAGGAGAATGGCTAGTAAATCACAGGTGTCCAGTGGGGAACATCTACAGAGGGGGTAGACCCATCACACCTGTCAGCAATACCTGCATTGCACAGGTGATATATTAACACCTTTTGTTCAAACAGTCATTGTCACCCCTGGTGTCTGGGTGGCTGGCTGTCCACAGGTGACAGACTGACAGCTGGTCAATGTCACCCACAACAGACTGACAGGACAACTTTAGAGGTGCGAGAAAGTGTGGCATGATGAACAAATAACAGATGCATAGACTGCTCGACAAACAATTGTTATTCATTATTAGCTTTTCTGATCCACTAAGGTCTCTTGAAGTTGAAAAGTTAGTTCCTTCATGAACCATGTTGTTGATACTTAGTCTTGCACTGAATAGCATATAATTAGCAGGATTTGTTTATTATTCCCAAATTGTGTGAAAATATTAGATTAATTCCTGTGGTTTAGCTGTTAAGGTATATATATATATATTACAATGTAGCTATTTTATTTTGTTTGATGATAATTGTATAATTGCATGTTATGTCATTAGAAAAGGTTTGAAACCTACTCCCTGTGCAATGCGGGTGGCAAGGTGATGTTAAAAATAGGTTGTCAGTGAAACTATAGAAGATAAAACAATTTACTGTGCTATTTTAGTTGTGTACGGAATTATCAGGATCTATTATAGTATTATCTATTTCCAAGCAATGTGAAAATGCCAGGTTCTTTCCTGCCTTTTATTCTGTTAATCGTAAGTAATAATACATGTTAGACTGTAGCTATTTTATCTTGTCTGATGGTAATTATATCATGCATGTTACATCGTTAGAATGTTTTCATTGACATGATTGTTTGACAAAAAGATACCTCACTGCTAATTGGCCAATAGGAAGTCTATACTTAGTAGGGGAGAGTAAAAAACTGACACCCTGAGAATTGTTTATTCAATGAACTGTCAAGGTATTGATTGGCAGCATTGTAAAGGGTGTCATTGATACAGGGCAATTAACATAATTCCACAGGGTGAACAGTAGCCCCAGAGAGTCTTGTCACTGGAGAAGGGCTTAATTGTTTGGCTGTGACATAAATCACAGGCAGGTCATAAGGGGTCATGATTAGAGAGTGTTATAGTCATGGGAAACATTGTTCTCTATCCAAACGTGATCTGTATGTAAGGGTTTGACTCTCTGTGAGTCAGTTAATGTGATCAACCAACGCCTAGCAAGCTGAACACAAAATGTAAGTTCAAAAACTTGTTATGGTGTTTTATGTAAGTTTTAGTTTCACGACTCGTAAATCACGCTTGATGTTGGAATGTTGACAAGTTGATGTTATCGTCACACTGATTAACCTGTGACAAATCACGTTAATACCATGTTGTTATTTAGCAGTAATGTCAGATTATCTTTGATTATTGATTTTGTTTTGTTTGGTGTGGTCTGGATTTTGCAAGAAAAGGTATTTAAGAATCTGACGCCATATGCGTGTTACCAGACACAATAACATGCAGTCGTTATGGAACTTTTCAGTTCGCTCCCACATGGTTTTGCTATGGTATTGTCTGGAGAGCTGTAATTAAATGTCTATGATCTACAAATTAAACCATGGAGCTGAGGTAACTGCAGGGCAGGAGAAGTGGCGAGTGTTTAATTGTTAACTTGCGCGAGACAAAACGATAACTCGATGGAGAGGTGGGAAAAAGCTGGTGTCATTTTAATGAGGCGCAAACAGAGTGTGTACGGGAGTTGACTCTCACGCGATGACGCTCTGTAATTATTCTGACAACTGTATCTGATGGTGGCCACATTCCTTGCTTGTCCACTTGTTTGGCAGAGACTTCGCAGTGTACAGTGGTGGTGTCACGGAATCTCCACATCTGCGTTGGTGTTGTCAGTCGACGAAACAATACACTGAGACACGGCATGTTTCTTTCTCGTTTAGGGCATGTTTTGTGGGTGGGGTTACGCTGTCACCCTCCCCATAGGCACCAGACTCACCAGGGTAATGGAGCAGGGGTGACGATAGACGTTATATCTCAATGCTTTGCTGGCTGAGGTTTCTGGCATGTTTGTCAGGTTTTATTGGGATGGACTCTAGTCTGAGTGTCACGCTTGTAACTCGGAAGAAAAACGGTGCAAGCACAGTTTCATATTTGTTATGGTTTTATTGTATGATAGAAAAAGCGCAGCTTGATAATGCTGTAAATAATAGCACCATTAAAATGTAAAATAAAATGTAGAGTGTTTTTGGCTGACTCGAAACTGGATTTGCATACTGTATTGAAGCTTACCGAAGCATGGTTCTTGGTATTCTTGTATTTGCTGTAGTTCTGGCCAGGTTTAATTGCATGATTTGGATCCATTCAGAATCACTATTGAATGCATTTCCTATGTGCTGCATCGAAAGCCAGACATCTCTGATTCCATCCTGCGTTCAACGTTTGACATTTGATTATCAGCTCCAGACTCAGTCGAACATTAGAGGATTCAATAGCGCAATCTTATAGGCGATCTGATTGTATTTTAGTCATTTTCAGATGAATATTGAATGAGAAATTATCATGATTTTGAGAATAAATAAATTGACTTTGTGAAGTTGCAGTATCCAAAGACATTTGTGCAGAACAATGCAATTAAAAAAATACATTGGAAGTTGAAACTGCGAATACACTGGATTGCTGTGTCATATTTATATTATAGAATTTATTAATGTGTGGTGGGCTCGTGTTATAAGAAACGTGTTATGACTTGGTTGAACTGTTCCTGATATTTTATGTTTCTTGCTATGGGTATGTCACATATACAACACAGTGCAGGTCAGAACATGGATTTTAAAGTTGTTTATTTTAAAGGGAGACAGTCTGTTCTTCTACCATGAATTAGCTAGCATAATAATTTGTAAGAGGAAGTCTGCTGTGTTGAACTTGGGAAAGTTGGAAATGGTTGAGCATCAAAAGGTACTGCGATTAACGCAGCCAGCCTCAGCAGAATTGCCAATACAGCTTGTTTATTTACCATTTGAACATGCTACGGGTCATATCTTCCAAATTACGAATGTTGTTACGGACTTACTAAACACAATTTGGTGGGCAGTATACCTTAAACATAGTTATTACAGTTTTAAGGACATTATATTAATTAATAAATGAAAAACTGGGAACAGACTGCCTCCATTTTATCAGGAATCCTGATGTAATGACTGTTGACTGTAATGATTTTATTATGTTTTATTATTATTTTTGTCTATATTTATTTCCTTATAAGGATGATAAAAGTGTACCGAGTCTTACAGGAGAAATGACAATGTGTTGATGGTCATCATGCAAATTTCTGTTTGGTCATTTCAGGAAGGTGTGTCGTCACTGTAAATGTCCGCCCGAGGCACATGACCTGACTTCTCTGGCAGACACGGTTGCTGGACGCAACATGAACAAACTGCTACAGGACCTCCATCATACGCGCAACTCGACCTCAGATGATGACAGCGGCTGTGCACTCGAGGAGTATACGTGGGTGCCTCATGGCCTCAATACAGCACAGGTAGGCAACCTTCCTATAACGACCATCTGTATGTTGCACTTTCAGCTGGGCTTGGGTGTCGTGTCAGAGAAGTGAGGCTGCAGTAAAAAAACGTTTTGTGAGCCTACCTGATTACACTGACCACTGTAGTGGTGTTCTATGTCAGGACCTTTCTACAGCGGACACATAGCAAGGTTTCCCATTGAGTGTGATCTGAAGGAAGACTGAGGAATTGGACACTGGACCCACTTCACAAATACGTTAATCTCATTTTTGAAAGAAAACTCCCTGGGGGGGCAGACAAACTATGGAGCTGTTGTTTAACTTGATGCCTATAGGTAGAATGTTTGTAATTAAATGCTACAACTAGTATAAGATGAGAATTGCAAGAGTTTTCTAATTGGGAATGACGGTAATATCATATAATATTATTATACATGTTCATAACATTATATTGGCTATTTTACGATATATTACAGTTCTGGATCAGAGTTTTACTCAATTTACTGTCATGGAATTCTGATGTCCAGGAATAAGATGATACCCTCATAGCTAAATGTAGATAATTAGGGTGCCAAAGGTGGCAGCATAGCTCCAGTGGCTGAAGTAATTTGTGAAGATCAACTCCATGCATTGACGGTTGCTGGACATGTTGTCTGGAGTATTCCAATAACAGTGATTTCCTGTGAAAAAGATGTTTTCCATCGCACACGGTAATCAGCTATTGATGGAAACATTCGTCATCAGATGGCAAAATCAGGAATGGGCGCAGTAAATTACAGGGATTGTTTTTATGCTGTGCCGCGAGTTTTGCATCGGAAATGTTTTTGCTATTATTGATCAGCCTTAATCAAACATTGATGTTTCCGTCGGTTCTACTGCTGACGTTGGTTTACTGCCGGGATGGGGGAAATCAATTCTCCCATCGGTGCCGTGCGGGAATGGTTTGTGGAGTATCCCAACCATAAACAAAGATTATTCATAGACGACTGCTCGGACATCATCTTAGTCTGACGCAACCAAAGACAAAAGTGTGGAAAAAAACCGCATTAGAATTGCAGATACAATTACGAGAGGCGAACATAGGTCAGAAAGTATCACTTTGGATCATTGCCTTAATGGCACCCCTGAGTGAGCAAGGCTTATCTGCAGCGGTTGATGAGGATTTATGTTGCTGGGGGCCTCTTCCCTGCCAGAGGTGGATGACACTTTCTCATTGTGTTTGTGGCTCTGTATGGGAGGATCCTCATTCCCTGGGGAGCATGGATGATCCCTAGTTAGTTGGATGTAATCAGTGTTTGACTGGCTCTTGTGGAGGGTGGGAAGGCAAGGATTATGGTTGTTTGGAAGGGATGTGTGGCTGTTAGTCAGTGAGATTGTGGAAATATCTTGTGATTCTTTGTAAATCTGTTAAATTTCTAGCTGCATGATTTTTTTGGAATGTGGCATTTAACATGACATGATTGTGTTAATTTAATAGTATATTTTAAAATGTTGCTCTCAGAGTCTCTGATACTTGTTGTCTTATGTGTGCTTTTGATAGGTCAGTGATCGGTTATAAACACAAATAGGCAAATATACAAAGAATAAGGACATAATAGTTTGGGAAATCACAATTAAAACTGAGATAGGGTTGGTTTTTCTGTTCATTGCAAAAGGATATTGGAGGAATTTTAATGAGACAGCTGAATATCATAGCTAATTGAGATAATCCGTAGTGCAAGGCAGTTGTGGTGTGGATCAGTTGCTGAATACTTCAAAGAGATCGACTGGTATTTGACTGGAATGAGAAGAGAAAGACAAGACAGAAAGACAAGGAGAGTGGTCGCTTGTGTAGTACCATCTCACAGGGTTTCCTTGCAGTGTGCAGCATCCAGCAATGGTTGCTTGCTGACATCGTGTGCATGGTGAATGATACAGTCCCATGTCATTGGCATGTGATGCAGCAGATCCTTGCACTGAGACCACACAACCACTATGTATGATGAAGAGGATTAAGGATGACACTGCAGCTACTTAAATAAACATTGACCATTAATCATACTTGTGATATTATAGACTGTCAGCTTATTTCCAGTCCTACAATGTAATATAATCTTGGCACAGAGATAAATTCTCCATCCATATCTGTCCAGCAATAAACTGTCAGCTCTACATGCCAAAGAGCTCTCCTGTAAACATACACAGTCTAAACCACACTACTGACAAGGGTGATTTGTTTACCCTTTACTGCACAGGAGAGCAGGAAGGGCGGGGTCCTTGGACTAAACTTAGATTAATAAATTCCCACTGGTCGTGAGAACACACAATTTGAGATGGTTATGTCAAAGCAAGTCGACAGGGCCAGTGGTTTGTGGGCCACAGGTTAAGTAGGTAAGTGAGGTATGCTTCCTGTGCATGGCCACGGATGGTGGCAATAGGAATGAGTGTTTGTTGCTTGCTGAACTCTAAGGTCATGCAATATTAACATAAACAATGAGTAATTAACCTGTTTCTCTGCTCCGGCCAATGTATGTCTCCCACTTCTGCATAGAGCCTTCGAAATAACCCTGACACCCTGTTACAAGAATTGACCATTAGAATTTCACTAAATACTCGCCACTGGCAAGCTATCAGTTTCATTGTGATGATCTTTCTGTAGTTTTCCCATTTCTCATGTCTTATCGAGGCAGGCTGATGAAGGACGGAGGCAAAAGGCTCTTGGTTGTTTACAACAATGCCAGGCACTGTAGGAGGCTCTCACTGATGCACTGATGCAGAATGAAACTATCAGGACTGGATTTGCAAGTTTTGTAAAGACGATGCAGTAATTTGTCAAGCTTTCATTCTCCCTATTTCATGCCATTTGACTGAGATAAAACTTATGGAACAGTCACGTCAGACAACGATGGGTGATTTTGAGGAAATTAAACCAAACAAGCAGAAGAGGTTTGCAAGTGCTAATAGTTTATTTCACATATCTGGTTCCTATGGGTTTAGTTTAGATAGTTTGAGAAGGCTACAGCTCGGTGGGTGTGAGTGTGAGCATGCAATGACACCATACAGGTGGCGTTGCAGAAAACTGGATGATGCCAATCTTTACATCTGACATGCAAAAACCAACATAATTTGTATGTGGCGCAATCGGCATGTCAAACTTGCCATGATTGATTTATCTTTTTCACAAGTAGTGGGTTGAAATTTCAATGGGATGAAATTGTTAATTATCGTGCATTCAGTGACAGTGATTTATGACATGTTAATTGCAGCCTGCAGAAAATTGCCTACATATTCATTGAATGCAATCAGCTATCTACCCTTTGTGCATTTTGTCGAACCTCTCACAGCAGTGTGAATGTTTTCACTCCATTGTTTGCTGATGTGTCTCTAGCGTGACTATTGATGAGCAGTTTTCGCCACATCTGCTGTGCTGGAGCTGTCTTAGCCTTTATGTAACCTGTGAAATCCTACTAAACTCTTGACCGCTATGTAGTGTAGTGCTCTCATCGCAGTTGGAAAATATGTATCTCGTGCGTTTATCGCATGACATGGCTGATACGATCCAAGCCTCACGACATTTGCGTGTTTCATATCTCGACAATAAATCTTGATGGATCCCAATGGACGAGTAGAGACGGCTGAATGATCTGAATATTCCAGCGACTTAGACACGTATAGGGAGATATGTGATCGAGCTTGTATTCAGGTGGACATCAGTATAATGACAGTGTGGTGCATAGCAGAATTGTGTTTACAAATGAAAACATGTTTGTGTACATAGAAAAAGTAATTGTTTGGACCCAGTGTAACATTCTTTGAGATACACCTGCTGTTTTGGCTTGGAGATGTATACATCATATAGTTGTATATTTGAGAACAGCTGATAGTTATTTTTTTAAACTTGTGAAATGTCTGTTATTATTTGCCACTCATGTAGGCCCAAATGTATATTATTACTTGCCACTCATGTAGGCCTAAATGTCTATTATTACTTGCCACTCATGTAGGCCTAAATGTATATTATTACTTGCCACTCATGTAGGCCTAAATGTATATTATTACTTGCCACTCATGTAGGCCTAAATGTATATTATTACTTGCCACTCATGTAGGCCTAAATGTCTATTATTACTTGCCACTCATGTAGGCCCAAATGTATATTATTACTTGCCACTCATGTAGGCCCAAATGTATATTATTACTTGCCAATCATGTAGGCCCAAATGTATATTATTACTTGCCACTCATGTAGGCCTAAATGTTTATTATTACTTGCCACTCATGTAGGCCTAAATGTCTATTATTACTTGCCACTCATGTAGGCCCAAATGTATATTATTACTTGCCACTCATGTAGGCCTAAATGTATATTATTACTTGCCACTCATGTAGGCCTAAATGTCTATTATTACTTGCCACTCATGTAGGCCCAAATGTATATTATTACTTGCCACTCATGTAGGCCCAAATGTCTATTATTACTTGCCACTCATGTAGGCCTAAATGTCTATTATTACTTGCCACTCATGTAGGCATAAATGTATATTATTACTTGCCACTCATGTAGGCCTAAATGTATATTATTACTTGCCACTCATGTAGGCCTAAATGTATGTTATTACTTGCCACTTGTGTAGGCCTAAATGTATATTAATACTTGCCACTCATGTAGGCCTAAATGTATATTATTACTTGTCACTCATGTAGGCCTAAATGTGTATTATTACTTGCCACTCATGTAGGCCTAAATGTCTATTATTACTTGCCACTCATGTACGCCTAAATGTATATTATTACTTGCCACTCATGTAGGCCTAAATGTATATTATTACTTGCCACACATGTAGGCCTAAATGTATATTATTACATGCCACTCATGTAGGCCTAAATGTATATTATTACTTGCCACTCATGTAGGCCTAAATGTCTATTATTACTTGCCACTCGTGTAGGCCTAACTGTATATTATTACTTGCCACTCATGTAGGCCTAAATGTCTATTATTACTTGCCACTTGTGTAGGCCTAAATGTATATTATTACATGCCACTCATGTAGGCCTAAATGTATATTATTACTTGCCACTCATGTAGGCCTAAATGTATATTATTACTTGCCACTCATGTAGGCCTAAATGTATATTATTACTTGCCACTCATGTAGGCCTAAATGTATATTATTACTTGCCACTTGTGTTGGCCTAAATGTATATTATTACTTGCCACTCAAGTAGGCCTAAATGTATATTATTACTTGTCACTCATGTAGGCCTAAATGTATATTATTACTTGTCACTCATGTAGGCCTAAATGTATATTATTACCTGCCACTCATGTAGGCCTATATGTATATTATTACTTGCCACTCATGTAGGCCTAAATGTATATTATTACTTGCCACTCATGTAGGCCTAAATGTGTATCATTACTTGCCACTTGTGTAGGCCTAAATGTATATTAATTCTTGCCACTCATGTAGGCCTAAATGTCTATTATTACTTGTCACTCGTGTAGGCCTAAATGTTTATTATTACTTGCCACTCATGTAGGCCTAAATGTATATTATTACTTGCCACTCATGTAGGCCTAAATGTATATTATTACTTGCCACTCATGTAGGCCTAAATGTATATTATTACTTGTCACTCATGTAGGCCTAAATGTATATTATTACTTGCCACTCATGTAGGCCTAAATGTGTATTATTATTTGCCACTCATGTAGGCTTAATGTTTATTATTACTTGCCACTCATGTAGGCCTAAATGTCTATTATTACTTGCCACTTGTGTAGGCCTAAATGAATGGAACCAATGATCAGTTGATTATGTAAATGTTGGTAGTGTGAAAATGTAAAAGAAATTGACAAATATCTCAGAATAGCAAGGTAGGGATAGATACACACAACAATTATACTCTCGATATGCCAAAGGAGTCATTATTTACTTACCATCCAGGGTTTTTACCATAGTTGGACATTTTGTTACTTGGAAATATGGTGTGTATATTTATTTAAAAAAAATGGTAAAATGTCTATTAATACTTGACCCCTCACAGAGGCCTAAATGTATATTATTACTTGACCCCTCACAGAGGCCTAAATGTCTATTATTACATGACCCCTCACAGAGGCCTAAATGTCTATTATTTCTTGACCCCTCACAGAGGCCTAAATGTATATTATTACTTGACCCCTCACAGAGGCCTAAATGTATATTATTACTTGACCCCTCACAGAGGCCTAAATGTCTATTATTACTTGACCCCTCACAGAGGCCTAAATGTCTATTATTACTTGACCCCTCACAGAGGCCTAAATGTCTATTATTACTTGACCCCTCACAGAGGCCTAAATGTATATTATTACTTGACCCCTCGCAGAGGCCTAAATGTCTATTATTACTTGACCCCTCGCAGAGGCCGAAATGTCTATTATTACTTGACCCCTCGCAGAGGCGTAAATGTCTATTATTACTTGACCCCTCGCAGAGGCCTAAATGTCTATTATTACTTGACCCCTCGCAGAGGCCTAAATGTCTATTATTACTTGACCCCTCGCAGAGGCCTAAATGTCTGTTATTACTTGACCCCCCGCAGAGGCCTAAATGTCTATTATTACTTGACCCCTCGCAGAGGCCTAAATGTCTATTATTACTTGACCCCTCGCAGAGGCCTAAATGTCTATTATTACTTGACCCCTCGCAGAGGCCTAAATGTATATTATTACTTGACCCCTCGCAGAGGCCTAAATGTCTATTATTACTTGACCCCTCGCAGAGGCCTAAATGTCTATTATTACTTGACCCCTCGCAGAGGCCTAAATGTCTATTATTACTTGACCCCTCGCAGAAGCCTAAATGTCTATTATTACTTGACCCCTCGCAGAGGCCTAAATGTCTATTATTACTTGACCCCTCACAGAGGCCTAAATGTCTATTATTACTTGACCCCTCGCAGAGGCCTAAATGTCTATTATTACTTGACCCCTCGCAGAGGCCTAAATGAATGGAACCAATTTTCAGTTGATTGTGTAAATGCTGGTAGAGCGAAAATATAAAAGAAATTGACAAATATCTGAGAAGGGCAGGGTAGGCATAGATACACAAAACTTATACTCTTGATAAGCCAAAGGCTTCATTATCTACTTACCATCCAGGGTTTTTACACTGGATGACAATTTTGTTAATTTTTTTTAAATCTACAGGTTATAGCTTGTAGATACATCAGAAAGTTATATCTTTGAGAAAAAAACTGATAGATTTTTGCCCTTGATGGCAATTTTGTTAATCTCTTTAAATCTGCAGGTTGATTCTTGTCACTACTAGTTTTCTTGCTAGAAAAAATTAGTTTCATGAAATTGTGATACTGTAAAATGTATGTTTTGTGACAGAAAAGGGTAAAAAAGAAAGGGTTCTTTGAAGTCAGTGTGGGTATATCAATTACATTTGTGATGTTTATTTTTATGTGCTCAAGAGTAACTTCGACTAGTAAAATTTATGTAAAATATCCAATAATTCAAGGTTTCCACATAATTTGTTTTTCTTTCTAATGTACAATATATGTGTATAGAGAATAGAAGTTCTGATTAGCCGACTGCGTAGACAATGGCCAGATGACAAGTTGCTACACCACACATGTAACAGATGGTTGAATTTAAGAAGACAGAACATGCCCGCTACTTCCCACCTTAGTTATCTCTACAACAAAGGTTTGGTATCAGTAGTCTGTTAACCTGAACCCCCACATTAGCCAGATGGTCATTCAGAACAATTTGTTCTCATGTAATATATGACAACTTGACATGTCTTGAGGACACTTCATACAACCAGGCTTCCATTGAAAAAGACAGGGTATACACCATATTTCCAAGTAACACACACACACCAGAAATTAAAGACACCTCCATGAGTACCTATTAGACAGATTGGGTTGATCGGAGATAACAGCAGGTCAACTGTCATCTTTGTGAAGACATGGTAGGGTCAGTAGCTAATTACCAGGGTCCTTGTCATTCCACTGGTGTAGCCAGTAAGTGGCTGAACACCACTTGACCAAGACATTCATTAATTTGTAGAAGTTTATTGAAGCAGAGGGGTTGATTCAGCTTATTTGACATGTTCTACAGTGTCAGTGTTTCACCTAGTAGGTGACCAACAACAGATATCTGCTTGCTCAAAAGCATCTGGATGATTGCCAAGTCAATTGGTCATCCTTTTGACCACTGATAGCCATTTCACCTGTGGCTTATGGGTTTGGGGAGTGGGGTGACTAGTTGGTGGCAGTTTGGTGGTGGGGGTGATTAGGTCCAAGTTAAGCACAGGATGGATGTATGGGTTAGTTCGTTTATGACAGCAAATTGGATCTGATACTTGTAGTGAATGGTTGCTTGAGGTAGCACCGTTGATAATAACGTTGGTAGAGATGGCAGGCTGGTAGAGATGGCCTGTTGGTAGAGGTGGCAGGCTGGTAGAGGTGGCACGCGGTTAGAGATGGTACAGTGAACATTTTGTAGGGTTGGTTCATAAGATCATACGGAAGGAATGAATGCTGTCATGTGACAAAATGGCTATGCAAAGTTGTGTGTGTGACTGTTGAAGCTATGACTCAGACTGGGTGTTTTTGATTGGAGATAAGATCTACCCCAACTCTGATATATCTATACACTTGGTAATTCACTATTCTTATCCTTGTCACATTTTTGTTGGTGCGTATGATCATGTTCAGTATAACCTAATAATAATAATTAATCACATTCCTTCATCTAATGCAGAAATTCAAAATATCCCAGAACTTTGGCATAAATTGTATGTATGATTCAGATTTTCTAAGGGAGTAAGTACTGTTATCTCACTTGAAATATTACAGCATTTTGTAAAGCTGGGCAGTTGATCTGTGTGGTATATAGCTTGCATGTCAAAGTTCAAGTGTGCCCCACTGTTGCCACACCGCCTGGGAGGTTGAACTGTCTGAACAGGGCCAGTAAATCACCATGCATGGTCCTACATGGTCGTTCATGGTCGGTCATGTGTGACGAGTGCACAGGAATGAAGTTTTAATTTGCCTGTGGTGTTATCACATGTGGCAGATCTCAGGGTGGAACTAAAACCATCACAGGTGAACCTCCTTGTAGCTCAGGTTACACACTTAAGTGCATCTGCTAGAAATTTGGCAATCTCCTGCAGTTTACTGCCTCCAGAGTGCTTCGTCAGCTGAGTGGAACCTGGTGTAGATGAGTGCTGCCACCTGGTGCATAGTTGTGTACTAATTGTAGTTGTCAATCCTGTCACTTTTCATGGTTTCCATGATCTGTCATATCTAGTGTAGCAGCAGATCTTTGAATTAGTTATAGGCGTGCCCTTTTATTTAAAAAAAATGTTGTGTTGCGTATAGATTGAATGCTATCAAAGTGGCCAATTAAAAACAAACCAGATGCAAACCATATGCAGTGTGTTATTATTAATTAACATTTTGTTTTAATGCTTCTAAAACCATTTCTTATGACATAAAAGGAAATTACAAAAAAAGTATTTTTTTAAATTTGTAGGTGGCACGAATTTGTGACAATATATTATGTATGCTGCTGTCTTTTCTCTCCATTACAAGTTCTTAGCCGGCAATCCATTATTACCCCCAAGGGTGGGGGGATTAGTTTACATTGTTAGATGAAGAAAGGCCATCTTTGAGCATTCTAGTGGCTTGAAGCTTTTACTATAGAGGCATGCAGCAGAGGGGCTTACCCTCCAGCTGCGAAACACTGTAATGGCAGCTAATTATGGGGACTACACAAACATTGATAGATGCATTTTGAATCAGGAAAAAAGTGAAGTGCTTAAAATATTTTAAAGGCATTAACCAGAGAACTGTTGCTGCACACTGAAGTAAGACTTGGCTCGTTACGCTGAATGATGATTGATTCTGCACGACAATTGGGTGACTTAGAGAAAACCGGAAAACAAGTATAATAATTGGTGTGCAGTTTGATAAACAGCTTTTGTTTTGCTATAAAAGCTGGCATTGTGTGTTCACTGCACATTTTAAAATATACTTCAACATTGTGATGTCATTTATGCAATATTTGTAGATTTCTGTGTATAGCTTAATAAAATAAACATTTTAAAAGGAACCATAATTCTGCATATTTCATATTTTGGTTTTCTAATTATTAGTTTGGTTTACTTTGGCTAATTGATATTTATTGATATCTCACCTGAGAAAGATTGCAACTTACATGGCATTGTTGTATAATTTATAAAATACTTTGGTTTTCTAAATATATCCACACATTCAAAGGGCGTTTGTTATGAGAGGTAACAAACGGTACCATTTAAAACAGCTGGGAAGACTTGAGCTGAGGACATAATGGGAATACAAAACAGATAAAGGGAGTTTCCATCCAGGTGGGATGTCATTTAATTACCCCCGTTTTCACAGCACTAACCTTTGTTACCATGACAACTCATTCACGAGGCTCTGTAAACCACAGAGTAGCTTAAGCCCTCGGGGGAGGGTATTGTGAACAACTTTCAAACCGTGGTTGGTTCAGGAAATTGCACCAGGCATTGTGGCATCAGTTAATTGTCTGTATTGATCACAGAAAAAGTGTTCGTGTTGAACGATCTGCCGGCATATGATCGACGTTGCGTGATCGCTGACGGTCACTTTTGTATGTGTGGACACGCGCAGTGTTTTTGTGTATAGGGACGGTGGCTAATTAAATTGTGCATGGATCGCGGCACTTCTTAATGGCTTATTTGCACCGAGACAAAGCTGACTTGAGTTTGGGAGTGAGAGCCAGTTTTTTGCATTTCCTATGTGTGATGTCAGTTGCAGACTGTGCAAGGCTGTGCCATTGCATCATGGCACGTTGTAGTTTGTACTCGAGCGTATGTAGATCAATCAGACAGATCACAGTGTGATTCGAGGAAGAGTTGATTCCATCTCAGCATGCAGTATTGAGTGATGTTGCTCAGGTGCAAAGTGTTGTGAGAGTGATGGTGGGAGTGATGGTGGGAGTGATGGTGAGATTGATGGTGGGAGTGATGGCGCCAGCATTGCAGCACCTCCCACTAGATAAGTTTAGCTGTGCCGATAGATTCGTCACCTATTCTGTCATCACTGATCTCCTACTGTAGACTGCTGCAGAGCTAAGGCATTTGATTGGTCTTTGTCTGCATTGGCTGTAGTGTGTGTGAAGCAGTGAGCACACACAATTGGGGCAAGGTAAACGCTTTTTTTACACCTTTGCGACGGATCACAGAACTATATATAGAAAGAACACATACCCAGCCAGATACACAACGGAATCACAAATGCAAAACGGATGTTTAACTTGACGCAAAGTGCAGAGCCCTTGAAGCTTATAAGAGCTAGGAGCACTTTGAGTGTGAGATGAGGTTGATCAGGCATGTTTGTGTGCGCAGTGTGACAATGGGGACAGGCCAGTGATCCGAGCACGCGGCCACAATGCCGCTCAAACTCTGCATAATTGATGTCGCAAACGACAGAGGAAGTCGTCGCCGTCGCTGTCGCCAGACTGTACATTGAGCGTGCTGAGGAAGACCAGAGCAGCCATGTCTTGACTCGAAACAATAAGTACATTGATGTCGTTGTCGCCGGAAGTCAACATGGCTTTTACATCACCTGTGACCGGGGCTCCACCCTACAGCTGGTCTCTCGTACCCCCACTCGACAGAACTACACCCCACAGTTGGGCCGGTAGCACCCCATCAGTGAAGACTACTGCTGGTAGGGCAGCTGTTTGTACCCTCTCTAGCACACCTTCATTGAGGACTACTGCAGGGAGGGCAGCTGTTTGTACCCTCTCTAGCACACCTTCATTGAGGACTACTGCAGGGAGGGCAGCTGTTTGTACCCTCTCTAGCACACCTTCATTGAGGACTACTGCAGGGAGGGCAGCTGTTTGTACCCTCTCTAGCACACCTTCATTGAGGACTACCGCAGGCAAGGCAACTGTTTCTACCCTTTGTAGCCCCAGTGTTGGGACACCTGCGGTAACCATGGGAGCAGCTACCTCCTCTCCTGTGGCTGAGACCAGGGACCCGGTGTATGTAATCCCTGTAAAGATGGACATGGAGGCTACTCGTGGTCATCCAGTGTCCAATACTGTGGCTTGGAAGCAAGAGTATGGTACGCGGTCCTGGCAGAAGACTGGGCCACAAAGCCCAGTGGACTCTGATGGCTACAGCAGACTGGTGTTCTCAAAACAGCAACTCCAGCACCGCTACAACCAACAGCCGGTGAAAACATACACGTTTGCACCTGTACCACCGGCAAAGTCAACATCGTACCCTCGCCTCCCGCCCCATCCATTGAAGACTCTGTCCATGTCATCATCACTCAGAAACATGACAGACCTTCAGTCTCCACACACAACAAACCTGCTAGATCCAAAGTGTCAGTCGGCAGAAGACATTCTCAGGACAGCTGCAGTGCATCATGGGACAGGTACAGGTGACAGATTTCATCAAAATGGCTCAAGACAAGCCAGCTCCGGTTTTTCATCTTCCTTGCGGAACCAAGTCATCTCAAAGCCAGTGAAGAAATCGGTGACATTTGCTCGGCAGGTGGAGTTGCAAGCAACGTCACCGTTGTCGAGTAGTGACTCAGCACAGCGGGAGGATTTACCACTTTCGTGTCATCAGCTGACAGCGGGACGATGTCCATCAGAGAGAGGTGTCAGATCCAACCTGGTAAGATCAGCTGTTATTAAACTATGATACTTGAGCCAAATTAGGAGAAACTACGTTGCTCCTTGATTTGTTCTTGTTCCCTATTCCCTCCCAATCCTTGTTCCCTATTCCCTCCCAATCCTTGTTCTCTATTCCCTTCCAATACTTGTTCTCTATTCCCTCCCAATCCTTGTTCTCTCTTCCCTCCCAATCCTTGTTCTCTATTCCCTTCCAATACTTGTTCTCTATTCCCTCCCAATCCTTGTTCTCTATTCCCTTCCAATACTTGTTCTCTATTCCCTCCCAATCCCACCAACTTTGTTTTCACATAACCTCCCATCACATTAATTATGTTTTATACAAGTTTGTGCATTGCAAACTTCAATGGTACCTTGGCGGTGTCATTCTTCTCCAACAGAGACATTTTATACTGAATGATGACATGCCCACTAGGTTTACTAACAATTGCAGCAGCCAGTTCAATGTAATCTTTCACAGACACTGATAGAACAGAATAGAAAAATTACAATACCAAGGAATTGGACAATGCATGAACTTAGGACACGCAATGATATATATTTTGTCATGGATGAATACTAATAACACTTTACATTTCCATGGATGTTGAGTGATTCCATCAATGCTGTAGTTGCCATCATATACTTTGTGAACGTTTTAATATCGGTGCCAAAACTATTTATTGGCCTGAGTTGCTAGCACCATCCAGATGTCTGAAGTGCCACGAAGCTACAGAGGCAACACAAAATGTTTTAACAAACAATTAGATTGATTAAACTAATTTAGTGTATATTTACCGAGGTGCAATGTTTAGAGAACGCTGTGGCAATTTCCCCAGAAATTGATGCACACACCCTTATTTAAATGTATTGATCAGATAACGATGATTATGCACAACGTGATTGCAACTGCACACAATGTGGTGGTATTGACATTCAGAGGACTCATGAAAATCCTATTAGCGCGACAGCATGAACGTTTGTGGGGAAGTGACTCGACAGAAGCAAAATAATCTTAATGATAATTGTAGTTGCAGGACCACTTCATGGATTGATTTATTCGTTCCCGCGCTGTGGAGTGCCCCGCACAGATTTAAGCCTGTCATTAATTTGTATGCATTTTTCATCAATCTGCAAATGTTATTATTTATGAAACCAGATTCAGATGTCAGTCCACCGGCATGGTCATTGTGTCATATCCTGATGGTTGTGGTCATCAGATATGGTCAATTGATCATCCCTGTCCATCAGTCTGGCCCATTGTTCTCATCCTGTCCCAGGTTGTGTAATTTGAGCCACATAAATATTGCATGCAATACCTGCCGCTTCCCGTCTGCAGTTCCCCATTTTCCATTGTGGGTTGTCTTCATTGAAAAAAAACTCACTTGGATGTGTTTCCTAATTGCCTTGCATGACACAATCGCGCAGGGTGATTGAAATTACATTCTTATCTGTACGTTTTTTATGTCGACCAGATATGGCGATATCAGTCTAATAATTGTTCAAGGCAAATTGGCTCACTATTCGAACAATGAAGTTTATGTTTCTAGAAGAGGGATACATGGTTTTATTGGTAGTTTTATCTACATAAATATAAAATATGAAAAGATGTTGTAAAAGGAAGAAGATGATAATAAACAGTGATGGGTTGAGAGAAAACAGGAGAATGAAAAAGGAAAGGGAAAGTGGAAAGTGAAAATAGAAAGCAGAAGGAGAAAAGTAACAGAGAGCAATAAGATTGAGTGAAGAATGAAATAGACAAAGGAGAAGCATGTGAGGTGTAGAATGGAGGCTCATAAAGAGCAAGTAAGGAGGGGAAGAAAGAGGGAGAACAGATGGAGAGGAAGGTGTATAAAAAGGAGGGAGAAAGATGAGGAAGTAGTTTCATGCTGGAGGTGTTGAACCTGGCTGTAGTGGTGTGGATGTAGGGACAGCTGTACCAATGGCTCAATAGAGCTCATCACATCAGTTGCACCACTAGAATCAAACACTCATTAACTGCAATAATTAGCTCATCCCCAATGACATGTCATATGTCATGCTGTGACAGGGATAGTGCAGGATTGTGTTGTCAGTTGTCATCAAAAGATGCACAATCCACCACTCGTTGATGAGTTGACATCTTTGCCATAAAAACTTGCTTTCTCAAAGGGCTTGCAACATTACTATCGAAAACTCCTAATGCTAAATACTTCAGATGAATCTTTGTTAATGTGGTAACACTATAACCACTGTTTTCATAATGCTATAATATTAAATAAGTATAAAGGCACAAATTCATCTTTTATAATGAAATTTGTTATATATATGGAAGTCAGACGCCTGTTCGAATTAATCATTTTTATTTGATTTGCATTGTTCCTGTTCGTTTAGCTAGGAACTAAAACTAAGAGCTATTCTGAAAGAAATAGGTTTGTTGCATACCAGGCTTTGCAGGCATTTCAAGAACAAGAATTGTAACTAAACTAGATCAGTTATGGACTTGATTCTGTGATAAAAGGCAAAACTGAGTGCAGAGTGTGTGGAATTAAGTAATCACACTCATCCCTTGGACAGGAAGTTATGGTTTTACCTGAAAGTGTTTTGCATATTCGTGACCTGCTTTATTCTGATAATACCTCTTGCACCAACTGTCTTCTGAAATTAGGTTTCCACAGTCCATGTTGATCTCACAATGTTTTGTATTGTGTCATACTGGCAGCTGACAGACTATGTTGGTATTGTCTTTGAAAATTGGATTATAGTTACTGCAGATACCATTGGTGCAACGGCCTCATTTTTAGACAGAGACATATTTATGTATGTTTATGTCGCACTCAGTTTGTTTGCCCACAGCACCAGATTGTCTACTGACCTTAGTGGATTACCTCTATCATACACAATGACCTTCGTACCACGCCAACACACAGATGAGACTTGGGATGTGGTTTGTGGTATCCCTGACTGTTTGGAGTGTTGAGAAAGTTTGTAGAACATGTGTGTCAACATGACTACAGGGGCAGGGATCTAGTTCAGTCAACGGCTTCTGAGAACGCTACAGAGATGTGTCTAATCGTACTCTTGATGCTCTGTGGCTGATTGGTGGTTTTAATGACTGGATGTCAGAGTTGGACATCTGGCATGTATGAATCATGCAAGACCAGCCTAGACCTTACGTGTTCTCCTCTGTGGCAGCCACTGCCTTCTGACAGCCACTATCAGCACATTTAAATCCTGCTGATGTGAGGATTATTCTCGCCAGGAGGGCGTAACTGTGGCCAAGTTTCATTGTGCTGCCATGGGGCAGATGATCTGTGTTGTTGTGGCCTAGCAGAGGGCGATTGGATGACTGGAGAGGGGTATTATATAGCAGGTGGATGTCTTGCTATCTTCACCAGTGGCAGTAATGGTGTTTTTTAAATGCAAAAGTGTTCAAGTTTTGTGTGTAAGTTGGAGTACAGTTTACCTGCAGACTCAGGAACACGTTGACACAGATGAGACATCTGCAACAGGAGAAGGAACTATGACATCAACGGCGGTGTCTTTGTTATTTAATATATTGTATTTTGTCACCGCTGATGGTTCTGCCATCTGTTAGTAAGAGACACAACTGAATTTACGCATGCTTACTGCAGTAAAAACATGTGCTCGCAGCGTGGGAGTACGGGGTGTTCATGGGATAATAACTGCCAACTCGAGCCAGCAGATGTTGTCATTCTGTCATTTGCATCAGAGGCGGTTGCAGCTTTGGCTGTCATAGTACAAAGTGCCCTGCTAAATGGCAAAGCATGAAGTGAATCACACTAGAGGATATAGTTGCAGATTTCGCCGGCACGGAATATTCAAGATATGCCGTCTGCAGACTTCATCAATCATTGCATCACAGACAGTGGATTTAAGCTTGTGACAGAAACTGTTGGGAGGGTGTTTCATGTTGGATATTACACTCATGACGACTGATGGAAATGTGGAATTACTCGTGCGCGAGGAGTAACATTGCACGGAAAATATTGGTGGCCATCTTGATGCTGTCCGAAAATTATGCTGCAGTTTTTATTTGGATTGTGTGTTTGATTAAACAGCATTTGTAGGACCAGAAATTAAGTAACTGCCAATGCAAGCTGTCTCTGCACAATATGTGTTGCTGGTGGTCGTCGTAAATTACCCAGAATGTGGCTAATTCATTGATTGATAACTACAGAGAGTTAAACTGTAGATTTGTTGTCCGCTCTGTGCCCCTGATAAGCAGTGCAGACGCAGACACAGGCAAAAAACATTTCAGCCTGGTTTATCACTGCTGTAGGTTCAGCGAAGTCCTGGAGGATAACCAAGTACTGCGACATTGTGCTAAAAAAAGTGTGCTAGTTTTAGAGCCACTAGAAGCTAAATTTGGAATGTCGAAGGATGTGTAAATTGGCTTTGTGCTTGGTCTAGGCATGTACCAGTCTGAGGAGCTACTTTGAAGTACAGGACAAGACTGTGCATCCAACAGTGGAAGAAGAAACAGGCTGGTTTGAAACATGCTGTTCTCAGTGTGGCATTTGTGAATGCTTTGAAGGAAGTGCCGATTTCAATTGGGCTCTGGTTCTTGCAACTGACAATTACTCACAGCTCAATGAGCAGGCCATGCTCTTATTAGTACCTTCTGTGTAAGAATTGACACAAGACCTTGCAGCATTTAGAAGCGGGCCTTTGATGTCACCTGCATGGGACAATTGTGCTGGTGGAAACCCACATGTTTGTTACAGCGACATTGTGTTGGATTAAAGGCCTGGTTTGTCTGTAACTGTGCCGTGAACATAGACAAAGCATGAACGTAAGGAGATCACATTGATGTATGAGCATATATATACACTGTATGTGGGTGCGGTGGGTTGCGACTTAAACACAGTCAGTAGCTGGAGTTGGGACTTAACAAAAACTGTGAATCCGCCAACAGCATCAGAAATGCTTCAGTGCACCGTTAAGATTCGCAGGTGTCTTAACATGAGATCGACCTCTGACCTGACATACTTACACCAGTTGCTGCTTGATCACCTGCTCATAAGATGACACATTCTCAAGCTGTCATGGACAGTGGCCATACTGACCTGCTAGTTCTTTGCTAACCATGTGCTTCTGGGGAACCAGATGGACTCACATTCCTACCTCTGGATATGTTAGAATCGTTTCGGTGTCACTCGGTGGTGCTTTTCTTCAAAGTGGCCATGCTGAAGTTCACCCGCACAAAACAGGTAATTCGTAGCATGTTAGATATTTACTCTTCTGGTGTCTGATTTGTTCAGAAGGTTCTTTAAACAATGTTTTCATTAGTTGTTTTTTAAACGTTCTGTTTATAGGCTTTTTAAGTGTCGCTAAAATTGTACGTTATTACATGTTTGGCTACTAGGACTACCGGGTAGATGTTATTTATTTTGTCATCTTAATCATTTATGTTAAGTTCTGATGATAAAGTCTTTCGTCTGAGTGATACAGCATCCTATATTTGAAATATGTGTGTTCAGTTTAAATCACAAACCAGTTGGACGTGTTGAACTTTTTATATCACTTCACTAGAAAGGCTACTTATATCTATTGACAAAACACGTATGCTACACAATGACAGATGTGTCATTTCCCGATTCAACCAGTAGCTCAATATTATGACAAAAAAGGTGAGAATAAGCAGTATAATGTTGTGGAACCTTGTGCTTAGCCACTGTATGTTTGCCAAGTTAGTAAGCTTACCCTCTCGTATCTAACAGTGACTAACAAGCTAGAGGGCCTATACTAGGAAGGTATCAGTTACACTGTAGATCTGATTAGCAACTATCTTACTGAGTGGCCCTCTTTGGTGTGGGCGAGGATATTGTGCTTCAGTGATTATTTCCTGTCTGTGTGTGTTTCAACTTGTAACATGCTCTGTGCAGTGATTTATCTACCGAGGAGCAGCAATAGATAATAAAACTAGATATATAGACATAACAAAGCACAAGTGTGCCAGCAATGTGTCTTGTTGGTTTTTTGTAGGATGTTTTTATTTATGACAAGCAAGGCCTTTGAAGACATAAATAAAGCAATCCTTCAAGAGACCATTTTAAAAGTGCTGTTTTTAACACGGTTCATGGATGTGATAACTTTTAATAGTTGATAAGATGTGTAGTTGTGAATAGCTTGTCGGGTATTACATCATTTGATCATGTAAAAAAGTGGCATTGGCTGCGACCACGTGGCGCTACAGGAATATAATGATGATTACTTGCGTGACGTATCCAGCACGGCCACCCACAGACAGCAAATTGAATATTTCAACACCCAATTGCAGTGTATATTAAAGGTGACCTTTACTTCAGATATTGCCAATACAGTAAGGGAGGCAGTCTACCAGTTGTCATGTTTTCCAAACATCTGCACCTGCCCCGCATGGTAAATCTTCTGACAAGTGTGCGTTTCGGTGCATTTTTGCAAGACTTACCGCCCTCAGGAAACATGCAAGAGACTAACGTAATTTTGTGGTAACATGTCGGCCTGACAGATGGGTCATGTTCCGTGCCTGTGAGTCTGCATACGTATATTGAATTATTCATGTCTTGTGCATTTTTATGTCAGTATAGCGGTGTGGATATGTGAGGCAGAAGTGATAGAAGTACATTTATTTTGTACTTGAGTAAAAGTACAAGTAACTTGGAAAAAGGCTACTCAAATAAAAGTAGAAGACTTTTTTAATGTACTTGTACAGTAAAAAATAAACAACTGTACTTGAAGTAAACACAAAAGTACTTTTCTAGGTTATTGGTTTGACATTTTGTTTTGCAACTTATACACTGGTAATCATGTCGACTAATGGTAATGAATCAGCCAATCAGAAAATATTACCACTGGTAATCATGTCGACTAATGGTAATGAATCAGCCAATCAGAAAATATTACCACTTGTAGTTCCCGCTGGTATCTATATATAGATTTGTGTCGGGAGCAAACAGTTCTGGGTTCCGGCACAGGTCATTTTTCAGAAACACCTTAGAAGTTCCAAAATGTTAACACAAATTATGGATACTTCACTACATTTAGAAAAGTTTTTATTGTACTTCATTACAAGTAAAGGTACTTCTAAAAAATTGTACTTCATTACTCAAGAAAAGTAAACTTTTCTACTTAAGTAAAGTAACAAAGTAAAAGTACCACCCCCAGGTACTTTACATTCCGGCTTCCTCCCTCCCCAAGTCACCCTCAGTCAAGTCATCATTACTAGATTATTTTCTAGCATCTGGTGCATTCACACACTGCTAATTCACACACATCTAACTTACACAAGCTTTCAATCAACATGAAGTAATTTCTTCCATTTGCGTTTTTACGCCAACACCAGGGCTGCTGCAACACTGACAGCTGTATTTACTCCCAGTTTTTGCCTCACCAGATGTATAGCCAGTAACACCTTGTGCACACTGTACAACTGTGTCTTCTTTCCTTCAAGTCTACCCTCACCAGCTGTATGAGTCGTTTAAAGTATGGATGAGGCCAACAGTGTTGTCTAGAATGGCTTTTACTTGGTTCTTTGGGATGAGGACTGCACGTGTGGTTTGACAAACAGGTGAGAGTAATATATCCATCTAAATATAATTGAGCTTGCGTGTGTGTGGGCTATATTAACGTTTTCATCATAGGTGGCTTGCATGTCGGGTACCAAAGTTTCAGTGGTTCATCTATGACCCTTCGGAAGGAATGTAACGCCTTTATTTTTCGTAATTCCGTGTTTGTAAAAAAAATTGTTTAATGATTTTAGTGTTTGTATCTGACAATTTAGTTTTCACAACAAAATTTTTTTTTTTATAATGTAAATACATTTTTCATAACATTCAACGAGGAACGCCGATCCGTTGGAGACGTTTTATGTAACTTATGTTGATGCGAAAAATGTTATGTCGGCAAACGTCTTTTAGAAAAATGCCTGCACCTGTTATCCGTCTTCTGCATATGTAAAGCCATCCAGAGGATGAGCAATTTTGTTTTAGTTTGGTTAATGAACGACAGTCACAGGAAAGATAAGTCTTGTTTGTATTTCCAGGGTTCGATCAAGTGTTGGACTGAGTATAGTTACACATTGGTGTGGTTGGGGTCTGTGGTTTATTATTGCTGGATACATAGGTGTTGACACTCTTGAAGTGTGCCGTGCCGTGCCGTGACCTGAAGTGAACCCAGACTGTGAAAGCAAACCCTTATGCTGCTAGTGCATTATCAGTGTTATTGTTTTACAGTTTTATTAGGTGGACAAATGCAGAGAGACTGTCTATCTGAGTGCTACACTCAAACTGTGTTGTAAAAAGTGTGAGAAATATTGTTAGCTGCAGATGTCCATTTTCTCCTGTGTGAGTTACAAGATGTACTTTTTTTGTCTCTTGTAACTTTTTATCTGTTTTTATGCACAACACTGAACATTTATATGGATTTTATAAAATTGATACTATTATATTATTTATTATCATTACAAAATAAATATATTATTTATTACCATTACAAAATAATATATTATTTATTATCATTACAAAATAATATATTATATTGTTTATTAGTTTTAAAATAAATATTATTGTAATATTTTTTATCACTCAAAAATGTTATCATTACAAAATAAATATGTTATTTATTATAATTACACAATAAATATAATTATCTATTATAATTACAAAATAAATATGTTATTATTTCTTATCTCTACAGGTGCACCAGTACATGAGCTCTCTACCCGAGGACAAGGTGCCGTACGTGAACAGCGTGGGTGAGAAGTACCGCATCAAACAGCTCCTGCAGCAGCTGCCCCCCCATGACAATGAGGTGCGCTACTGCAATGGCCTCAGTGATGAGGAGAAGAAGGAGCTTCGACTGTTCAGTGCACGCAGGAAGAGAGAGTCCCTGGGCCGGGGTAGTGTGCGGCCTCTCCCTCTCACACTGCAGGGCATCGTCTGTCAACAGGTGGGTGGGGGTAAACTAGGAGGTTGGGAGTAAAGTCAACAGTTGTGTAGTGAGGGGTGAATGATTTAAAAAATAGGTCACATATTTATTTATTCATATTTTTATCTAAATTTTAATACATTTTACAGCTGAAAAAACTGTTTTAAGTACTTTAATATTTTAACATGAGAATTTATTTATTTTAACATTTAAACCAACTTAATCTACTGATGTTTACACAGCATTATTATCATAATTGATTTATTCTTATATTTACATTTGTTTTATTTATACTATTTTTGTAGTAAAGTGCTATGAATGTTATGGATATGTCACTATATAAAATAAACAGTATTAGTAGTAGTAAAGTGGGTGGTGGGAAAGTGCGTTTGATGCAGTTGTGTAAATTCACAGTTATCTAAGTTGGAGAATGTTTTACAACACAGAATAGTTATTTTGAGAATATGTACGTTATATTATGTATTTTCCCTAAAATGTGAGTAACAATTATTTGAAAATATTTTCATTTTAAAGTACTGGTTATGTATTTCTTGCATAAACTTTGCCTATCTATTAAAGATGAATCACTGTCAGACAAAATCCATGGAATTTGCCATTAAACATCATTTATATTTCACAAAATTTCACTTTATTCCCACCATTTACATTTCACAAAACTCCAGTTTATTGCCATGTTTCAGTGCGGTGAGTCAGTGCACGGAGGGGAGATGGCAGTGTTTGCGTCGAGGGCGGGTACGGGCGTGTGTTGGCACCCCGCCTGCTTCGTCTGCTCCGTCTGCAGTGAGCTCCTCGTTGACCTCATCTACTTCTTCCGTGACGGCAAGATTTGCTGTGGGCGCCACCATGCAGAGACACTGAAGCCTCGCTGCGCAGCCTGCGACGAGGTTCGTGGCATTATTAACATTATATTATTTATCATATATGATTTGTACTATTTATTATGTATTATAGTATGTATTATAATATTATTCTTGTATATATTGAAACTTCTTTATAAAATAAATTTTTCATAGTTTGTTTTTCATAAAAATATGCAATTTCTGAAGTACCACATTTCTGTAACTGTCTCCTTAGATGTGACCCCATTTCGGTGTGGCTGCAGATTATTTCACCATTTCCACATGGCTGCAGATTATTTCACCATGTTTCCATGTGGCTGTAGATTAATTTACCATGTTTCCTTACGGCTGTAGATTATTTCTCCGTTTCCACGTGGCTGCAAATTATTCCACCCTGTTTCCATGCAGCTGCAGATTATTCCACTCTATTTCCGTGTGGCTGCAGATTATTTCACCCTGTTTTCGCGTGACTGCAGATTATTTCACCCTGTTTCTGTGTGGCTGCAGTTTATTTCACCGTGTGTACGTATGGCTGCAGATTATCTTTGCCGACGAGTGCACGGAGGCGGAGGGCCGCAGCTGGCACATGAAGCACTTCTGCTGCTATGAGTGTGACAAGCAGCTGGGCGGGCAGCGGTACATCATGCGCGAGGGACGGCCATACTGCTGCGAGTGTTTCGAGAGCATGTACGCCGAGTACTGCGAGACGTGCGGGGATAGCATCGGCGTCGACCAGGGACAGATGAACCACGACGGACAGCACTGGCATGCACAGCCGGGGTGCTTCCGCTGCAAGGTCTGCCACACCTCACTGCTCGGCCAGCCATTCCTGCCGCTAGGGGGCGCCATCTACTGCTCGACGGACTGTAGCGATGCGGACAAGATGAAGTTGGCGGACGGTGGTAGTAATGGCAATATAAGTCAGGCGGTTTTCGTTGAGAATCTCAAGCCGTTTACGAACATTGACGGCGGAAACCGGAACTCATTGAAAGAGGCGGAAAGTGGTGATGTGTTGAGTGACTTGAAGAGCACGATGTCACATCGAAACAAACTTTCGAGTGTTAACGTCATGCCACAGCGCAATGGCGGCAGTGATATCGTTGCCATGGCGTCCGATGCGAAGTTGCTGGCGACTGGAGACAAGAACGGATCGTTGCGAGTGCATAGATCACGTGTGCCAGTGCAGGACACGTACCACTCTTCCTGCCAGAGCAGTGGCTACATGTCGGAAGGAGGCAGCAGCGTTCGCAAGTACCACATGTCGTCACATTCGAGCAGACAGACAAGTGGTGCACCCTCGCAGCGCAAGTACACGAGTCGGCAGGTGAGTGGCGTTCGAGTCAGTGGTTACAGCTCTGACACAACAGGGGGCGCCCACCTGAAGGGGCGGCGTGGCTATGCAATACGCCCTACCGACTACATGCTGAAACCGCAGGAGTTCAAAGGTCAGTCGGAGTCGGACGGCCGGAATCAGTCGGATGATAGCCGGTCACAGGCGCTATACATGAGTCGCTACGTGACAGATGATAGTCTGGCGCAGTCCGATTGTAGACAGCAAATGGTGGACTCGATGTCATATAGACATGTCTATACAAACGGCAACATCATTGCCAATGGCAATGTCGTGTCGCTCGACATGCAGAACGCGGCGACGATGACGTCATGTCAGTCGAGCGCACAAGACCTCGTGTCGCAACCAGAGTCCGCCACCGACACCGACCTGGCGTCTCCATGTAAACATCTCAAGAAATCACACTCGCAGAACTCTATGGTGGACCATTCAAACAAGGAGCGTCGCGGTTCATCGAGCAACAGCTCACGCAAGAGCAGCCTGAGCAGCAGGAGCACCAAGCCGCGACTCGGTTCCGAGAAGAATCTGTCAGTTCGGTTCATGACTCCGTGCCACGGCAGTCGCCAGAGGATAGTGGGTGAGGAGATAAACATTGACATCCCCGAAGACGTGATGCAGCAGCAGCTGTTACAGCAACAGCTGCTGCAGGAACAGCTGCTGCAGCAACAGCAGCTAATGCAGCAGAAGGCACGGCATGCGAGCGGGTACGCATCGGACCCTGGCCGGTCTCACAGGGTGAATCTGCCACATGTCAGTGTCATGTGTCAGGGCAACGGAAGGCAAATATCAGGTAAGATGAATCCGATCTCACGTCCTGCCAAGCCCAAGTTGGGTGTGTACCACTCGGCGGGCGTGGCTTTCCCACGCAGTCATAGCATGCACACAAACACAGAGGTCTACTTCAGCGACTCGGCAATGCACCGGCACCGCACGCAGCCACAGCACCGCACGCCAGTTGTCGTTGGCGACAAGTACATGCAGGTACAGTCAGACTTTGAACAGTGCAGCACCTGCTCGAGTTCCAGCGATTCGGAGTTTGACTACTACCTGGATCGGCCACAAAGTGGCAGGACACGTCTCGCGTATGTTGGCAGCGAATACGGTGGACATACAAACACAATCTCGCCGCAGTCTAGCCCACGCAAAGACAAAAAGAAGCGCGTTAAGAGCAAACATTGCATTGTCTCATAGGCATATGTCAACACCACCGTCTGCACTGCTATTCACCTGTATGCTTGGAACTACGGGATACATTGTTGGCTATAGCCACATTTCTTGCCACAAGGGCAGTACTTCTGCTGACACCTAGTAGCGTTTGTGATCATGTAAAGGTTATATATTATTAAGTAAGGTCCAATAACTGTAAATATATTGTTTATTTAACACTTGCATATATATATATATACACTGTATACGGTTTCTTGTTACGAGGAAGTTGTAATATGTCAGTGCTATAGGCAAATATATTTGTCGTGAAAGTGCATTTCTAAATGTATTCAAAGTTTAAATGGAGACCTGTCATTTTACTCATGGCTGCAGTTTCGCAGTGAGGTTTTTAGAGGCATATTTTGTTTCTTGCAAAATATTTGTATAATCAACATTTGCATAGACCATTCATTTTGTAATAATTTTCTAAAGCAATTGAGTTTGCCACCACGAAGACTAACCGACAGTTTTAAAGTAAAATTGTAGACAGAATTTATTTGCCCATCATTTATTATAAACTAGCTGTACATTATAGACTTACTTACGTGTATTACTTGCATGAAGAGCTATATCCTGTTTTGTGAGCAGTACAGTGAACGTCTAGTTAGGTAACTTATATATATATAAATATCAAGCACAGAAAATTACCAAAGACTAGTTATTTTTAGAAATTCTATAAAATGGATGTACCTGTAGCCAGAGACTAGGACGACAGCACAGTACAACTGCAGAAATTTCCTGGGATGTTTTGCCAAGTCTAATTTGAGTGCTGTTGTGTATTTTATGTTGATGGACTTGCAGTAGCGGTATTGTCTTTAAATCTGAAACCACATTTTGAGATGACATTTTAAAACATTTTAAAAATTAATCATCACATACATTGCCTGCAAGTTTGTGTAGTTAAGAATTGCATATAAGTCTTGCTGGTTCTTTTTCTAGAATCATTAAGTGGTTTATTAAGATGGTATTTTAGAACATGACATGTTCCTTTGACTTTTGCATCAGAAGAGTGAAATGTTTGCTACCAGTTTTATGGACATAACTTTTCTGGATATTATAACATTTTAGTTAGCACTAAAATCATTGCCAGGAAGCATACGTTTTCTTGTGGTGACTTTGCCAATGTGTGAATGCGATGAAAGCTGTAGCCATTTCGTCAGTAACTTCCAATGGCTGCAGTAATGATCCTACGCCAAAAATGGTGGCCATTTTGTGTTGATTTTTTTATGAATGCTTACAGATTTGCATTTATCCCTGGAAATGTTGATGTATGACAATGTCCAACAGAGTAGTTTGTATTTGTATGGTAAGGAGATTCACATAGCCTAATTTATAATTTAATTATGTAGTTCTCAGGTACGGACTCATGCCGAAGTTAAGCAAAATCTGCCTTGTCAGTTAGGGGATGTTAATTATGACAGTGATGACAGACGCCATTTTTGTATGTTTGATATTGTAAAGGGATCTACATCTTGATGTGATTTTTGTTATAAAACAAGCCAATTAATTGTTTTTCTTCCTCTAGTGCAAATTCTGTAATGTTTTACTTAGACTCTTGGTTTTTTTGTAGGGTAAAATTTGTGATACATAACATACACTTTTGGAAATGTCAGTCTCGTGTCAATTAAGGAACACTCCCTAACTTCAGGTAGCATTGTCTTTTACCTGTAACATGGTATGTCACTGTTGTTATGTTTCATTCGTCATATAGTACTTTCCAGGATTACCGTAATAATATTGGCTACATTTATTGGCTAGGTTGATAACAAAAATGAAAAATTTTTGACTATCCTGACAGAAGTAATAGAGGATGAGGTTTGGTTTCCAGTATTAAGACATGTACAGACTGGCACATGTGTAGCAAATCCTGGCCTACGACTGCGATTATGTATTCTCATTTACCAGGGGAATACCAGGCAATGTGCCGGTGCACATTGTAATGTCTAAGCTGTATTATTGTATGTTAATATACTGTCAGATATAATAAAGTTAAGGTTCTTTAAATTCTCTTACATTTTACTAGTTTTGTATTCTTACACGTGGCCTGCTGCAGCGAACCTGGTATAAGGTGAGACAGGCCTATTTTGCACACAAGCTAAAAATAGCTGTCTGGGTCATGTCCCATCAATGTTGTGATTTTGGCAGAAATGTACACCTTATAATCTCATCTTTCAATGTCGCGCTTATTTTCCTCAACAAATAATCCAAAACTGACCAACTACAAGCATTTAGAAACCCAGACTACAAGCATTTAGAAACCCAACTACAAACATTTAGAGACCCAGACTAAAAGCATTTAGAAACCCAGATCACAAGCATTTAGAAACCCAGACTACAAGCATTTAGAAACCCAGACTACAAGCATTTAGAAACCCATACTATAAGCATTTAGAAACCCAATTACAAACATTTAGAGACCCAGACTACAAGCATTTAGAAACCCAGACTACAAGCATTTAGAAACCCAGTCTACACACATTTAGAAACCCAGACTACAAGCATTTAGAAACCCAGACTAAGCATTTAGAAACCTAGGCTACAAGCATTTAGAAACCCAGACTACAAGCATTTAGAAACCAGACTACAAGCATTTAGAAACCCAGATGACAAGCATTTAGAAACCCAGACTACAAGTATTTAGAAACCCAGACTACAAGTATTTAGAAACCCAGACTATAAGCATTTAGAAACCCAGACAACAAGCATTTAGAAACCCAGACTACAAGCATTTAGAAACCCAACTACAAACATTTAGAGACCCAGACTACAAGCATTTACAAACCCAACTACAAACATTTAGAGACCCACACTACAAGCATTTACAAACCCAGATCACAAGCATTCAGAAAACCAGATCACAAGCATTTAGAAACCCAGACCACAAGCATTTAGAAACCCAGACCACAATCATTTAGAAACACAGACCACAAGCATTTAGAAACCCAGACTACAAGCATTTAGAAACCCAGACTACAAGCATTTAGAAACCCAACTACAAACATTTAGAGACCCAGACTACAAGCATTTAGAAACCCAGATCACAAGCATTTAGAAAACCAGATCACAAGCATTTAGAAACCCAGACTTCAAGCATTTAGAAACACAGACTACAAGCATTTAGAAACCCAGACTACAAGCATTTAGAAACCCAACTACAAACATTTAGAGACCCAGACTACAAGCATTTAGAAACCCAGACTACAAGCATTTAGAAACACAGACTACAAGCATTTAGAAACACAGACTACAAGCATTTAGAAACCCAGATCACAAGCATTTAGAAAACCAGATCACAAGCATTTAGAAACACAGACTTCAAGCATTTAGAAACACAGACTATAAGCATTTAGAAACCCAACAACAAACATTTAGAGACCCAGACTACAAGTGTTTAGAAACCCAACTACAAACATTTAGAGACCCAGACTACAAGCGTTTAGAAACCCAGACTACAAGCATTTAGAAACCCAGACTACAAACATTTAGAGACCCAGACTACAAGCATTTAGAAACCCAGATCACAAGCATTTAGAAACCCAGATCACAAGCATTTAGAAACCCAGACCACAAGCATTTAGAAACCCAGACAACAAGCATTTAGAAACCCAGACCACAAGCATTTAGAAACCCAGACCACAAGCATTTAGAAACCCAGACTACAAGCATTTAGAAACCCAGACTACAAGCATTTAGAAACCCAACTACAAACATTTAGAGACCCAGACTACAAGCATTTAGAAACCCAGATCACAAGCATTTAGAAAACCAGATCACAAGCATTTAGAAACCCAGACTTCAAGCATTTAGAAACACAGACTACAAGCATTTAGAAACCCAGACTACAAGCATTTAGAAACCCAGACTACAAGCATTTAGAAACCCAGACTACAAGCATTTAGAAACCCAACTACAAACATTTAGAGACCCAGACTACAAGCATTTAGAAACCCAGACTACAAGCATTTAGAAACCCAGACTACAAGCATTTAGAAACACAGACTACAAGCATTTAAAAACACAGACTACAAGCATTTAGAAACCCAGATCACAAGCATTTAGAAAACCAGATCACAAGCATTTAGAAACCCAGACTTCAAGCATTTAGAAACACAGACTATAAGCATTTAGAAACCCAACTACAAACATTTAGAAACACAGACTATAAGCATTTAGAAACACAGACTACAAGCATTTAGAAACCCAGATCACAAGCATTTAGAAAACCAGATCACAAGCATTTAGAAACCCAGAGTATAAGCATTTAGAAACCCAGACTACAAGCATTTAGAAACACAGACTATAAGCATTTAGAAACTCAGACTTCAAGCATTTAGAAACCCAGACTACAAGTATTTAGAAACCCAACAACAAACATTTAGAGACCCAGACTACAAGTGTTTAGAAACCCAACTACAAACATTTAGAGACCCAGACTACAAGCATTTAGAAACCCAGACTACAAGCATTTAGAAACCCAGACTACAAACATTTAGAGACCCAGACTACAAGCATTTAGAAACCCAGATCACAAGCATTTAGAAACCCAGATCACAAGCATTTAGAAACCCAGACCACAAGCATTTAGAAACCCAGAATACAAGCATTTAGAAACCCAGACTACAAGCATTTAGAAACCCAACTACAAACATTTAGAGACCCAGACTACAAGCATTTAGAAACCCAGATCACAAGCATTTAGAAAACCAGATCACAAGCATTTAGAAACCCAGACTTCAAGCATTTAGAAACACAGACTACAAGCATTTAGAAACCCAGACTACAAGCATTTAGAAACCCAACTACAAACATTTAGAGACCCAGACTACAAGCATTTAGAAACCCAGACTACAAGCATTTAGAAACCCAGACTACAAGCATTTAGAAACCCAGACTACAAGCATTTAGAAACCCAGACTACAAGCATTTAGAAACACAGACTACAAGCATTTAGAAACCCAGATCACAAGCATTTAGAAAACCAGATCACAAGCATTTAGAAACCCAGACTTCAAGCATTTAGAAACACAGACTACAAGCATTTAGAAACCCAGACTACAAGCATTTAGAAACCCAACTACAAACATTTAGAGACCCAGACTACAAGCATTTAGAAACACAGAATACAAGCATTTAGAAACCCAACTACAAACATTTAGAGACCCAGACTACAAGCATTTTGAAACCCAGACTACAAGCATTTAGAAACCCAGACTAAAAGCATTTAGAAACACAGACTACAAGCATTTAGAAACCCAACTACAAACATTTAGAGACCCAGACTACAAGCATTTAGAAACCCAGACTACAAGCATTTAGAAACCCAGACTACAAGCATTTAGAAACCCAGACTATAAACATTTAGAAACCCAACTACAAACATTTAGAGAACCAGACTACAAGCATTTAGAAACCCAGATCATAAGAAATTAGAAACCCTGACTACAAGCATTTACAAACCCAGACTACAAGTATTTAGAAACCCAGACTACAAGTATTTAGAAACCCAGACTACAAGCATTTACAAACCCAAACTACAAGCATTTACAAACCCAGACTACAAGCATTTAGAAACACAGACTACCAGCATTTACAAACCCAGACTACAAGCATTTACAAACCCAGACTACATGTATTTAGAAACCCAAACTACAAGCATTTAGAAAACCAGACTACAAGCATTTAGAAACCCAATCTACACACATTTAGAAACCCAGACTACAAGCATTTAGAAACTCAGACTTCAAGCATTTAGAAACCCAGACTACAAGTATTTAGAAACCCAACAACAAACATTTAGAGACCCAGACTACAAGTGTTTAGAAACCCAACTACAAACATTTAGAGACCCAGACTACAAGCATTTAGAAACCCAGACTACAAGCATTTAGAAACCCAGACTACAAACATTTAGAGACCCAGACTACAAGCATTTAGAAACCCAGATCACAAGCATTTAGAAACCCAGACCACAAGCATTTAGAAACCCAGACCACAAGCATTTAGAAACCCAGACCACAAGCATTTAGAAACCCAGACCACAAGCATTTAGAAACCCAGAATACAAGCATTTAGAAACCCAGACTACAAGCATTTAGAAACCCAACTACAAACATTTAGAGACCCAGACTACAAGCATTTAGAAACCCAGATCACAAGCATTTAGAAAACCAGATCACAAGCATTTAGAAACCCAGACTTCAAGCATTTAGAAACCCAGACTACAAGCATTTAGAAACCCAGACTACAAGCATTTAGAAACCCAACTACAAACATTTAGAGACCCAGACTACAAGCATTTAGAAACCCAGACTACAAGCATTTAGAAACCCAGACTACAAGCATTTAGAAACCCAGACTACAAGCATTTAGAAACCCAGACTACAAGCATTTAGAAACACAGACTACAAGCATTTAGAAACACAGACTACAAGCATTTAGAAACCCAGATCACAAGCATTTAGAAAACCAGATCACAAGCATTTAGAAACCCAGACTTCAAGCATTTAGAAACACAGACTACAAGCATTTAGAAACCCAGACTACAAGCATTTAGAAACCCAACTACAAACATTTAGAGACCCAGACTAGAAGCATTTAGAAACACAGAATACAAGCATTTAGAAACCCAACTACAAACATTTAGAGACCCAGACTACAAGCATTTTGAAACCCAGACTACAAGCATTTAGAAACCCAGACTAAAAGCATTTAGAAACACAGACTACAAGCATTTAGAAACCCAACTACAAACATTTAGAGACCCAGACTACAAGCATTTAGAAACCCAGACTACAAGCATTTAGAAACCCAGACTACAAGCATTTAGAAACCCAGACTATAAACATTTAGAAACCCAACTACAAACATTTAGAGAACCAGACTACAAGCATTTAGAAACCCAGACTACAAACATTTAGAGACCCAGACTACAAGCATTTAGAAACCCAGATCACAAGCATTTAGAAACCCAGATCACAAGCATTTAGAAACCCAGACCACAAGCATTTAGAAACCCAGACAACAAGCATTTAGAAACCCAGACCACAAGCATTTAGAAACCCAGACCACAAGCATTTAGAAACCCAGACTACAAGCATTTAGAAACCCAGACTACAAGCATTTAGAAACCCAACTACAAACATTTAGAGACCCAGACTACAAGCATTTAGAAACCCAGATCACAAGCATTTAGAAAACCAGATCACAAGCATTTAGAAACCCAGACTTCAAGCATTTAGAAACCCAGACTACAAGCATTTAGAAACCCAGACTACAAGCATTTAGAAACCCAACTACAAACATTTAGAGACCCAGACTACAAGCATTTAGAAACCCAGACTACAAGCATTTAGAAACCCAGACTACAAGCATTTAGAAACACAGACTACAAGCATTTAAAAACACAGACTACAAGCATTTAGAAACCCAGATCACAAGCATTTAGAAAACCAGATCACAAGCATTTAGAAACCCAGACTTCAAGCATTTAGAAACACAGACTATAAGCATTTAGAAACCCAACTACAAACATTTAGAAACACAGACTATAAGCATTTAGAAACACAGACTACAAGCATTTAGAAACCCAGATCACAAACATTTAGAAAACCAGATCACAAGCATTTAGAAACCCAGAGTATAAGCATTTAGAAACCCAGACTACAAGCATTTAGAAACACAGACTATAAGCATTTAGAAACTCAGACTTCAAGCATTTAGAAACCCAGACTACAAGTATTTAGAAACCCAACAACAAACATTTAGAGACCCAGACTACAAGTGTTTAGAAACCCAACTACAAACATTTAGAGACTCAGACTACAAGCATTTAGAAACCCAGACTACAAGCATTTAGAAACCCAGACTACAAACATTTAGAGACCCAGACTACAAGCATTTAGAAACCCAGATCACAAGCATTTAGAAACCCAGATCACAAGCATTTAGAAACCCAGACCACAAGCATTTAGAAACCCAGAATACAAGCATTTAGAAACCCAGACTACAAGCATTTAGAAACCCAGACTACAAGCATTTAGAAACACAGACTACAAGCATTTAGAAACCCAGATCACAAGCATTTAGAAAACCAGATCACAAGCATTTAGAAACCCAGACTTCAAGCATTTAGAAACACAGACTACAAGCATTTAGAAACCCAGACTACAAGCATTTAGAAACCCAACTACAAACATTTAGAGACCCAGACTAGAAGCATTTAGAAACACAGAATACAAGCATTTAGAAACCCAACTACAAACATTTAGAGACCCAGACTACAAGCATTTTGAAACCCAGACTACAAGCATTTAGAAACCCAGACTAAAAGCATTTAGAAACACAGACTACAAGCATTTAGAAACCCAACTACAAACATTTAGAGAACCAGACTACAAGCATTTAGAAACCCAGACTACAAGCATTTAGAAACCCAGACTACAAGCATTTAGAAACCCAGACTATAAACATTTAGAAACCCAACTACAAACATTTAGAGAACCAGACTACAAGCATTTAGAAACCCAGATCATAAGAAATTAGAAACCCTGACTACAAGCATTTACAAACCCAGACTACAAGTATTTAGAAACCCAGACTACAAGTATTTAGAAACCCAGACTACAAGCATTTACAAACCCAAACTACAAGCATTTACAAACCCAGACTACAAGCATTTAGAAACACAGACTACCAGCATTTACAAACCCAGACTACAAGCATTTACAAACCCAAACTACAAGTATTTAAAAAACCAGACTACATGTATTTAGAAACCCAAACTACAAGCATTTAGAAAACCAGACTACAAGCATTTAGAAACCCAGTCTACACACATTTAGAAACCCAGACTACAAGCATTTAGAAACTCAGACTACAAGCATTTAGAAACCCAGACTATAAGCATTTAGAAACTCAGACTACAAGTATTTAGAAACCCAGACTACTAGTATTTAAAAACCCAGACTACAAGCATTTAGAAACCCAGACTACAAGCACTTAGAAACCGAGACTACAAGTATTTAGAAACCCAGACTATAAGTATTTAGAAACCCAGACTACAAGTATTTAGAAACCCAGACTACAAGTATTTAGAAACCCAGACTACAAGCATTTAGAAACCCAGACTACAAGTATTTAGAAACCCAACTACAAACATTTAGAGACCCAGACTACAAGCATTTAGAAACCCAGATCACAAGCATTAAGAAACCCAGACTACAAGCATTTAGAAACCCAGACTACTCGCATTTAGAAACCCAGAGTATAAGCATTTAGAAACCCAACTACAAACATTTAGAGACCCAGACTAGAAGCATTTAGAAACCCAGATCACAAGCATTTAGAAACCCAGTCTACAAGCATTTAGAAACCCAACTACAAGCATTTAGAAACCCAGACTATAAGCATTTAGAAACCCAGACTACAAGCATTTAGAAACCCAGACTACAAGCATTTAGAAACCCAGACTACAAGTATTTAGAAACCCAGACTACAAGTATTTAGAAACCCAGACTACAAGTATTTAGAAACCCAGACTACAAGCATTTAGAAACCCAGACTACAAGCATTTAGAAACCCAACTACATACATTTAGAGACCCAGACTACAAACATTTAGAAACCCAGATCACAAGCATTTAGAAAACCAGATCACAAGCATTTAGAAACCCAGACTACAAGCATTTAGGAACCCAGACTACACGCATTTAGAAACCCAGACTATAAGCATTTAGAAACCCAACTACAAACATTTAGAAACCCAGATCACAAGCATTTAGAAACCCAGACTACAAACATTTAGAAACCCAGAATACAAACATTTAGAGAACCAGACTAAAGAATTTAGAAACCCGATCACAAGCATTTAGAAACCCAGACTACAAGCATTTAGAAACCCAGACTACAAGCATTTAGAATCCCAACTACAAACATTTAGAGACCCAGACTACAAGCATTTAGAAACCCAGATCACAAATATTTAGAAAACCAGATCACAAGCATTTAGAAACCCAGACTACAAGTATTTAGAAACCCAGACTACAAGCATTTAGAAACCCAGACAACAAGCATTTAGAAACCCAGACTACAAGCATTTAGAAACCCAACTACAAACATTTAGAGATTCAGACTACACGCATTTACAAACCCAATTACAAACATTTAGAGACCCAGACTACAAGCATTTACAAACCCAATTACAAACATTTAGAGACCCAGACTACAAGCATTTACAAACCCAACTACAAACATTTAGAGACCCACACTACAAGCATTTACAAACCCAGATCACAAGCATTTGGAAAACCAGATCACAAGCATTTAGAAACCCAGACTACAAGCATTTAGAAACCCAGACTACACGCATTTAGAAACACAGACTATAAGCATTTAGAAACCCAAGAACAAACATTTAGAGACCCAGACTACAAGTGTTTAGAAACCCAACTACAAACATTTAGAGACCCAGACTACAAGCATTTAGAAACCCAGACTAGAAGCATTTAGAAACCCAGACCACAAGCATTTAGAAACCCAGACCACAAGCATTTAGAAACCCAGACCACAAGCATTTAGAAACCCAGACTACAAGCATTTAGAAACCCAGACTACAAGCATTTAGAAACCCAACTACAAACATTTAGAGACCCAGACTACAAGCATTTAGAAACCCAGACTACAAGCATTTAGAAACCCAGACTAAAAGCATTTAGAAACACAGACTACAAGCATTTAGAAACCCAGATCACAAGCATTTAGAAAACCAGATCACAAGCATTTAGAAACCCAGACTTCAAGCATTTAGAAACACAGACTACAAGCATTTAGAAACCCAGACTACAAGCATTTAGAAACACAACTACAAACATTTAGAGACCCAGACTACAAGCATTTAGAAACACAGTCTACAAGCATTTAGAAACACAGACTACAAGCATTTAGAAATCCAACTACAAACATTTAGAGACCCAGACTACAAGCATTTAGAAACCCAGACTACAAGCATTTAGAAACCCAACTACAAACATTTAGAGACCCAGACTACAAGCATTTAGAAACCCAGATCACAAGCATTTAGAAAACCAGATCACAAGCATTTAGAAACCCAGACTACAAGCATTTAGAAACCCAGACTACAAGCATTTAGAAACCCAACTACAAACATTTAGAGACCCAGACTACAAACATTTAGAAACCCAACTACAAACATTTAGAGACCCAGACTACAAACATTTAGAAAACCAGATCACAAACATTTAGAAACCCAAACTACAAGCATTTAGAAACCCAGACTACAAGTATTTAGAAACCCAAACTACAAGCATTTAGAAACCCAGACTACAAGCATTTAGAAACCCAGACTACAAGCATTTAGAAACCCAGACTACATGCATTTAGAAACCCAGACTACAAGCATTTAGAAACCCAGACTACAAGCATTGAGAAACCCAGACTACAAGCATTTAGAAACCCAGACTACAAGCATTTAGAAACCCAACTACAAACAGTTAGAGACCCAGACTACATGCATTTAGAAACCCAGACTACAAGCATTTAGAAACCCAGACTACAAGCATTTAGAAACCCAGACTAAATGTATTTAGAAACCCAGACTACAAGCATTTAGAAACCCAGACTACAAGCATTTAGAAACCCAACTACAAACAGTTAGAGACACAGATTACAAGCATTTAGAAACCCAGATCACAAGCATTTAGAAACCCTGACTACAAGCATTTAGAAACCCAAACTACAACCATTTAGAAACCCAACACGGGTCAAAATGGCCTCGTTTCTTGAAATATCACGTTTTAAAAGGTTTAAGCATTACAACAAAAACTACTGAATATATTTGAAAAACTGAGGTATCATTTAAAAGCTCATCATCTGTAGAATCCAAAAAGTACAAAACCAATACCTCCTTTGCTGTGCCAGGTCACATGTATGCAAGTTGTTGAAAATGACATTCTTGGCATCCAGATGTATGGATACTTCTATGTAGGGGGTCATGTGGGCAAGCCCGATAGGTTGATGTTGTCCATGTGCTCAGCTGCAGGTATGTACATACCCAGCTCCGTTAGCTTCATGCAGCTGCTCCAAACATGCTCACAGCTCACACCTTGACGCATTCAGCACTACCGTCACTCTATATAGTCGGACACCAAAAATAATAAAATTGTCAGCTGTCCAAAAACATGTAGTGTCCAAAAGTCGCTGCGGACGATGCATTCGGACACAGAATATTCTGCCCGAAAACAGAGAACTAAAAAATAATTACTTTTATAGATTTTAGGCTGTCGGAAAACATACGGTGTCCGAATGCATACAAACACATACAGGTAAATGCCCCCGCAAGATCTCCGGTACCCACTGGAGTGACTGCATGTATTGAAGAGGTCGGAGTCCTACGATCTACTAAACAACAGCCCGGGTCACAAAACTCCCACTGACTTGATCTTTTCACTTTGTGGTGACCACCAGCTGGTCAGAGAAGAAAGCCTATCCAGCTTCGACCATGCAGTTCTGATTTACTTTCTGTTCTTAGAGTTAATACCAACATTGGAACGGGGGCTTTCTCTGTTGCTTTCTCTGTTGGTTTCTCTGTTGCTTTCTCTGTTGGTTTCTCTGTTGCTTTCTCTGTTGGTTTCTCTGTTGCTTTCTCTGTTGGTTTCTCTGTTGCTTTCTCTGTTGCTTTCTCCGTTGCTTTCTCTGTTGCTTAACTCCCTGGCGTATCCATTCACATCCACCTTAACTCCCTGGCGTATCAATCCATGTCCACCTTAACTCCCTGGCGTAGCCATCCATATCCACCTTAACTCCCTGGCGTATCAATCCATGTCCACCTTAACTCCCTGGCGTAGCCATCCATATCCACCTTAACTCCCTGGCGTATCCACCCATGTCCACCTTAACTCCCTGGCGTATCCATCCATGTCCACCTTAACTCCCTGGCGTATCAATCCATGTCCACCTTAACTCCCTGGCGTATCCATCCACATCCACCTCAACTCCCTGGCGTATCAATCCATGTCCACCTTAACTCCCTGGCGTAGCCATCCATATCCACCTTAACTCCCTGGCGTATCCATCCATATCCACCTTAACTCCCTGGCGTATCCATCCATGTCCACCTTAACTCCCTGGCGTATCCATCCATGTCCACTTTAACTCCCTGGCCTATCCATCCATGTCCACCTTAACTCCCTGGCGTATCCATCCATGTCCACCTTAACTCCCTGGCGTATCCATCCATATCCACCTTAACTCACTGGCGTATCTCACCTGTTGACAACTTGAATACTGTTTATCGATTCTAAAATTGGCTAACTCTTTTGTTTTGATGGGCATCTGAACGTGGTTTCCAGGAATTTAGGCGCAAATAAGTTACCTATTACTATTAGTATTAAGAGGACGACTGAAATTGAACTAACGCCAGACCATCGGCCATGATCTATAATTGGTAAAGGGAAACGGGGGAAACGAGTGATGCTATTTTTCGATTGATCCTAAATTGACAGCCTCCTGCGGTTATCAGCGCTGGAGTATCTAAATGCTAGTCCAAAGGTTCCACAGACTGACTATCCATAGCGTGATGCACTGGTCACTGGCAGTATGAAGACATATTTTCCTGGGTACGTTTGAGACCTCCAGTCATCCACAGCAAGGGTGCCGATCGAGCACGTCGATCTTTCAGCCGCAGGTTGGTGCCAAAATGAACAAATACACGACATGATAACAGCACAAAAACTATTTGTGTAGTGTTCAACAACTGTTTTAGCCACGTGTGGAATACACATCCGTCATCGAAACAAATTGAAAGGAACATGTGTAACAGAATGTTGAGGAAAGTCTGAAGTGTGCGTGCGTGCGTGCGTGTATTGGTTACATATGTAGTATTAGTGTGCAAACAACATTAAATTAATGCAAGACGGACCTTTGAACTATTGCCTAGTCCAAAAAGACTGTCGATTCCTCACTCACTCACTCACTCACTCACTCACTCACTCACTCACTCACTCACTCACTCACTCACTCACTCACTCACTCACTCACTCACTCACTCACTCACTCACTAACTCACTCATTCGCTCAGTCATCCGGACTTCATGGGTTGGTAGTAGGAGAGCTTGCGTCGTTTTACTGTTTACAGCAGTTCTTGTTTTCCAGCGAGAGACTCAACATACTGTCTGACATGGTCATTAGTTTAGTGTTCTCTGTTCTGAGAACGGAGTCTTCTGCAGCACTTAATTTCAAACCCTACGGATAAGCAGCCGGCAAAGAAATCGCTGGCTAATGGTTAATGACAAGACAGCACGCGTCGTAAGTATTTAAGCAGTGATGTACATCAAATAGCTGTCTCAAGGCGACAGTACATGGGTTTTTTTGGTTTGCGGACAACATGGCGTTCTTCTACTCCATCTACACCATACGACTGCGCGATACCGATTCAATACCTGACTCTTGAGGAAAGAACACTCTCTGTAGATGAAACACTCGATCTTGACATTACACCAAAATAAGTGTAAGCATACGAGAATCGTTAGAACTCGCACTCAAAAAACGGATATTTAAAAAATGTAGGCGATCATACATCCATTGTCTGTACAGACAAGGTGAAAGATTAGGTTTCTCGCTCAACTTCGACATATACCAATTATGTATAAATAAAATTAACAAACTAGAACGTCAATGTGCATTTCAAATGAATGAATGTTTATGTTTTAACAACAACGGCAAACACAAGTGAAGTTGTTGCGATGACTGCATTATAAACTTGTAACACTTTGAACACATCGACACCTGCATCTTTTTAACACTCCTGTCTGCCCGCACATTCAATATGCAAACCAAGTTTGGTCTCCATACATAATGAAGCACACCACAGCCATTGGAAATGTCCGGCATAGAGCTAAATCCAGGTTTTAAAATCTGGATTACCAGGAAAGTCAAATCAAATAGAAGTGTCCTTTTAAGACATTGCCGCCCCATTGAAAATTCAGTAAAATACACCCTGGCACTAAGACTAAGTCTAAGACTAAATGTGTTGAAATAGTAGTCTAAAACACACATTGGCATGATGGTGTGCCGCGAGAATCTAATGAACTGGAAAGTGTGCCGCAACATCAACAAGGTTGAGAAGTCCTGGCGTAGGGCTACACACATTTAACGACGACCTAATTAATTTGAATTAGATTACATGTAATACACCTGCCAAGTATTTTAATGACACTATTGTCATTATCACTGCTACCTGTTGGCCGGAATAGCTCAGTTGGGAGAGCGTTAGACTGAAGATCTAAAGGTCCCCGGTTCAATCCCGGGTTCCGGCAAAGCCGAGTTCCTGGCGGCCGACAAAAGTTTTTTGTTCAGTTTTGTGTACACGAGAAAACGACGCATTATTGGAGAGTAAGTGTCATTCTGTAGACAATAATACGAACTGAATAAATGTTTTATGTTAATCACTTCCCGCGTCCCTCACATTGGAGCACAAAGCATCAACGAATTTCCTGCAGATCGGTCTTGGACGAGCCTACTAGAGTATTTCTGTCTTGGGCCAAGGTTGGCAAAGAATGGCCGCCGATAGCTTGGAATACCAACCGTGGGTCAATGTTGGTTGCAGCCTACGTCGGCAGCCATTGAAATATAAAAGAAAACATTTCCAAATAAGGGCGTGGCCCAATCACCCCCAGATAAAGGTAAATTCTTATATAGCGCAGTATCCATACAGTCCTTTGGACTGCTCAAAACACTTTTAACTTGACTTCCTGGCAGACCTGTTCAACTGAACACCATATCGACTTATTTTGGAAACATTCAGTCACGCAGCCGTTAATGCACGAAGACTATTCGTACACAAATATCCACCATTGTCTATAGCCAGGTACTCATTCATACAGCTGAGTGAACAGTATGCGTAAAGTTTGGCATTCCAAGCTATTGCCGTCCAGTGGCTGCCGACGTGCAACCGACATTTGCTCCAGGGTTGGCATTCCAAGCTATAGGCTGCCATTCTTTGCCAACCTTGCTCCAAGACAGAAATGCTGCCTGGGGAGTTGGCTCATCCAAGATTGTTTTGGAGGAAATTCGTTGATGCACAATGTGAAGGAAGCAGAAAGGTATAGTAGGGATGCACCGCGTTCACAGTAGGACTTTGGTTAGCACAAAATATATGTTCAATTCATGCACAGGTATTTATTGAATGACACCTATTTTCCAATAATTGGTCGTTTTATATGTATCGTGTGCTTGTTCGTAATGATAACATCAAATTAAATAAAACGTAAGTCGGCCGCCAGGAACACGGCGTTGCCGGAACCCGGGATTGAACCGGGGACCTTTAGATCTTCAGTCTAACGCTCTCCCAACTGAGCTATTCCGGCCGACGAGAATTGTAAACAATGTCAGCAGCGTCATTAAAATAGGTGGCAGGTGCAATTTAACACGATCTAACATGTGTAGGCACTCTAGTACGTAATAAAATATATGTGTAGGCCATAGGGGGATCCAGGTGATTTGTATCCCCTTAGAGTGGCGTGCTCCCGTTATGTGCGAGGTGCACAGACCTTCGGAAATTGTGAATGTTGCCACAAAAATTATTAATTTTATTAAAATTATATTAACACCCCCTTCCGGTCTTCCGATGTCACAATTCGACGGTGCGACGGCGGGGTCGTGCTGAAGCTCCGACTCAACTAACCCAATATGAATTTTATTCGCCCGCCATTTGGTGATACTCGGGGGGGGGGGGCGCAATTGGAGATTTTTTTCTCCCCCTAGACTACCCACTCTGGATACGTTCTTGTTGATATGTCGACATGTTCTATCCGCTTTAAGTGTCATGTCCGTAGTCCTATCCGGCTATATACATCCTCTCGAAACAGGGGTGGTAGACTTAGTAGGACAAGCCCCTTGGCCCCACACGTAAGCATAATAAAATATCTTCGTCCCTCCTTTGTTCCCTCCGTCCCTCGCTCCCTCCTTTGTTCCGTCCGTCCGTCCGTCCCTCACTCCCTCCTTTGTTCCCTCCGTCCCTTCCTCCCTCCGTCCGTCCCTCTCCCTTCCCTCCCTCCCTCCCTCCCTCCCTCCCTATTTTTTTCTTAAAAAATACCGCTGTTTTTGAATATAATTATGAATGTGTGTGTACTACTTAAGCATGTATGCGTGTCTATATGTATGCGTATATATATATGTATGCATATATGTATGTACGTGTGTACGTATGTACGTATGTATATTATTTAATTTGAATATCAAGATCAAATATTCATCATCATCATCATTGTGCAGCCGTAGTGTCCCGTGGTTGGGCGTAGGCCTCAACATGTCGCTTCCAAATATGCCTGTCTTGCGCTATCATCTGCCAGATGGTGCCCTTCCAGTATTCGTCTAGTTCGTCTCTCCACCGTCTCGCTGGTCTTCCTCTAGATCGTTTCCCTTCGTAAGGTCTCCAGGTTGTGATACGCGATGTCCATCGGTTATCTCGTAATCTGCTAATGTGCCCTGGCCAGGTCCACTTCTGTCTTCTCATTTGTTCTATCACGTTTATGACCTTTGTTTTCTCTCTTACCCAAATGTTTGTTTTTCTCTCCCGATATGTGATGTTTAACATACTTCTTTTCATCTTTATTTGTGCGTCTGCTAGCTTGTTCTTTGCCTGGATGGTGAGTGCCCATGTTTCCGTGCCGTATGTCATCGCTGGAAGTACGCATGAGTTGAAGACTTGTCTCTTCAAGCAGGTTCCGAAGTTACCCTTGAAGATGTCCCGGTGTTTGGCGAAAGCTGTCCAGCCGGCGGTGATCCTTCTTTGAATCTCCTTGTCTTGGTTTTTCTCTCTGATACTGTATCACTGTCCCAGATAGACGCAGCTTTCAACGTTCTCTATCTGTGTCGTGTTGAAATATATTGGTGTGCCAATTTCTAGCATCACTTTTGTCTTCGAGTTGTTCATCTTGGGACCTTGTTTTTTACTTTCATCAGCTAGCCCCTGCAGCATGTTTTGTAGTTCTTGCGGTGTAGTAGCGCATATGACTATGTCGTCGGCGAAGCGAAGATGGCTGATATATTCTCCGTCTATCTTCAAGCCTCTGGTTTCCCAGGTCAGTCTTTGGAATATGCTTTCGAGTGTTGCCGTGAAGAGCTTGGACGATATGGTGTCACCCTGTCGTACTCCTCTCTTGATGTTGATTTTGTTGCTCTTTTTGTGTGGGTGGACTGTTCCCGAGCTGTTAGTGTAGGAGTTTGCACCGAGTCGAAAGCCTTCTCGTAGTCGACGAAAGCGATGCAGAGCGGGATATTATATTCTCGGCACTTCTCTTTCAGTTGGTTTACGACGTGTATGTGGTCTGTCGTTGAGTACCTGTTTCTGAATCCTGCTTGCTCTCATGGTTGGTTTTTGTCGAGTGTCTTCTCTAGCCTATTCGTTCTCGTTAGTTCTTTAAGTCTTTCTTATTTCCCTTCTTGTAGATAATCACCACCTTTGCGTTCTCCCATGCGGTGGGTATTCGTCTTTCTGATAAGCATTTAGTATACAGCTTAGCTAGTGTCTTCGAGATGATATCTTCTCCTGCTTTTAATGTTTCAATGTTTACATGGTCGTTGCCTGATGTCTTCCCATTCTTCATATCTCTTAGCGCTGCTTCCACCTCACATGGTGCTATCTCTGGTACCTCTTTCGGGTCGGTGTGAATTATGGTACTCTGTTCACTGTCGTATAGCTCGGTGTAGAATTCCTCTATTCGTTCCATGGTCATATATTGGTCTTGTATTTCTCTACCCCGCTTGTCTAGAAGTGTAATAAGTCTGTCTCGGCCTAGTGCCTGTGTTCTTCTTGCTTTGTTCAGGCTCTTTGATAACATAATCGTTTCTCATGTGATCTTTTGTTCGTACTTTCTGATGTCCTCCTTCGCTTTCTTTTTGATGGTCTTGCATATTTCTGCGTACTCTATTTGTTTTTTACGGTCGCCGTTATCCACCATTTCTCGTCGTTTCTTCATTAATGCTCGTGTCGGTGATGATGTTCTCGTCACTACATGCCTGTTGATTGCTTTGGCTACACTTGTCGCACTTAGTTGGATCATCTCAGTGATGTTTTCACTCATGGTGTCGATGTCGTCTAGTCCGTGTAGTGTCTCAAATCGATATCGCAGTTCGAGATGGAGTTCGATCTGTTTTATTCCGATTTGTGTGGTATCTACACTCGGTGGTCTCTTGTTTATCAATTTCTTCCTTTCAGCCTTGACGTCCAGTTTGATGTTGCTCATTACCATTCTGTGGTCACTTCCGATGTTGACTTGGTTGATGACAGTTACGTCAGTGAACATGTCTGGCCTGTTTGTCAGGATGTAGTCAATTTCGTTCTTCGTTTTTCCATTTGGGCTTTTCCATGTCCATCTCTTCCCTGCTTTCTTCTGGAACATGGTATTCATGATTTTGTACTTTCTTGCTTGATGTTTCCCATTCTACCAAGGTGTCGCCTCTTTCGTTTCTCACACCTAGGCCAGATTTTCCTCTTGCCGTTTCCGAAATGTTTGTTCGTTTCCCTACTTGCGCATTAAAGTCTCACATCACTGTCATGTAGTGGGGTGGCTTTTCTAAGGTCTTCTTCTGAGTATGATGTTGTTGGTGCATATACTTGTACTATCCTCAGTTTGTAGCGCTTTGCTATACATAGAACAAGTATGTTTTGTTTTTGGAAAGATATCACTAAGTTGGTAGACGAGGGATGACCAGTAGATATCATCTACTTACATTTTCAGAAAGCTTTCGACAAAGTGCCACATCAAAAATTACTGCTTAAAAACCATGGCATAGGAAATGGTATAATTAACTGGATAAAAAAATGGCTGATTGACAGAAGACAACGGGTAGTAGTTGATGGGGAGGCTTCAAACTGGAATTCAGTTTTGAGTGGGGTACCACTTGGATCAGTACTGGGACCAACATTATTCTTAATATATATCAACGATTTGGACGATGATATAACAAGCAAGGTATCGAATTTGCGGATGATACAAAAGTGTTTAGAAGGATTAAACATGATGGAGATAGACAGCATTTACAAGATGATCTTGACAGGTTGTTCAAAATTAATGGTCTGAAAAGTGGCAAATGTTGTTCAATTTTGGGAAATGTAAATGCCTCCACACAGGACATGGGAACGAAGATGTACAATGTACAAATGGGGGTACTGTACTAAGTACTACTGTAAAAGAAAAGGACTTAGGGTTAACCATTAATGCTGATATGACGGTTTCAGAGCAGTGCAGAATTTCAGCTTCAAAGGGAAATCAAATCCTTGGATTAATTAGGCGAAATGTAGCGAATAAGGACAAACTAATAATACCGCTGCATAATACAATATTTAGGCCTCATTTAGAATATTCAATACAAGCCTGGAGGTCATATCGCAAAAAGGACGTAGGAGAGCGATTCAAATGATACAAAAACTGAGGGATCTTAGTTACGAAATACGCCTAAAACAATATGGTTTAACAACACCAGAGACCAAGAGATTGAGAGGAGATGAAATAGAAGTGCCTAAAATATTGAATGGTTATGAAAATATTGATAGAAATATTTTTTTCTCAGTTAAGAAAGATAGGACTAGATGACATGAAGTTTCATTAGCAAAGGAGCAGTGCAGATTAGATATAAGAAAGTTCTCATTTTCACAAAAGACTGTAAATGAATGGAACAGATTGTCTGCTGACTGTGTGGGTGCTAGTAGCGTGAATATGTTTAAAAATAAAATAAACACATACCTCAGAAGGGCGGGATACACGTAGTTAAAAAGGGTTGGACTCTCGATAAGCCAAATTAAAGGCTTCCTTGTCTATATGTCATCTAGAGTAAATTCTCAGACGCGCATTCCAGATCTTTGCCATGGATACTGTAGATGACCATGCTTCCCGCGAGTTTTTTATGTTTGCTTTCTGAACTAGAATTTCCTTGTCTGCTGAGCGGATATTTTCACCGGTTGGCACATACGGTTTGACATGGTTGAGCAGGTAAACCGGAGAGACATTTTGAAAACGAGTTTGGATATTTTTAAGATAACCGTCTGTTCGATTGGAAGCCAGTTTAGTTTTTTGAGGATAGGTGTGATGTGTGTGAATTTCCCGGAGAGCATGACCTGTAGCATACTCCTATTCTCAAGTTGACGACACGCACTTTTGCAGTAGAGAAAGCAGACCAAGAATTGTGACCAGGGCTGCTTCCTGGAGAGATTGATGTGACCATTCTGAACGCAATTCCGTGCATTCACTGGCATCGATGTCGACCAAGCGCAGGAGACAACATGACCCTCAAAGGAAAAGGAGGATTGCAAGGCATCGTCAACAAAAATGGTTTCTGCCATTGTATCAAGTCGCATAAATACGCATAACGGTGCGAAGAATCTTCGAAGGGTAATTCTCCCACCCCTTCTCGGTTGCGACTATGACTGCTCACTTGGTTCAACACGTAGGAGTCCTTTCCAGGTCGGTCAGTCTTGGACAAGTTTGTACCACTGTTTTGCTTCGTATGTTAGCATTGACGGCGAGGCAAGGTGCCATGAAGCGGCAGCACTTCACACTGTTTCCCAAGCACGTCTATGAATGAATGGATGGATGGATGGATGGATGGATGGATGGATTAATTAATTAATTAAACTGTATTTGTACGTTAATCGGTTACAGTGAATTTTACAAGTATGAACACAAATATGGATTCACTATGCACAAGTAACTCGGGATATTCTTTAGAAACCCCTGGGGGCTAATTTCGAGAACCACCTATAATTAGGTAATGAATAATTGTACATTTTTTAGACTGCCGCAAATAAAAAAAAACAAGGCATCGCAATCCAATATAAACTTACACAATCTAACACCGTGAGGCAAAGTGCTAATTGAATGTTATAATGTGCATTGGAAAATACTTGACAACTGAGTATCTGTGGTAAGATGGAAGTACGAAGACATATAACACGAATGACTTCATATAGTATAAATAGACAGTATAACGCATAGACAAAGTGTCATATGCAATTCATAAGATGGCTTATTTTTTTAGTGCCAGGTTTAAGGAAATGGGAACTGATAACTTAGTGGTAGACATATTCGCATTATCAAAACAATTGTTTAGAAGGATTAAACGTGATGAAGATGGACAGCATTTACAAGATGATATTGACAGATTGATAAAATGGTCTGAAAAATGGCAAATGTTGTTCAGTTTTGGGAAATGTAAATGCCTCACACAGGACATTCGAACGAAGATGTACAATGTACGATGGGAGGTTCTGTACTCAGTACTATTGTAAAAGAAAAGGACTTAGGGTTAACCATTATAGTGCTGATATGAAGGTTTCAGAGCAGTGCAGTATTGCCGCTTCTAAGGGAAATAAAATCCTTGGAAAGAGCTAATAATACCACTGTACAAAACAATAGTTAGGCCTCATTTAGAATATTGTATTCAAGCGTGGAGGCCATATCGCAGGAAGGACATAGATATGCTACAAAATTTACAGAGGAGAGCAACTAAAATGATACTAAAACTGAGGGATCTTAGTTACGAAATATGCCTAAAAATGTGGTTTAACAACACTAGAGACCAGGAGATTGAGAGGAGATCAGATAAGTGTTTAAAATATTGAATGGTTATGAAAATATTGATAGAAATATTTTTTTCAGTTAAGAAAGATAGAAAGACTAGAGGACATGAAGTTACATTAATTAGTAAAGGAGCAGTGTAGATTAGACGTAAGAAAGTTCTCATTCTCACAAAGGACTGTAAATGATTGGAACAGATTATCTGCTGATTGTGTTGGTGCTAGTAGCATGAATATGTTTAAAAAATAAATCGACACATACCTCAGAAGGGCGGGATACACATAAATAAAAGGGTTGGACTCTCGATAAGCCAAAGGACTTCCTTGTCCACCTGCCATGTAGAGTTAATTTTCTGGATGGCAATCTTGTTAAATCTTGTTAAATTATTGATTAGCGCTAGCGGTTAGCGTCCACTCAAAGTGTTTTTTTATATAAAACTATTTAAAATATACATCTTCATCAATAATAAAGGCCGGCCATAATAAACCGACAGGTGGCGCCATTGTTTCTACTAATCCCGGAGTTGTGTTGATTTTTTAATAATATTTATACAGCTGTTTGCACTTTTAGGATAATATCCACACATCATTTGTGCAAAACCGTATTTAATCGGATACGAAAAGTCATAATATTGTAACACGATACACTTAGGATCTCAGCAGCGTCAATGATAGAGGTAAACAACATTTGTTTTATGTAACATCTCCATTTATCGCCCATATCGAGAGACCAGAACGATACACTAAAAATAAGTCACTATTTGTGATTCGCGTTATGATACGTATTACGGGCACTTGTCTGCGGACCCATCTTGATTATGCCATTATACCTACATTTTTGCATAAATTGAATACTTCTAAATGGTCGATCGGCATAGTCCAGCATAAGTCTAGATTTTGATGCCGATTTGGTACCTCAAGGACAGTGAGTCAATCGATGCGTTAAATTATAAATCCAAATTTTTAATCCATCATTCCGCATCATCCCAGGCAAAAGTACATTATAACAAATATTGCCTCTTCTGGCAAAACCCAAAGGCTAAGCAAGGCAAAGCCTCTTTTAAGGCCAAAACATCGCTCCGGTTTGTGTCAGTCAATGCAGGTGTGGCCATGCATTACCATGCAGTGCATGAAACGAACAATATAACAGTGCATGTTGACACATGCCGGAGTGCTATGCCATTAAAGGTGCTAAAGCAGATAGTCAGAGCGTCAAAAGGGTATTATTTTAGGATGGACCGGACACCACTTCCTAAACTTTGCAGGTCTCATTTTTGTTTTAATATAATGTGTCAGGATGAAGCATCAAGAGGCCTGCTCGGCCATGTGGCATGTATGCCACACTACCTCGCCGCTATGAGGAATCTGCCACCAAACATAGATGAAGACTTCCAACGTGGACATTTTAATGTACGTGTGACAAGCGGTGAGTTCAATGCAGTTTGGACCAACATGGCTTTGGAACAAACTTACAATCGTGAAGCGAAGACACAGCTATTCAAAGGTGTCACTCAACAAGCATCTACCAGAGGAAATACCTTAGAGAACTTCCAGCGCATATTGCAGTATCTGAGCAAACAAAGGCACTGAATGGTCCGCGTTCAGGAGAGCACCAAACCGGCAACTAACACTAAAGCCAACAAAGACTGATCCGATGTGAACACGATGAAAAGTCTACTCAAGCAAGAGATGATTAATCTGTGTCAATATCCAACTTTTGTAGAACGGACTGTAGTTAGCACGCTTGCGCAGTTCTGTGTTTCCTCGGCTGGTGGCATGTTTGTCAGACGACGATTGTGGCAATAAACAACTCACTATGATACCAGGGGGTAAAGAGTGAAACATGGTGGCAGCGACTAAAGCGCCCAAACCTCCGGCGATACATTAATGTGATTAATGCAGTACTTTGCTGATGATCATTGACAAAACGGTGAATATCGTAGTGTTGGATCCTCGCACGAGCGTGTCGTAGGAGCTACAGTCGATTTACCATAAGTCTGTCACGATGGCCGCTGAGCAAGCGCGTGCAGCGCCTCTCGCAAATGTCAATCCGCCGCCGCTACTAATCTTGAAAGATCAACCAATTGAAGAATGGGCGATGTTCAAGAGGCTGTACAAGAACTACGCTATCATCACGAAGTTGCAACAACAAGATAAAGCGTATCAGCTAGCCGTACTTCTCAATGCAATGGGACCCGTGGGTGTATGGCTATACGATGATTTGACATTCGCGGAAGGAGAGGACAATGAAGATACTACCATCATCATGGCGAAACTTGATGCTACAATTCAAGGCGAACTGAATGAGACGTACGAGCGCTACGTGTTCAACAAGCGGAATCAAGGTGTGGATGAAACCTTTGATGCGTATTTATCGGCACTCAGATTATTGGCAAAATCATGCAATTTCTGTGACTGTTTGAACAACTCGCTGATAAGAGACCGCATCCTCATGGGCATTCGAGATCCCGCTAGTCGTAAACACCTGCTGCAGAAAAGGAAGTTGACACTGAAGATGACCATAGATATTTGCCGCTCTGATGAGGCAGCAAGCAAACAGATGAAATCTATGTGTGACACAGATCAGATAAACAAAGTCAATTTTCGCGGTAATCACACAAGAAAACCTAGATACCGTGACGCACACAAACAGAAACAACACATTAAACGCAGCGACAGAAACAAGAGGCTGAACTGTAAATTCTGTGGACGCACACACCAGCAGAGGAAAGAAAGTTGCCCTGCGTGGGGAAAAACGTGCCACAAATGTAGAAAACAAAATCATTTCTCGAACTGTTGCCAGGTAGGAAACAAGAAGGTGCACAATATCGCTGCCTCAGCTGCGGACGAGACCATCATGGGTCTGCGTAAGGCTTCGGACAATAGAGGTCCGATTTACGCACAACTAAAATTGAACGGCAAGCTGGCGAAGCTTCAAGTTGACAGTGGGGCGACCGTGAACGTCCTGCCCGAGAAGTACGTCAATAAAGAGGATATTGTGACCTCCAATGTAATGCTACACATGTGGAACAAGTCGACTCGAGCTGTTGTTGGCAAGACACAATCAGTCGTAGAGAACCCCGCAACAAACAAAAAGTATGCAGTGTGGTTTGAAGTCGTCCAAGGAGACTTCACACCTCTCATCGGCAGGCAGGCCGCAGAAGAAATGGGCCTCACAACCGTAGACTACGGAAGTTTCAAGCTGATGCACGAGGTAACGTCGACAAACGTATTGGAAAAGTTGAACGACGTTTTCGAGGGAGGGTTGGGAAGCCTACCGGGAAAGGTCCACCTCCACGTGGAACAGGACGCGGTACCCGTGTAGTGCCTGCCGAAAAGAGTCCCCATCACACTGAAGAGCAAGTTGAAGACGGAACTGGACCATCTCGTGAAGATAGGAGTCATCTGTCCAGTCACTGAGCCCACCAAGTGGTGTAGCCAAATATCTATACAGACAAAGAAGGACACGTCGTTGCATGTCTGTATAGACCCGAGACCACTAAACAAGGTCTTACACCATGAACTTTACCCGCTACCGACAATGGACGAGGTGCTACCAGAGATGTCCACTGCACGAGTATTCTCGAAGATCTGCAATCAGGGTACTGGCACTGTGACCTCGACGAAGAGAGTAGCCTGCTGACTACCATCATTACACCGTTTGGTCGGTACCGATGGAAGCGTTTACCATTCGGGACGAACGTCAGCGCCGAGATATTCCAGCGGAAGTTGAACCAGGCCCTTGAGGGTCTTGAAGGTGTCATCTGCGTGGCGGATGACATAGTCGTCTTCGGCAGAGACGACGACGACCACGACAAGAAGCTGCGTTTGCTGCTCATGTGATGTCGTGAAGCTGGCATCAGACTCAACCGGAAGAAGTGCGAGTTCCGGACGAATGATATAAACTTCATGGGACATCTGGTCACCAGTGAAGGACTGAGAGCAGACGAGAAGAAAATTGAGGCCATCATAAAAATGGAGAACCCAAACAACGTGAAGGGCATCCAGAGGCTGCAGGGCACGGTTGGGTATTTGTCTAAGTTCTTGCCGGGCCTCTTTGATGTCATGGAACCCATCAGAAGGTTAGCGCATCCTGACATTCCGTGGAAGTGGTCAGAACAACAAGAAAGAGCGATGGAGAAGATAAAGCAGCTGACGACACAGAGTCCGATCCTCGCCTACTATAAGCCTCAAGCCGAACTTGTCATTGAGTGCGATGCTAGCAAAACCGGACTTGGTGCAGCTCTCCTACAAAAGGGGAGACCTATCGCCTACGCTAGTTGATCACTCACTGATACGGAGACTAGATATGCGCAACTTGAGAAAGAATGTCTTGCCATCGTTTTCTCGTTGGAACGTTTCCACCAATACACATTTGGGCGAAGGACAATTGTACACAGCGACCACAAACCTCTCGAAATGATCGTAAAGAAGCCACTGTATAAAGCTCCGAGGAGATTGCAAGGAATGCGGATGTTGCAGTACGACACGGAGGTCGTCTACCACAAAGGGAAAGAGATGTATATCGCAGATACTCTCTCTCGGTCATACCTGCAACACCAAGGCGGTACCGACAATTTCGGAGCTGTGAATGCTGTGAAGCAGCTGCCAATCAGCACAGAACGCTTGGCAATGCTGAAGGCACACACGGAGAGCGACGAGACTCTACAGACACTGAAGCATGTCATACAGCGAGGGTGGCCCGAGACGCGTGATGAAACCCCAACTAGCATCCATGCATATTTCAGCATGAGAGACGAACTAACAGTGCACGACGGTTTAGTCTTCAGAGGAGAAAGAGTAGTCATCCCAGATGGAATGAGGAAACTCACGAAGGAGTGTCTCCTCAGCTCACACCTTGGTGTGGAAAGTGTCCTGCGACGAGCAAGAGAATGTATCTATTGGCCTAACATGGCATCAGACATCAGACAAGTGGTTGAGAACTGTGAGGCGTGCAGAACCTATGAACGAGCACAACAAAAAGAAACGTTAATGCAACAAGAGACACCGACGAGACAATGAGAGAAAGTCGGAGTGGACCTGTTCAGCTGGGAAGGTTGTGACTATCACGTATTGGTCGATTACACAAGCAACTTCTGGGAAGTCGACAGGATGACTTCAACGACCACAGCAAGCATGGTAAAAACTATGAAAGCACACTTAGCTAGAAATGGCATCCCATCAGTCATAATTAGCGACAACGGGCCGCAGTACGTCTCGGACGAATTCCAGAGATTTGCTGCGAAGTGGGACATCGCGCACCAGGCCACCAGAGCGCCAATGGAAGAGCGGAAGCAGCCATGAAAGCCGCAAAGCTGATGTTCACCAAATGCAAGAAGTCACAGACAGACCCATATCTAGCACTTCTAGAAATCCGAAACACACCGACACAAGGGGTTGGAAGCAGTCCAGCACAGAGACTGTTAAACAGACGAACACAAACATTACTCCCGATGACAACAACACTTCTGGCGCCAAGGGGCGAAGAATACTTGAGAAAAGACAGGGTCAGAATAAGCAAACAGAAGGAGAAACAAGGAAAAAACTACAACAGAACAGCGAAAGATCTTCCGATCCTCGAGGAGGACGATATTGTTCACATGAAGCCGTTCCGTCCTGGTCAAAAGGCATGGGAAAAGGCCGTGGTTTAACGACGTCTCGATGAACGATCGTACGAAGTTGATACACCTGTTGGTACATACAGGCGGAATTGAGTGCACCTTTGACGAACACACGAGGACGAGACAAACCCGCAGACGCAGGAGCCAGCAACGGAGACGACACCTGAGCCATCCGAACCGGCAGATCAATCACCGGAGATGAGTGACGCCACGGTGACGACTCCGCGAAGATCTGTGCGACTCAAGAAACGATCTACTCGTCTGGCGGACTATATTACCAACGTGTGACTTTGCCATACGCTTATTTCTATTTTATAATTGAACGTTTAACTAGTGTTAATAAGTTGTAGTTGTAGACCATTGAGCCATTTTAGCGCTATATAGATAGTGTTTTATTAGTAATTTCTTATTTTATTTTATTTTTAGAAAAGAAGGGATGTGTCAATACTTTTGTAGAACGGACTGTAGTTAGCATGCTTGCGCAGTTCTGTGTTTCCTCGGCTGGCGGCATGTTTGTCAGACGACGATTGTGGCAATAAACAACTCACTATGATACCTGGGGGTAAAGAGTGAAACATAATCCATTCAGTTACTTCTCGCCAGGTCTACTCAACATCGCAACTAACGAAAAATGTCTCTCCCTGGATCTGTTTGAAGCTAAATTGAAAGTAGAAAGTACTAACATTGCAGTGGGAAGAGCCGAGAAAAACAAAGTCCTCCAGTTGAACTACCAAATGGTAGTTCACCTCCAGACGTTTGAGCAGAAAGGCAAAAGAAAGTAAAGTCTCAACAGACAAGAATATATCAGGAAGAAAGTTATGTCTTGCGGAGCTTATGCTTCATCCAAGAGAAGTACACGGACGCATTCATGTATGAGTGGACAGAGTATCCTGCGTCACTCTTCGAGCTAAATCAAGACATGCCACTTGGCTATGCAATGAGGAAAGGAAATAAGGCAGATTATGTGGCTGTCATGAAGGACCAGCTCAAAGATTGTTGGGTTGAGGAAGACCATCTGCCTGCCATGGATGAAAATGTGCTGTTAATTGTAGATGCTATGGCATTCATACACCATAACCAAGACATTGGATGCAAAATATTTGCAGACATGCAAGCAAGATATCTGAATAAGTTACTTTCATCAATCCCTGCACACTGTACCCGTATCAGTTTGGTTGGAGACATGTACAACATTGAACCATCAAAGAGCTTGAAGGTTGATGAACGAATCCGCCGACAACAAACTCAGCAATCAAGCCGCACTTATGAAGTCAAAGACAACTTGCCTATCCCATCATGGAAGGCATTTATTGCGAACTCCCAAAACAAAGCAGCCCTGCAGAATTACCTCGCCGAATCCTGGACAGCACATCACAAAGCAGTGCCTCAACTGAAAACGTGAAACTGATTCTTGGTGGTCTCTTAAAAAAAGCAGAAAGCTGTAGTTATCACAACTGATGGACCAGTAGTGCTACTCGAACTGGCATGTGGAGATCCCGAAGAGGCAGACACTCGCATCTTTGCCCAAATGTCTTACTGTGTGACTCACTATGGATACATGCGAGTAGTTATACAGGCTACAGATACAGAGGTACTTATCTTGGCCATCTACTACATGTCGCATACAAGGACTGCAAGAGTTGTGGGCGCAGAAAGGCTCGACTCATAGGCCATGCCACACAATCGCAGGAATGCTAGCTGACAAGTTCAGTTTAATTCTGTTTGCCACTTCAGCTCTTCTCTGTGGCCACATATGAGTGGATGTGACAGTTACGCATTTGGAAAAGGAAAGAAAAAATCTGTCAAGGTTGCCATGATGAATGCATCTGACCTCACAGACATGATGCAGTTCAGAGACGATTCACTTGTTGTGTCAGCAGTAGTTATCGAATCATGCAGAGCTTTATTTCTGAAACTATACTCCGACTTCAGTGGGAGCCTTGATCACTTACATGCACACATCTTTGGACAAATGAAGGGGGATATAAGGAAACTGCCTCCAACTGAGATTGCCTTCAAATACCATAATGCTTAGAAGCCTATATCAAATCACTACCTGCAAGAGATCTCATCAGGTGCACCACAAGCTTACCAGATGCCACATCATTTGGCAGACAGCTTCTGAATGGACACTTATTTCCGATCATGATGGATAAACCAGCCAAGCCTGGAACAGTCAAACAAAAGCACCATTGTCAGTGTAGCAAGAGCAAGTGTAAAAGGAATTGCCCTGGCACTACAGCTGGTGTTAATTGCATCGTTGCATGTCAATGTTCAGGGAATCCAAACAAGTGTGCTCGTATAGTGGAGGAGAGCGACAAAGATGAATAAATTTGCTTTGCCACATGTTATCAACTGCACATCCTGAACGTACTTGATCTGTACGATGACTAACTTTGCAACTAAGCAGTGTAAATGTAGACACACAACCAACAGTTTTAAGCTGTCTGGTAACTGATGCATTACAAATAAAGTGTTAACTATTAATAATATTATTATGATATATATTATAATGTAAAGACCATAAATGTGTGATGTGATTCACAAAGAAACTTATATTCTTGCAATTTTGATATGATCCGCTTTGGTTAACCATACCATTTAATAAGTTATCCACATGTCAGCCATTTTTAGAAATTAATACAATTACGTACCAGGTACATCGCAATTTTCCAAATTTGTGATATTTTCGTTATTTTGTACAACAATTTCCATTTTTGGACCTCTCCGTGTCATATTTGCTCAATTATGACATCACGAAATGATAGATCATGTACAAATCCCTGTACATACATGTCATCTGTTTGTTAGATTCACTTTAGATGCACTTATGAAACAAATTTAGAAAAATAAGCGGTACCAAAAATTTCACAAATATTTTATTGGCACGTATGTTCAAACCAATATTTTGGTGTGTTCACAATCGAGATGGCCGAGCAGGCCTCTTAATTCTTCATCCTGAGGCATCATATTAAAACAAAAATGGGGCCTGCAAAGTTAGGATGCAGTGTCCGGTCCATCTTAAAATCCTGGGTCTGGAACACTGACTGCAGATGCAATATTTTCATAATGTAAATATACCTGGGATATCGTGGAATTAACACACTGTGGCTGACTCACTGAGGTATCACTTTTAGGCAAAGATTGGGTTAATAACGACAACATTGAGGTAAGCCGGAATTCTACACTTGTGTCATATCATGATACAGTGGTCATGATACAGTGGTCATGATACAATGGTCATGATACGATACATACATTGCAATGCAGCTACACTGACTAGATTGAGACAGGACCAAAATTAAAATGATCTCCTTACAAGTTACGGGGTGTGCAGTTACTTAATTTTGTTCAATGAACACTGTAAGCCATTCACATAATAAAGTATTTTACAGGATTAAGACACATAATTGAAGTCTGAAATAACTTTTTTGTGAAATGCAAACAATTGCACACCCCTGTTGTATTACACCTAGTGCATGTAGCTGAACAGCCAATGTTGTATCATACGTGTACCTAGTGCATGTAGCTGAACAGCCAAATTGAACCAATGTTGTATCATACGTGTACCTAGTGCATGTAGCTGAACAGCCAATGTTGTATTACACTTGTACCTAGTGCATGTAGCTGAACAGCCAATGTTGTATTACACTTGTACCTAGTGCATGTAGCTGAACAGCCAATGTTGTATTACACTTGTACCTAGTGCATGTAGCTGGACAGCCAATGTTGTATTATACATGTACCTAGTGCATGTAGCTGAACAGCCAATGTTGTATTATACTTTTACCTTGTGCATGTAGCTGAACAGCCAATGTTGTATTACACTTGTACCTAGTGCATGTAGCTGAACAGCCAATGTTGTATTATACATGTACCTTGTGCATGTAGCTGAACAGCCAATGTTGTATTACACTTGTACCTAGTGCATGTAGCTGAACAGCCAATGTTGTATTATACTTTTACCTTGTGCATGTAGCTGGACAGCCAATGTTGTATTATACTTGTTACCTTGTGCATGTAGCTGAACAGCCAATGTTGTATTACACTTGTACCTTGTGCATGTAGCTGAACAGCCAATGTTGTATTATACTTGTACCTTGTGCATGTAGCTGGACAGCCAATGTTGTATTATACTTGTACCTAGTGCATGTAGCTGAACAGTCAATGTTGTATTATACTTTTACCTTGTGCATGTAGCTGAACAGCCAATGTTGTATTACACTTGTACCTAGTGCATGTAGCTGGACAGCCAATGTTGTATTATACTTGTACCTTGTGCATGTAGCTGGACAGCCAATGTTGTATTATACTTTTACCTTGTGCATGTAGCTGAACAGCCAATGTTGTATTACACTTGTACCTTGTGCATGTAGCTGAACAGCCAATGTTGTTTTACACTTGTACCTTGTGCATGTAGCTAAACAGCCAATGTTGTATTATACTTTTACCTTGTGCATGTAGCTGAACAGCCAATGTTGTATTACACGTGTACCTAGTGGATGTAGCTGGACAGCCAATGTTGTATTACACTTGTACCTAGTGCATGTAGCTGAACAGCCAATGTTGTATTATACTTTTACCTAGTGCATGTAGCTGAACAGCCAATGTTGTATTATACTTTTACCTAGTGCATGTAGCTGAACAGACAATGTTGTATTACACTTGTACCTAGTGCATGTAGCTGAACAGCCAATGTTGTATTACACTTGTACCTAGTGCATGTAGCTGAACAGCCAATGTTGTATTACACTTGTACCTAGTGCATGTAGCTGGACAGCCAATGTTGTATTATACATGTACCTAGTGCATGTAGCTGAACAGCCAATGTTGTATTATACTTTTACCTTGTGCATGTAGCTGAACAGCCAATGTTGTATTACACTTGTACCTAGTGCATGTAGCTGAACAGCCAATGTTGTATTACACGTGTACCTAGTGGATGTAGCTGGACAGCCAATGTTGTATTACACTTGTACCTAGTGGAGCTGAACAGCCAATGTTGTAGCTGAACAGCCAATGTTGTATTACACGTGTACCTAGTGGATGTAGCTGGACAGCCAATGTTGTATTACACTTGTACCTAGTGGATGTAGCTGAACAGCCAATGTTGTATTACACGTGTACCTAGTGGATGTAGCTGGACAGCCAATGTTGTATTACACTTGTACCTAGTGGATGTAGCTGAACAGCCAATGTTGTATTACACGTGTACCTAGTGGATGTAGCTGGACAGCCAATGTTGTATTACACTTGTACCTAGTGGATGTAGCTGAACAGCCAATGTTGTATTACACGTGTACCTAGTGGATGTAGCTGGACAGCCAATGTTGTATTACACTTGTACCTAGTGGATGTAGCTGAACAACCAATGTTGTATTACACTTGTACCTAGTGGATGTAGCTGAACAGCCAATGTTGTATTACACTTGTACCTAGTGCATGTAGCTGTGAGCAATCCCAATCATATGTTGCTATGAACATATTCTTACAAACGATATTGCATTTCATTTAATGTAGCAGGGAACACAAATACATTTGCTTCCTTCTTCAGGCTGAACATGAGATAGACCATTTTAAGTTTAAGGATACCACATGGACACAATATCACATGAAACGCAATTTCTGTGGCAACATCATACATTTTAATGTTAGTTAAATGTTTTTCATTTGTTCATGAATATAATATAATAAGAAAAACAAGACTATACTTTGGAAACATTCTTTTTGTTTAAAATCAACATGAAATGAACTATGGCATTATTTATACTCTTTCGTACACTATCTGTGTGTTTTCGCAGAGTATCAACTATTTCTCAAACAATGTGTTCTTGCTTTGTAGATTCAATAATGCCACCTAAAAGAATACTGACACCCGAAGCCAAATGTAAGAATGCAGTATCGGCTAAAAGATGGCGTTTGGCTCAGAAGGAGAGAGATCCTTCATGGTTAAAAAGAGAGTCAGAAAGAAAAAAGGTAATAAGTTTGAAATATTGTTCCCTAATTGTATTGCCTTTTTAGAATGTAATGAATGTTTTCCTATTTTGTTATTGCAATGCTTTTTATTCACTGACAGTAGTAATATATTTTGTTTATAAGTCTACAGTAGTAATATTATTTTTATATTTTACATGTTGTACTCATTCAATTAATTTTCAATAATTGACTGGAACAAATTAGATTATGATTGTGTTCATGCTATCAATGTGACTATTTCTAAAAATAAAATTGACAGCAGTCTGGTGAGGACAGGTTATGCGTAGATTGAAAATTGCTGGACTCTGGAAACTCAATAAGCCAAATACTTCCTTGTGCATATGCCATCTGGAGCTTGGATGACAGCATAAACTAAGGCCACACCATTTGATTGTTAGGATTACGGATTTTTGAGACATTTTTGTTAGGGAGGAGTGGGGAATAAAAATAAAAGTAATTGTACGAGAAACGTGTTCTGTGTAAATACATGAATTATAATATGAGCCATACAGTATGTTGCTAAACAAATTATTTAGCCTTGTATCAAAACTTACTAGACACATACTTTTATGAAAGTTTAATAAAAGTTGAAGACTATTAGAATTTAGAATAACAAGTACTGATAACAAGTCTTGGCAGATACCATTATGATGTGTTAACATTACAGCCATAAATGTGTAGATTAGAGGCAGGATACATCTTGCTGTGATAATATTAATTGGACTGGCATAATTAGGATTTGATTGTCGTACCTCCAAATATAACTACATTCTTCTATTACAAAGTAAGCAATGCGATGCTGACATTGAAGTCTCTACAACCTGTTTTCCCAGTGTCTTAACTTGATTGGCCAAAATCCGATGTTCAGAGTTTTGCATGTAGACAGAATGAGTAGCGCGTTAAACATGCACATGCACATGTGGCGTCGTCACCTCTTCCCTAGTCGTCGCGTTCGGCGGCATCGTCGCGTTCGGCGGCGTCATCTCTGCCCGTGTCATCGCCTTCATTGGCGTCGTCATCTCTGCCCTAGTCGTCGCGTTCGACGGCGTCATCTCTGCCCATATCGTTGCATTCATTGTCGTCATCTCTGCCCGTGTCATCGTGTTCGTCGTCGTAATCTCTGCTCATGTTGTCGAGTTCATCGTCGTCATCTCTGCCCATGTTGTCGAGTTCGTCGTCATTTCTGCCCGTGTCGTTGCATTCGTCATCTCTGCCCGTGTCATCGCGTTCGTCGTCATCTCTGCCCATGTCGTTGCATTCGTCAGCGCTGCCCGTGTCGTCGCGTTCGTCGTCATCGCTGCCCGTGTCGTCGCATTCGTCGTCATCTCTGCCCATGTTGTTGCGTTCGTCGTCGTCATCTCTGCCCATGTCGTCGCATTCGTCGTCATCATCTCTGCCCGTGTTGTCGCGTTCGTCGTCGTCATCTCTGCCCATGTCGTCACGTTCGGCGGCGTCGCGTTTGGCATCATTAGCATGTGGCCAATCCACAATTGACTTTTTCCACTTGAAGCGGCTTGGCTGTTTCTTATTTGCTGATTTTGTTTGTCATGCTGCAGGCTCTTGTTGGCGACACACTGATTTGTTCAATAAATGTTATTCTACTGGTGATGCAGTGTTGTTATTAATATGGTCACTATATATATACATACATATATATGATATTCCTAACAGCGGCATAGGCAGACCAAATATGCCTACTGCACTGCATTAGGCAAACCACTGGTTTTAAGCAAACCAAAGCCAGTCTGCCTAAAGTGTTGACCCCTTGGTTGTGTGGATAATATGTTTTAGTTTAAAATTCAAACTGGTAGAATAACCATAAATATAATGATACGTATAATTATTAGCACCCAAAAATATTTTAGTTGATTTTGAGAGAATTGTTTTCGGATGTTATATATCCTATCTCTCATAATGGAGTGGTCTGCCTATGCTCCCTTTAAGAATATATATATACATAAACTGGGAGCAAATAAGAATTGTGTCAACCTGTCATTTGGACAGGTAAAATTTCCAGGCACATAATGCATGGTGCTGTCATGACGGGCAAAAATATTATCCTGCATTAGTCCCTGGATGACAGTCTTGTTAATCTTGTGAATTTGGTTATTCCAGCAATACCATAAGACAAAATGCGATATGACTGATGCAGAGATCAAAGCTTATAATCAACGCAAAGCCTTAGACAACCGTCTTTGCCGTACCAAAAAGGGTAAACCATATATTTTATATTTTATTTGTGCAGTTTTAAATCTAATGTAATTTTAGTTGCAGTAACTTAGATTTGATAGTAAAACTGAATAAAGTATACATTCAACAACAATTAACAGTCAATTCCAATTCCAATTGATTTACACTAGTGACATTTTGAACTAGATATTTTTAATGAACGGAATTGGTAAACTCAGATTGATCCCATATCTGGCACACACCTTGTTATGACAAGCTTCATACACAGTTACAGACCAGGGGCCGTTCTCATGAAGCAGCTAAGAATGTTCTTAACACTAGGATGATTGTCTTAGTAAATGATGCAGTTTTTTAATATAAGCAAACGTAGGAAAATACGCAAAACATGTGATGCTAAGTAACTGCATAACTTTAAGTATGCCTCATGAAACTGGCCCCTGGTGTATAACTTGCAATATTGTACTATCATCTTGGTAACTATGCAACAATTAATGAGTATATGTTGCATTTCATGAACTGATATTTTACAGCAATTTCCAAGCTGCAATCAGAATGGAAAGACATGGCAAGGTGTGTGTGTGCATCTGGTTCAGACACTCGTTTGTCACGCAGAAAACGGATTGACGGGACCGTGACAGAGACCCTTGTCTCTTTCCATCCTACAGAGAGGTACCATTAATGCTCTTGTTAAAAATGATGGTGCTCATAATGCTGTATAATATAGATTAAAATTAATTTTTTTTAAAGTGAATTGATTTAACCATTTTTGTACAGAATGATCATCGATGTGTCTATGCTTTTAAACAGGCGCAACGTTTGTCAAGAATAATAGTCTGCAAATAAAATTTGTCAGACAATCTGATGACACAGTGGATTCTACTAAAAAAACATGGCTTGGCCCCATTGCCAGTGCCGGATTTAGGATTGTGGAGGGCACTGGGCAGTGGTTGACCGAGAATCTTATCATAATAATTTTCACTCGTCGTACCTTCTGCAGTAAGGACTTCACTACAAAATATGCCTTTCATCCATTTAGGACACCAATTCTCATCGTACTGAAGCACATTATTACATCTCCATTGTTTACACCCCAAAGAAATTACCCATAAAGGGGAAGTGGAGGTCCCATAAAAATTACATTGCAGGGGACCCTGGGCAACTGCCCTGTCAGCCCCGCTCTAAATCTGGCATAGGACATTGCATGCCTCGTTGAGTCACGTTTCCCTACACAACAACATGGAAGTTTGTAGGCACTTCCTTCGGCAACAAGGAGCTGTTCAGAGTCTAGCCCAAGGACCTCACTGGGTTGGTTAAACAGTCCATGAGTAAAATCAACACGAGCATGTTTCACACAAAGAAAGCCAATAATACGAATAAACTGGCTGGGAAGGTAGGCTTTCTGGCACTCAGAGGAGAGCGGCAATGTGCTCCCAGCTAAGAAGGATGTCATCGGAAGAAACACACTGTGGCCTGACTGACACCATGGGCAGTCTTTCCAAGTACACGATGAGATGTTTTCCATGTCCCACAGTGACGCACAGCATACTTCTATAAGAATAACCCTGAAGTGAGACTGATTTTGATGTTGAGCACACTGGCTAGAACATCAAACTCACAATTGAGAGAACCCATATTTGAAGCCTGTGCTGCCGTGTCGAACCTTGGGCAAGTTTGTTCACTCTACGTTGTTCCAGTTCACTCGGCTGTATGAGTGAGTATCTGGCTATAGACCGTGGTGAATATTTGTGTATGAATAGTCTTTGCGCATTAATTGCAGCATGGTTTAATGCTTCCCAGAGAAGTCGAGATGGTGTTCGATTGAACAGGTCCGTCAGGGTGTAAAGAACTCTGAAGGACTAGATACTGCGCTATACAATAACTTGCCTTTTAGGTGAGACTGGTCAAATGAACTCAACAGAATGAATAGGGACGGCAAGACTGGAAGAAACTTGACGTGATAAACCTACAAGATGGCATTCATTCTACCAGGATTATTGGTCTGTCCCATGGATCCTTATGAACAACAAAAAACTTACATCAGTGCAACAATCCACACTAGGAGGCTGTGGTCGATCAGTTTGATTAGCAGACTGTCGATCAAAGAAACCAGGGTTCGAATCCTGGTACCGACCGCTGTTTTGAAACTTTGGGCGATTTCGTTCACCTTACATTGCCTGTGTTTGGAAGAGACACCATAACTCGGTGGTCCCTTCTGTCTGGTATCTACGCTATGCGACGTAAAAGATCTCACGTAAATCTGTAACCTCCAGTGCACTCAGTGTCTCTAGAGAAGGAAAAATCCCAAAAAATAAACCAGGACCACAATGGAAAGAAGTGCTTGCACTTTCTTGTGTCAAAGTGTTAACATAATACAACTCTGTGCCACGCATCTCCAGAATGACGTCCCCCTCCCAACAGTTGTTTGCAATTGCATCTGTACGACAATCCACACTTGAAACTGATCTGCCAACCAACGGAAACAGAGCAAAGTTTACAATAACAGTCCAGCAGCATGAGACAGCATTGGATACACCACGCTAGTGACACTAAGCAAAGCACTGAGCTGCAGCCATAGCCTATCCTGAGCAAAGAGGACCAGTCTCGTAGAGTAGACTTGATGGCACGACCCACTCCAGCTGCACCATCACCAGTACCAGAGAGATCACGACCCACTCCAGCTGCACCATCACCAGTACCAGAGAGATCACGACCCACTCCAGCTGCACCATCACCAGTATCACGACCCACTCCAGCTGCACCAGTACCAGAGAGATCACGACCCACTCCAGCTGCACCATCACCAGTACCAGAGAGATCACGACCCACTCCAGCTGCACCATCACCAGTACCAGAGAGATCACGACCCACTCCAGCTGCACCATCACCAGTACAAGAGAGATCACGACCCACTCCAGCTGCACCATCACCAGTACAAGAGAGATCACGACCCACTCCAGCTGCACCATCACCAGTACAAGAGAGATCACGACCCACTCCAGCTGCACCATCACCAGTACCAGAGAGATCACGACCCACTCCAGCTGCACCATCACCAGTACAAGAGAGATCACGACCCACTCCAGCTGCACCATCACCAGTACCAGAGAGATCACGACCTACTCCAGCTGCACCATCACCAGTACCAGAGAGATCACGACCCACTCCAGCTGCACCATCACCAGTACCAGAGAGATCATGACCCACTCCAGCTGCACCATCACCAGTACAAGAGAGATCACGACCCACTCCAGCTGCACCATCACCAGTACAAGAGAGATCACGACCCACTCCAGCTGCACCATCACCAGTACCAGAGAGATCACGATTCACTCCAGCTGCACCATCACCAGTACCAGAGAGATCACGACCCACTCCAGCTGCACCATCACCAGTACCAGAGCGATCACGACCCACTCCAGCTGCACCATCACCAGAGTTCACGACCCACTCCAGTGGCACCATCACCAGTACCAGAGAGATCACGACCCACTCCAGTTGCACTATCACCAGTACCAGAGAGATCACGACCCACTCCAGCTGCACCATCACCAGTACCAGAGAGATCACGACCCACTCCAGCGGCACCATCACCAGTACCAGAGAGATCACGACCCACTCCAGTGGCACCATCACCAGTACCAGAGAGATCACGACCCACTCCAGCTGCACCATCACCAGTACCAGAGAGATTGAAACTTGATAAGCCACGACTGCAAAAGGACACTGGTCCACCAGAAGGCATATCTGACTACACCAGCATTTCTTGCTACCATTTCAGTTTGCAGATGTGCAACACATTTGGGTTGAACTCCACAGTTTTGCCATGAAATTCTGTATAGAACCCAATAAATCCATGTCAATTTGTCATTGGGTACCTTAAACATTGGGTACCTTAAACATGATATATAGGTCAATTTTTTTTAGCAATATCAGGTTCCAAATGTTCATGTCAGTTAAATGTTACAGTGATCTTGTTCTGGCGTTACACCATTGTGTGTAATGTAAGACATCTTGAGACCCACAGAAAGCACATTTTCTACCCTACTTTACCTAGTTGTATACAAGATATCGTGTGTTTCGGGTGATCACATGACAGTGACAGAACTCGAGCAACAATTCTAGGTGATTTTGTAGACATAACTTGACAACCATAGACAAAACAAGTGATTACCTTCTAAATGGCAATACTTATTAAATCTTAATCTCTTAATGTGATTATGTATGTCATAAGGAGCCAGTATTGGCAGTAGTGTACGGTGAATGTGATTATGTATGTCATAAGGAGCCAGTATTGGCAGTAGTGTACAGTGAATGTGATTATGTATGTCATAAGGAGCCAGTATTGGCAGTAGTGTACGGTGAGTGTGATTATGTATGTCATAAAGAGCCAGTATTGGCAGTAGTGTACGGTGAGTGTGATTATGTATGTCATAAGGAGCCAGTATTGGCAGTAGTGTACGGTGAATGTGATTATGTATGTCATAAGGAGCCAGTATTTGCAGTAGTGTACGGTGAGTGTGATTATGTATGTCATAAGGAGCCAGTATTGGCAGTAGTGTACGGTGAGTGTGATTATGTATGTCATAAGGAGCCAGTATTGGCAGTAGTGTACGGTGAGTGTGATTATGTATGTCATAAGGAGCCAGTATTGGCAGTAGTGTTCGGTGAATGTGATTATGTATGTCATAAGGAGCCAGTATTGGCAGTAGTGTACGGTGAGTGTGATTATGTATGTCATAAGGAGCCAGTATTGGCAGTAGTGTACGGTGAGTGTGATTATGTATGTCATAAGGAGCCAGTATTGGCAGTAGTGTACGGTGAGTGTTGGTGCATATTGCTAAATGTAAATATTGCTGTGAATCAGAAATATACTACGTCATAGATGCGTGTTTTTTTCATGTTTTTATTATAAATGTTAATTTGTTAATTTTTTTTCATCACAGACATTATTTGTAATTTCATATGTTAGGATTATCTGTCTTACCAGTGTTTATTTGAAGTTTTTGTTTAATTTATTTATTAAATTATTTGTGCATTTTTTTAATACATTTACTTTATCGTACTGTACATCGATCCTTTATGGGAAATTTAGTACTTCATAAATACAGTATTATTGTTCGAATGTGAAATGTACTGTGTGATAGATGTGTGTCTTAATCTTCACCAGGAGTCGAGTCGGCCAATCAATGGAGGTGAAACTGGGGGTCGTCGTAGACATTCACTCGTCCATCTTGGAAGATGTTGAAAAGACCTCCCCTGGCACACAGACCACATCCCCATCACATGACACAGATGAGTTGACAAGGCATGGAGGTGTCGACTCCACCAACTGTCCCACCTACGACTTCTCTGACGTGTACGTCAAGGCTGAAGGTGATCCAGCAGAGACAGGGCAGGGTGGAGACTATCTGGTGTATGGAGAGGAAGGGGTCATGACCTATGAGTGTGACCTCCCCCAGTCAGAGTCTGATGGGTTGGCACAAGTGAGGGTCAAGTTAGAGCCTGACGAATATGATGGTTGCTATGGCGACGACACATCTGATGGTTGCTATGGCGACAACACGAGACGGTGGGTCGTTGATGATGGTGGTGAACTGAATGAGATCATAAAAGAAGAACCCAGCAATGAGACGACAGAAGCTTATGGGATGGAGGATTGCCTTGACGATGACAATGATTCTGAGGAACTACATGGTTTGTTTGAGCCAGCGCCGAGTGACAAGCCGCAGGTTTGTTTCAACTGTAGTGTGTGCAGTCGGCCGTTTGCACGAGCCAATACGCGTAACGTACACGAAAGAACCCACACGGGAGAAAAGCCCTTTGCGTGTTCTACCTGCGGGAAGACATTCACACAGTCCGGCTCTCTCAAAGCACATGAACGTATACACACTGGTGTAAAACCGTACACGTGCAGCACTTGTTGTCGTTCATTTGTGACGTCGTGTGATCTTCGGCGGCATGAAAGAATCCACACCGGTAAAAAACCATACGGGTGTGCATTGTGTGGCAAATCGTTTGCATATTCAAGTGTGCTTAGAAACCATGAGAGGATTCACACAGGGTTACGGCCTTACATATGCGAGACGTGCAACAAGTCTTTCATTTCGTCGGGCGATCTAAAGAAGCACATACAGATTCATTCGGACGTGAAGCCATGTCCCTGTGCTACGTGCGGGAAAGCATTTCGGTGTAACAGCGAACTGCGAAAACACGAGAAGGTGCACTCCGGAGTGAGGCCATTTGAATGTTCCACCTGCGGACAGGCGTTTGCCCGGTCCAAATCTCTGATGGTTCATGAAAGAATCCATGCTGGAATAAAACCGTATCCGTGTCTGGTGTGTGGAAGGTCGTTTGTTTCCGCCGGTTATCTCAAGAAGCATGCAAAGAATCACACGGATGTGAAACCGCATTCCTGTGGTACGTGCGAGAAGGTGTTCCGGACTTCAAGCGAACTTAAAAGTCACGAGAGAGTGCATGTGGATATAAAGCCGTACTCGTGTAATACGTGTGGGAAGGAGTTTAAACATTCGAGTAATCTGACGGTGCATGAACGGACACATGTGGATGTAAGGCTGTTCACAACCGATGTAGAGTCATCCACGGTGAATATAGAACCATTCACGACAGATGGAGGATCATCCATGATGAATGTAGGACCATCTATGGCAGGCATAGGACCATTCATAGCAGATGGAGGACCATCCACAACTGATGTAGGACCACCCACAATGGACATAGAACCGCCGACTACGGAGATAGGACTATCCAAGACAGACGTAAGACCACCCAACACAGACACAGGACCACCCAACACAGATGTAGGACCACCCAAGAATGACGTAGAACCACCCAAGACAGATGTAGGACCACCCAAGACAGACGTAGGATCATCCAAGACTGATGTACAACTATCCACAGCAGACATAGGACCATCCACTACTGATGTAGGACCTTCCACAGCAGACGTAGGACCATCCCCTACAGACTTAGAACCACCCATGAAAGATGTACTAGAACCATCCACATATGATTTGAATGAAAAGTAGGACGATCTGACTGTGTCCATTTTCTAGACAGTCTTGTTTTATGTCAAATTATAGGCATAGAATAACAGTTGACACTCCATGTCTGAGACATAGGTAAGACATTCTATTAATTACCCCATAATGATGTACACTAGTGTACATGTGCCAGCGTGGGTTGGTGTGGATGTACACTAGTGTACATGTGCCAGCGTGGGTTGGTGTGGATGTACACTAGTGTACATGTGCCAGTGTGTGGGTTGGTGTGGATGTACACTAGTGTATATGTGCCAGCGTGTGGGTTGGTGTGGATGTACACTAGTGTACATGTGCCAGCGTGTGGGTTGGTGTGGATGTACACTAGTGTACATGTGCCAGCGTGTGAGTTGGTGTGGATGTACACTAGTGTACATGTGCCAGCATATGAGTTGGTGTGGATGTACACTAGTGTACATGTGCCAGTGTGTGTTGGTGTGGATGTACACTAGTGTACATGTGCCAGCGTGTGGGTTGGTGTGGATGTACACTAGTGTACATGTGCCAGCATATGAGTTGGTGTGGATGTACACTAGTGTACATGTGCCAGCGTGTATGTTGATGCGGATGTACACTAGTGTACATGTGCCAGCGTGTGGGTTGGTGTGGATGTACACTAGTGTACATGTGCCAGCGTGTGTTGGTGTGGATGTACACTAGTGTACATGTGCCAGCATGTGTGTTGGTGTGGATGTACACTAGTGTACATGTGGCAGCGTGGGTTGGTGTGGATGTACACTAGTGTACATGTGGCAGCGTGGGTTGGTGTGGATGTACACTAGTGTACATGTGCCAGCGTGTGTGTTGGTGTGGATGTACACTAGTGTACATGTGCCAGCGTGTGTTGGTGTGGATGTACACTAGTGTACATGTGGCAACGTGGGTTGGTGTGGATGTACACTAGTGTACATGTGCCAGCGTGTGTTGGTGTGGATGTACACTAGTGTACATGTGTCAGCGTGGGTTGGTGTGGATGTAAACAGGCACCGTCCTGTTCCTTCACTGTTTATACTAGTTAGGGCATTGCAAACAAGAGTAGACCAGCTGGGGTATAATGTATGATTTGAGGCGTAGAAGAGAAGGGTGCAGACTAACTGGACGAACACACTGTGCCACTGCGTACATGTTCAAATATAGGGTATTTAAGATAACTACTTGTTTTTAATTAATTGATTTGCATGTATAATGGAAGTCCGATTTCCTCATTATCAGTTAAATATTACAAATGTATATTATATTAATATGCTAACCTTGAGGGCAATATCACCTCGAAGGTGTCGAGGTTCATTCGTCTCTTTCTATGTTCATTTTGATGTTCACTTGCTTTCTTGGCCTATTGGCTTTTGATCTACTAATAATATTGATGTAGTTAAGAAACGGAGGTACCAGTAGTTAATTAGTTATTTACTTACGAATACACAATATGCTTTTTTACCTGTCAGAGAAAGATGGAGTGAGTTGTGAGCAACTCACCAGAGGGCAACACAGTAGCTTTATATCCAGATACTGTAACAGTGACGTCAGCTGTTGATGTTATTCCGTAGGTCGGTATAAACTAGTCCTTTATTATGCATAATATATTTGTAAGGTATCTACAGGAGCCACACAAATAGACTGTTCGCTGTTATTTGGGCAGGAGACATATATTGATTGTCCTGGAGCTGATAATGAGATATCATGTCTGGAACTTATTGAGGTAATATCAGTGTTACATTTATAATTTGTATGGAATTGGTAAATAAATGTGGTTACATGCAACAAAAAGGTGTTAATTAAACATAGTGGATGGAAGTATCTGTCCACAAGAGGCGGCTTAAAGTCCAAATGTACTTGAGGGTTTTGCAGTTGCGGGTAGGAACAAAACTACCATTGCTGTATCGTCAATGCTTTCTGCCTGCAACAAACCCTGATTTATAGCCATGAAAGAATGGGTGCAAGTGCATTTTCCAGTGAAATGTGGGTATATATGTGTACACAAGCATCTGAATAGTGAATCATTTAGTCTATGTGGGCAGTTAAATGTTGTACAAGACAATCCATGAAACAGTTAAATGTTGTACAAGACAATCCATGAAACAGTTAAATGTTGTACAAGACAATCCATGAAACAGTTAAATGTTGTACAAGACAATCCATGAAACAGTTAAATGTTGTACAAGACAATCCATGAAACAGTTAAATGTTGTACAAGACAATCCATGAAACAGTTAAATGTTGTACAAGACAATCCACGAAACAGTTAAATGTTGTACAAGACAATCCATGAAACAGTTAAATGTTGTACAAGACAATCCATGAAACAGTTAAATGTTGTACAAGACAATCCATGAAACAGTTAAATGTTGTACAAGACAATCCATGAAACAGTTAAATGTTGTACAAGACAATCCATGAAACAGTTAAATGTTGTACAAGACAATCCACGAAACAGTTAAATGTTGTACAAGACAATCCACGAAACAGTTAAATGTTGTACAAGACAATCCACGAAACAGTTAAATGTTGTACAAGACAATCCATGAAACAGTTAAATGTTGTACAAGACAATCCATGAAACAGTTAAATGTTGTACAAGACAATCCATGAAACAGTTAAATGTTGTACAAGACAATCCATGAAACAGCAGTGCATTTGATCAGCTAAAACTGACACTAGGATTTCTTTGGCTGCTTCGACAATTACACGAGAGAATAACAAATGACACAACTTTATGAATAATACCAGAAGCCATTTTAATCTATACATGATAAAGTAAAATATTCCACGACTGCAGTATAAATACAATAAAGTAATACAGTGACCATTTCATCATTATCAAATGCTCTCATACCACTTTTTCAAGTAAAATCTTTACAAGACCTGTTAGGCTGCAAATACAGTTTGAGACCACATTCGTGTAGACATATCTGTGGTCTACATATTTTGTAGAAAAACGATTTGCAACAATCTGTTGATTCAGAATTACCAGTACACCATGTATCGTTGGCCATTCTCAATTCCAGCTACTCGGTAATAGCCTATACTATACAAAGTCCATCTGTTTTATCGTATGGTTGGGGAAGTCAAAACAGATTCCTTATAATACCAATGAGGTAACTTCTTTTGTGCCCAAATCCTTAGAAACCATGCACAGGTGCACATCAAGACAAATGGGTTAGTAAATTCAATAGAGAAATGAATAACACATCATATATATGTCATGGGCTCACTAACTCTAAAGAAGGAAAACTGAACATAAACCACTCAGGACTATGTCAGCGATGGGCTAAGGGCTGTTTGGGTTTAAATGTCACATGGCAAGACCATTGTCCGTGTAGGAACACAAAAAGGATTGTTGTGTAAATACTGTACCCGAGTCGTGGTTGCCTGGCGTGTGTGGTGCATGGTAACAGTGGAGGTGCACACTATCAGATACTCGCATCATTTGCTAAGCTGAATTGGCTTATTTTGCATTAGCACATTATGGGAAATTGCACTTGTGGATCATAAAATCATCAACCCATCTTTACCATCAAAGGAATTCATCAGGATTATTTAAAACCATCATTAAAATATCACTGTGCAATACCAGTTGCAATACGACAAGCGTACAATCACTATCCATGTAAACAGATCTACACTACAAATATCACACTATAATAGAGCAGGAACAAATTCATCACTTAACAACTTGCCGATATGTAAAGCGAATACCTACAATACAATTGTACGCATTACACCGCATGCTGAAACACAATCACGTCCAATCAAACAACAGTTCAGCTGACCAAATTTGGCAGTTCTTTGAACGCGTCAGCCAGCATAACAGCGTCCTGTTCTGCTGTCGATGCCGTGGTTTCCTTTGACGGAGTGCTAGTGTCGTCTGTGTCGTGAAAGTCCTGCGGTATATACAGCATGTCCGGACCAGTGTCGCCCACTAGTGGATTATCGCTGCTCTCCTCCGATTCGATCCTGCGGAACGAGAGGCAGTGCAGATGCTCCTGCTTAACGTAACGACACCGCCGGAAACCGAGGGACTCTATCGCGGCCTTCCAACTCCGCATCATCGGTGCGTTGCGATGCTGACTGTGGGAGTCAGGCGTGATGATCAACAGGAGGCCATCCACCATGAGTAGACGGTGCGCTTTCTGGCAACACAGCCAGCGCTGGTACGGAGACGGGAAGTACTCGAGAAGGAGGGAGAAGATGATCACGTGGAAGCAGTCACGAGGTAGGCGCTCGATGGGACTATGCAGCATTGTCTGTAGGTAGGTGTCTATTGTGTCGGAGGCAAGCTGAAGCGGCTCCACGACGTCTAGCTGCAGGAAGTCACACCGGTACACGCTCTGGAAGAGAGAATGCGGGTGAGAAATGACATGAGTTACATATATGGCTAAGCAAGTATTCAATTATGCACATCTCCAGGCAGCTACAAACGTGAGAACTTAAAACAGTAGGAAATTACTTTTTTTACTCTATCTTCTCACTGGTATGGATAATTAACAGTTTGAAAGTGTGTCAGTTATGGATTCCACCAAGATTTGAATTTCTTGAATACAGGTGTACAAACACTTGAGGCAAAATCTGAAAATGGTCAAGTGTATATGTACACAAACCTGCTGTAGACGTTGTATTAACTGCAGCCAGTAAATATCATTTTGATAAAACACTTGAGAACCTAAATGTACTTGTGATATGACAGTAATAACAATGATAATCATATTACTGTGACTGCAGGTGAGATGTCGATGCCAACAGTGAGAAACTCGTCAAACTCTGTGAATGGATTGAAGCAGCTACCAACGTCAAGTAACCTGATCTTCCCTCGCAGGGGAAGAGATCTGAAAATGTCACATCAGTACACAATATGTTCATACAGATCTACAATGTGTCTATTAGTGACTCAATAGACATACTACCTGGTAATATAATAGTTAGCAGGTGCACTTTGTCAAAGTGAAGTTGAAATTATACAAATATTCCTTGTAACAATACACAGTGTACTTGCAGTTTGTACAGTTTGTCTTTATAATACATCTTGCTTGAATAACTTAACTGAATATATCTTTGTTAACATATTCAAAAAATATTTTGAACAGCTAGTTCTACTATTTTACATAGGAGTATTATAATCCCAAATTGGGTTTGGATTTACTGTGCTGTTCCCCCTTTTTTACAGAAGTGAAACCACGCATGAAAACATATTTTCAAGTGTGAGCGTGTGCTTTAATAATGGTTTCGTTTTCAAAGTCAGGCGTTCTAGCAAGGCAGAGGAATGGTCAAAATAACGTGAAATTCATAATCACATAACCGTATGCAGCCACGAGGATGGATCAGAAGAACAAATAGTGCCTGGATGTCCAACTAAACGTCTTCAGGAATTGCTCCCTTAGTGCAGCTCCGTTGCCAGGACGTCGGCAAAGTGCATGGTTTTGAATTATTTGAGTGCCGATTCAGTACAGATGTTCGTAACAAACATGATCTAAGTTGAAAAAAAAATTGATTAGGATTTCCCTTCAAAATACTTTTTTTATCAAAACTTTGCCTTGTAGATGTTAAGCAAACCAGTCGAGTAGCTGTACGTTACATATGAGACTATTTGGAGTGAGTAATTCCTTAATGTTGAATAGCTTTAATTAAAAAATATATCACAACAGACAGTTTCAAAACTCACATGACGTTGTACTTGATAGGCCCGTAACTTGAACACATTTCTGACGCCTTGGCTTCGGCTGGCGTCCCCTGCTCCACAAATACAGTCGGTGGAGTCTTTGGCATGTGGTCCACCTCCTCCCGCCTGGTTCCCCGATCACCACCCTCCTGCTCCAAATTCATCGAGTCCGTTGTCTTCACCTCGGAGAACTCAGACATGTTGAGACTGCTGTTGCTCCCGAAGGTAGTCATCATGCTGGCTGCAGCGATGTCTGATGGACACACCATCGCCGCCTTACTGAGGGAGAACAGCGCACACTCCCCGGGCATGCCGGTGAAGAAACTCTCGAGACTATCCATCTTCGCCTCGCTCATTTTATACTCGGACAACGGCAGGAAGTCAACATTGGTTCCGACGGGAAGCATGTAGGAGGCGCTGGAGAGGTTACAAAAACTGCTTCCAGGGGAAAGACCCTTGTCCCCCTCGTATTTCCGCTTCCGCTGGCTCTTCTCGCGGATCTTGCGGAGACCACCGTCCTTGAAGTATTCCTGACAGACGAGACGACACCAGTGGATGCGAGTGTCTGGACGCTTCGACCACACGTCTGTGGCGAGGCGGTGCATCGCGTCCGCGTAGTTGGACAGCATGTCGACATCGTTGATGTGGTTGTCCCACACCTGCTGGTAGTTCTCCGGGGCTGCAACGGCCACATGGATTACAGCTTCTTTAAAATGTCAACATATCGTGTGGATGGTGACTAGTTTAACTATCTATACATATTATGTATTATTATCTTATACATGTTTTCTATAAATTTTACTCCATGTCTTTACTTATTTATTATCAATATATATTTAATGATTATCTTTATATAAGTTATTTATAATAATTTAATATAGTGTCATTTATTTTAATTTATTTATTATCATTAATTTCATTTAACTTATACATTTTGTGCATACATATAATAATGTATTTTAAGCACCTCTGATTTATGGTGCTGTGTAAGTGTTCTTATTGTTATTATAACATTGTTGGCTACAATTCATTATCTCGTAAAAGACACAGCAGGACATTCCATGGAATGAGTGGAGCCACTGACAGGGTTGCTGATGTTGACAATGATGGATTGTCAAAAGTAACATGTAGCCAGCTGTAATTCCACTGGCTCTTCTGGGACATCTAATGTTGATGGGTGCAGTGTAAAAGGTCAAGATCAAGATTAGACAGACAAAAAACGTTTCTGGTAACCAAACCCTACCTAGAAAAACAGACCGACTTTTGATGTGATATTCCAATCAAAGCTTGTTTTGTCATATTTTTGTTAAAACTAATAAAACAACCTCTGCGTAGAATTGAGTTATGCGTTACCTGAAACACAACATTTTTGTTTAGGCCTTACTGATGCTCACCTCATTATATGTTATATACACACCACTGTGTCAATTCATGTTTGGCATTTGCAACTGTGCGTCACTGACAGACGTTGACAAGCAAATGCCATTCAAGTACATAGACAAGACCACTTACACTCCTTGAATTTCTTACGCAGTCTCGCATGCACAGACTTGACAACACCGGCGAGTTGGAGATGTTTTGCCTTCTCCGAGTCGGTCTCACCTCCCCCCTCGTCGCTTGAACTCAACAGTCTCGGAACTTTTTGTGACATTGTCTTGGTCACATACTGCTACATGTGGGTTGTGCTTCAACAGCCACTGTTACTGAAAACCAGACAAGATGCAAAATAAGATATCAGTGTCTATGTAGTATGTATGTACATTTCGGAGACAAACTGCTACGAATGCACTCAGCCTACCAACATACATTACGCACCGTCTTTTGATCTAATAGCACTTGCATATATATCTTTAATATGGTTTGTATACCACAGTGGGAGCAGTAGGAATGTTTAGTTACAATTAATATTGGGTGGGTGGCTCTCACGTCCGCGGCATATTTGTAAGTCTTAGTGAGTCTCCCGGAAGACCTTTCTTCTTTTATGACAATATTTTTACATGTTTTGTATTTGTTATCTGTCAAATAAAGACGTTCCAGTATGTAAAGTAATAGTTGTGTCACATGTTGCATTATATACATGACGTGTATCAATTATGTGTGCCAATGTGTGCAAATCCTAAAAGACTAGCTACATATACAGTAACACCATTAATTTTATAATTTTGTAAATTTTATTTTTTATTTTTTTAAAGCCAATACCAAATGGCCAACTTAGATACAACTAATCCTGAATTTAAACAACATTATATACCCGAGCATTTAACACAGATGTGTCAATGTTAAAGGGCTTAACCCACACCCAATATTACGGCCGTGTCAAGAATTAACACATTTTGACATTTAAATTTCAAAGCCACTTAATATGGTCAAAAGTACAGAGGAAATAAACAGAATGCCCATGACCAAAACAGCCCCAGAGTGCCACCAAGTCAACCACTGCAATATTTTACTTAAGTGGCCTAAAGTATTAGCCTTGCATGTACTCCCTGGGATGCAGTGCTCATAGGGTCATTAGAATGAATCTAATTTGGACCATTTTTAAAAAGATTACTGGATGCTCTTGGGCACATTTCATAAATGATATGGATGGCACCACAAACATAGGCAGTACCTAGATAGGCACTACCTAGAGGAAATGTCCTGAAAATAATGTCCCAAGTGGGATATTGGACTAAGCTTAAAAGTACAGACGGTGAAGTAAAGGTAAGTTTTTATATAGCGCAGTATCAGAACTGCTCAAAGCACTTTACTCCCTAGTAGTCTAGGCACTAGCCTAGCCCTTAACCAAGTTAGCACGTTGTACAGCTCCCACCCAAACTCCAGTCCAGCCTCCAGGCTATACCATACTACTACTAAACAAACCCTACAATTTAGTCATTTTTACTCTTTAGGTAGGGAGGTTAAGAGATAATGTATTTGTTGACGTACAAACCTCTGGTATATATCATTGGGTAGCTCGTTTAAAATGGTATTACATGCTTTTGGAATGTTGAACATCACTTTTGTAGTTTTATGATCATTTGAGTACTCACAAATGTTGTCTTTGTTGGACAGGTTCTATAAGCTTAATGCTATGAGCAAAATGGTAATTAAAAACTGTTTTGATTCATTACTCATAAAATACTTAACACAGTGCCATCAAATTTGGTAGAGTAAACTGTATGCACATATGGAAATTAATGATTATGTTTGTATTTATTTGTTCAGGGTTATTTCAGATTGGAGGGAGGCACATATATTATTAATATAATATGTGATGGGGTCCAGTGTATGCATGTATTAATATATATATATGTGACCCATCTTAACAAAATGAGTCGCATGTCAGAAATTTTTAATATCGAGTTATTAGTAGCGTTGGAAAGAGCAGAATCTCTGCTTTCACACGGTGTATCATGTAAGAAGATATCTTAATTCTAACTGAAGTTATGGCTTAACAAACACATGTGGGGTAGAAACCTTCAAACCCAGAAAACGGCCGTCAAAGTTGATGCAAATTATTCGTTGTTTCATGAAATGTACCTTAGTTACCGTCTTCCAAGCTCTCTGGAGGTCACAGAATGTAGTTACTAGCATATGTATGCCCATATTTGGGAAGATGATGTGTCAAGCTTTGTGGTGAAATCCCATATGTTAGGAGCGTCCCAAAATTAGCAGTTGCGAACGCGCGCAATTACTGGCATTTTTGGCGTTATTTACCGACATCCGACTCATTTTGTTAAGATGGGTCACATATATATGGACTCTCAATAAACCAAAGGCTTCTCGTCCACTTGCCATCTGGAGTAAATCATCTGAGTGGCAGTCTTGTTAAATCTTGTTTTATATATATAAATCACATCATATATATGTGACCCATCTTAACGAAATGAGTCGGATGTCGGCAAAACCGATTTTCCATAAATGCCGTTTATGTGAAACAATCGCGAATCCATCGATTTTGAGATTTCCCCTGAAAATTATTTATGTGAAACAATCGCGAATCCATCGATTTTGAGATTTCCCCTGAAAATTATTCTTTGGTATTCGTTTTATCGATTGCTACTCTAGCTACCCTCTAATTAACTCTGTTTTGTGTATTTTAAAGCGATTTTTGTAGAGCTGTAGAAAGTGTTCCGCTCGCTTTCCTTAAAATAAAGCTGAAAATGCCAGTAATTGCGCACGTTCGCAGCCGCTAATTTTGGGGTCGCTCCTAACATATTGGATATCACCACGAAGCTTGACGTGTCATCTTCCCATATATGGGCATAAATATGCTAATAACTATCTGTGACATCCAGAGTGCTTTGTAGACGCCCCCTGTTTTCGCCAGCTGTGTAAACAATTCGGATCACGTGGTAGCAAAGGCAACTGCGTGACCCAGGCACCTGTTCTCATTGGTTCAGTTATGGGTCATTTACATAATCTGTAAACACCGTGTATTCCCACCGCGTCAGTGCTGACCCAGATAGCGATTAGGAAGACGCGAAGAATGGCATTTAACGTGGCGAAGCTGTTAAATTCGGATGGAAGCGATCGCGCACAGATTGACAGTTTATAACATTCTTACCGACTCACCTTTGTTACAGATACTAATGACAATTGTCTCTAAAAATGACGTATACATTGGTGTAACAGTGTTGCCTGCCTTCATTTTTCTTAACAATGTTATTACACAAGCAATTATTTGCTAACAAAGATCTTGTTTTCCTATTAACAGAATATCATGAGAATGCCATTGTCTTCAAGTTGTCAAAACTTCAGCCAGATATGTCCATGCTAACTAAGGTGTAACGGTGGTGCAGGTTTTTGCTTTTGTTAGCAATGGCGGTAAATACATATGCAATTAATGTTATTACTAATTATTTCAAACAAAGATTTGTTTTCATAGTAATTGAATGTCACAAGAGTGCCATTATCTTCAAGTGTTCCAAATTTCAGCCAGATATGTCCATGCTAACTAAGGTATAATAGTGCTGCAGGTTTTCGCTTTTCATAACAAGGGTGGTTATTACATAGGCAATTAATTGTATTGTTAAATATTTCTAAAAAAGATTTTGTTTTCATATTAATAGGATATCACGAGAATGTCATTATCTGTGTTACCCAAATTTCAGCCAGATGTGCCCTTGCTAACCAAGGTATAACAGTAGTGCAGGTTTTTGCTTTTCTTAACAATGGTGGTAGTTATGTTACTAAATTAATATGCTATTTTTTTCTAACAAAGATGTCGTATTCATATTAACAAAATGTCTTGAGAATGACATTATCTTCGACTTCGAGTATTCCAACTTTTAGCAAGATCTGTACAGGGTAACTAGGGTACATTTAATGAAACAAGGGATATTTTGCATCAACTTTGATGGCCGTTTTGGGGGTTTGAAGGTTTTTACACCACATGTGTTTGTTAAGCCATAACATCAGTTAGAATTAAGATATCATCTTACATGATAGATCACGTGAAAGCAGAGATTCCGATCTTTCCAACGCTACTAATAACTTAATATACAAAATTTCCAATACGCGACTCATTTTGTTAAGATGGGTCACATACGTATAATATATAGAGATAATAATTATATATATAATAGACCAGGGTATATGTAATTATATATATAATATAGATATAATTATGTAATATATAGGTACAATTATTGAGGGTTGTGATATGTTGAAAGTGCTTCTCAGTTTTGTTTGTTGTTCACTTTCCTGCATCATGTGCGCCTGTATCTCTGATCTCAATGTTCTAACTCTTTGTACACACTTTCCATATCTTGCAGAGCTTTCTGGTAAACATCTTTTTTTCTCCGAAAACTTAATTAAGTTCATATTGTTCTTTGACTACCGAGAGTGATTTCCTTAAAACACTGATATATTGATTCTGCTTCTTAATTGTGCACATCAGTTTTTTCTTTCTAGGTGTAAGAGGAACAGTTGCTCATTCTGTTGGTCCTGTATATGTGTATGATTTATCCAGCAACTTGGACAGTTTGTTACATCTTTGTTCTCCTTTAAAGTTCTTCTCAATTAACTTGACTTCATCATACAAGGCCTTGGCTTTAGTTTGCAGAGCATGGTCTACTTTTGTCGATTTCTCATATATATATATCTGGCAACTGTGCCTTGAAACTGTCCACAAAAACTGTAGTTCTCAGTTGTTTTCTTTTCACAGTAGGCATATACTTTTACAAATAAAACAGTTATTTAATAATCCATTGTCAACAGACAGAATCGTTCCTCGTAGCAGCCCACTAGCAGGACATCTTCAGTTAAACCAATCGATTTAGAATATGGGCCAAGGTAATTATGATCACATGACCTAGCTGCGTCCTCTTTTAATGAACCTGTTAACAAATGAAAACAAGTGACGTTATAACGGCGACAAAACTGCACACAAAATATAATGCATAGAAAATATAATGTGCTGTGCATTTGAGTTAATTAATTATGCATTTTTTCCTGAATAAAATCAACATTTTAGGTACTGATCAACATCTTATATTGCAATGATCCAAGTACAGATGGCAATATTTCTAATAACAATTATATTTCCTTACAATTTACAAAATTACATGTGTGACTATGGTCTTAGACTTAGTGATAAACAATTTATAAAGTCAAATGAAGAAAGCATAAATAATTTAATCATTATATTTAATGTTACGGACATGAACTATTTTTCAAACCAAATACACCATTTATTTTCACCAATTGTGACAGTATACAGCACTTTAATTTACACTTAATTTTGAATCCTTCTAACAGAAATATTAATGACACAATGTCAAAGAAATATGTAATTTAAATTAACACGAAAGCGCATATGCTGATCCTAGCGCATGCGCAATGCTGCAGAGATTGACACATTCGCCGGTGCTTGCGTCTGCAAAATGGCCTGGCACTTTTAATCAGAGGGTGTATCATTTTGATATTAAATCCGTGTGCTATTGAACATAAAACGGTACTGACCAAAATATATTTGGAAAGATTTAATATTGCAGAAACTACATAGATTCCTACCACTTTTGTTAATCTTCAAATTCTTTAAAATAATTAACTTTGAAATTTTTTTCCCTGATTCACCATCGTCTGATGCACAGAAACAATAGCAGATTGTTAGATTGAAGCCAAACCTGTTACAAACCGCCTGAATTTTAAATGAAGCGGGAGTGCACAGAAAAAATTTGTAAACACCCGGTGCCGGCCGAGTTCGCGGAGACATAACATCGTTTTCATCTAAATGTCAACATCGTTTGTTAACATCTCGATGCATGGCAATAAATGAAAAATAGTTCCTATGTGAACATTTTATTATGTTTTCATAGTGTAAGTTTTAGGTAATAACTTAGCCTATCAAGTGAGATAATATGATGCTTTAACAAGTTGGTAGAATCAGACGCTCTGTCCAATGAGTCATGTGACACCCTTGAATTTTGCAAGGACAGTAAACGGCCAAGTACGTTGGACATGTACGATTTATGATCAGTAGCCATATTAAAAAATACTATAGTATATATCGTCTTTCAATCGTTACCTTACTCACTGCTCAGTTTATACAGTTAAACTTAGTTAAACGTCATGACACACGTTACAACTAACATCCCTGAACTATGTAATTTGATGTAAAAACACTTAAAAACTCTTAATCACAACGCGTTTAAAATCCGAATTTACGGCAAGCAACCAAACATTCTGCCCCGGAAGTGAGGAAGGGCAGTTTCGGAATCGCCCCACAAATGCACAATCAACTTTGCCCCCGACAGCCTTATTTTAGGGTTTATGGCCACGCCCATGGTCTATCAGTGGGGCAGGTGGTGCACGGTGACGATGGCATTGATGCAAGGTTGTACGAAGACTGCTATTCAAAGCAAGTTAGTTATTTGACTGGGATGCAGAGCTAACAACATCGGATGTTTAGGCCTACTGATCAAGAAGGGAATGGCATCAAGCCCAGATCCAGTCACTAGTGGCAAGCCAATACGATGAATCACGATCGGTTAATGTTTGAACCAGTTACAACCCAGATAGCACATCGTTTGACTTTGTGAATTACATCATCATATTCATAATCAACTAATGGTCTATGTACTACATATTTTACCTCTCAGATAAAGGAAGAAATTACTTACTCAACTAATTGGTGTCGGAAGTTGACGAGTGTGTTTTCTTTGCAAGTTGCCACGGAACAGCATTGCCCCGAAGACGTCCAACTTAATTCACAGCTGGCCACTCGCAGATTGTGAGAATTTGCAACACGTTATCAGGTTAATAGGACTGATAGCACACGTAATTATTCCATTAGTGGTCTCCTGAAAATTACAGTTGAACAACAGATTCAATAGACGAGAATTTGTGAGTTTTCGGTGCAATCAGTGCTGCCACCTACAGGCACCAGGTGTCCATAGTGGTGGTCGGTTTTACCATAAAACCATGTTTATGAAGTTTTTGCAGAATGAACTATATTATTCCCACTTGTTGACCTCCTAAATGTGTCTTAATCAACCACATTTAAAAACAGAATGTGACAGTTATATTTATGAATACAGACCATACAGTTTAGCCTAAAATGTAAACATGATATTTAACAGACATTCAAATATATAAAATAAACATTATAATGGTCAAATGAAATAATTAATTTTGGTGCATTTTATTAGTTAGGTGGTCAAGGTGCTAGAATAGTGTTTATACTCAACAACATGATTTTATGAAGAGACTGTAGGGTTTATATAGGCCTCTCTTTCTTTAACATCCCTTTGCTTTCAGTAAAGTTCTTGTATTTGCCATGAAGATATCAATTGATCTTAGCCGACATGCCTAGTTGCCTATGTTGCACACAAATTGCACTTTTGCTAGTGTTTATCTATTTTTGTGGCATTGTATGGTATGACAGATTCCTGCAACATTTGGTGGAATCCTTAAATACCTGGATGAATCCTCCATCACTTGATGGAATACTCCAACACTTGGGGACATCATCAAACACTTGAGGGCATCATTAATCTAGCTAAGCGCGAGTCCTTATAATACCAAAATGACCCAATCCAAGTCCATAAAAAACCTAAATGAATGTCAGCTACTGCAGAGTTTCCACTGGGGTCCAAGCTGCAAATTGACAAAATATGAATGATTCAGTATACAGTTTAATGATCTGTTTACAATACTTAAAGGAAATAAAAACAAGGCATTAGCTAAAATCCGTTTTCCATGTGTACAGAAAGTTTAATATTGCATGTAATATTCGAGAACATTAAAAAAATACAGAAAAATACATTTGTAGCATAAATTCGATTTTAAACCTGTCTGTGTAGCGATTCCCGCGGAAAATAAAATTTTAATGAGCTAGGCGATCACGTGGTATCTTAACGTCACACATGACTCACACTCGCAGCAGGCCGACCCTTTCTATGTATTCAGAGCATGTTTACATGGATAATGTTGGGGTCGAAACGAGCGTCAGAATGAGTTGTTATGCAATAATCCGATGTAATACAAACACTAGTCATCATAGAGGAACAAGCAGTTATCTTACGGTTCCACATGAATTCAATTTTATTCAAAACAATGAATGCGAATGAGCCTACAACTTGTAGTACAAGTCGACTAGGTTTCGCCGAGCTTGGGCTCGTTTGCAGAATAATTATATCGAATGCAACCAACGGGAGATAATGTACACCAATATACATATATAGCAAACATATATCGTATCCAGCTACAGAAAGTAACGTGTAAAATCTCATAATATCACTAGAATATTGATGTATGAAGGAGGAGTTGTACAAGTTATCATAACAACTGAAATCATTCAGCGAATTTCTGCCAGCCCTGATAGCTCACTTGGTAAACGTGTTGGTTCATTGGCGTTTGTTTTACAATCGGGCGACGCCGGTTCAATCCTGACAGCATGCAGATTATTGATTTTCTTTACACCTTTTTTGTTTATGTTTTCACGAAGTAATATAAACAAAATCATTTAGTATACTATGATGCACTGTTTGTAAATATTTTTATTATTTTTGTAGTAATTATTTATTCGCCACAAATGAAAATATGGTCATTATATATAACGATGTTTCTAAATTGTATTTATCCAGACAGATCACAATCTTTTTCACATATATAATTACAATATATTACTGTACAATATATTTACAATTAATAAATTATATATCCATTACATTTGTTTGGATAAATAAAATTTAGAAACATCGTTATATGACCATATTTTCATTTTTGGGGCGAATAAATAATTACTACAAAAATTATTTATAAACAGTGCATCATAGTTTGGTTTATATTACTTCGTGAAAACATAAACAAAAAAGGTGTAAAGAAAATCAATAATTTGCATGCTGTCAGGATTGAACCGGCGTCGCCCGATTGTAAAACCGCCAATGAACCAACGCGTTTATGAGCTATTTCGCTGAATTTCACTTGTACAACTCCTTCATATATCGATATTCCAGTGATATTATGAGATTATACACGTTACTTTATGTAGCTGGATACACTATATGTTTGCTATGTATGTTTATTGATGTAGATTATCTCCCGTTGGTTGCATTCGATATAATTATTCTGAAAACGAGCCCAAGCTCGGCGATGTCGACTTGTTTCGCAGTTGTTTTGAATAAAATTCGATTCATGTGGAACCGTAAGATAACTGCTTGTTCCTCTATGATGACTAGTGTTTGTATTACGTCGGAAAATTGCACAATAACTCATTCTGACGCTCGTTTCGACCCAAAAACTATACTTGTAAACATGCTCTGAATGCATGGAAAGGGTCGGCCTGATGCGAGTTTGAGTCATAAGTGACGTCACATCTTGGCATCCCGAAAAGCACGCCAAAAATATGCATATTCGAAAATGTCCGGACGTACAGCATAAAATGTGGAATTTCTAATTCATTGAATTTTTTTATTTTTTTTGCTTGGTGGACGTGGAAATAGATAGCAGGATGTAATGTAACATGAATTCAAGCAATAGATGTTTTTATTCCCTTTAACATTTCATATCAGCTGGGATTACATAAGAATAATAAAAACAAGGTATCCTTGCAGTAGACAAGAGGAAAATGGTAAACCATGAGTTGAACCATAAAAATATTAATAAACATTGTGTTTAACAACATTGTTGAACAGTTAAGAATAAATGTGTTGCAAAAGCATGTTAAAGCTTGAATATTACACAGAAAATACCCAATGTGTATAGTTAGCAACTGCATTATTTTAGCAATTGTTATCTAAGTATTGGCTAATAACAGATAAATACACATACATATATAAATTACTGACAATCAGCCGAATTAATAACCGTTATTGTCATTCAAGTAATGGTACAAAATATACAACACATATTTGTTTAGTATGTTCCACAAAGGATGGAAGTTTGATAGGTATATAATGACTCTTTTGATCTGTTAATGCCACAATGTCAATATGGTCTTGAGGGAGGAACAGGGCATCACACTGAGTCGAGTCTGCGTTTCTTCAACGAATTCCCTGAAATAAAAACATGACATGGTAATAGAATGTTAAACAACCTACAGATGTATTTCCAATACAACATACTGGTATAGACAGCACTGTTGAACATTCTCAATACAAATGTGCAGAGCTGCCAAAATGAGTTGGAAAATATGTGTGGGGTTCAGTTCCTCAAAAAGACACCATGTGGCAGCACCGATGTTTCTCAACAGACCACTAGGTGGCAGCGCTATTACATGTAGGTATAACAAATCTGGAAAACAACATTTTATGCACGTCATTGACGATGTTAAGAATAACCTTACGGATTCTATGGATACTCTACACTCTCCTGCATGACCACCCATGCATCAGAGCGGCCAGTGATATGGACAAACGTTTTTGCTAGCTAGTGCCCTTTGTGCGACAGTCTCATCCTCAACCCACCGCATGGCGCCGAACTGCAGAGGGAACACCTTTGTTCCAGTGGACAGTTGGAAGTCCTCACGTCTGGCCGGAGCAGTGTCGAACAGATACCATAGAGCGCATAGCAACCCCAACATGTCAAACCCAGAGTTTTGAGCTCCTTTGGAGAAAGAGTTATGGTTAGTTTGCAGTCTGCAGGAACCAATGTCGAATAGTTGTGGGAGTCTGGACTCTTTCCTCTCATCCTGCACATCAGCCAGGAGTCGCTTGTTGACCGTTGACCCGTCCATCAACAGCTATACCAGTTTGCTCAGATCAAATGATTTGGAATGCACCGTCGCCATAGCTCCCCAAACAACAGTGGGGTGTGCATGACCGAGGAAACTTGACGTGAAGTAACGGGTTACAACTTGATCCTTTTCGTTGTACCCAAAAGCACTGATTGGCATCTCGTCTTACACTACGTGACAACTGAACAAAATTTCGGCTGACTTTCAGTTAACTCAGAGCATTTTAGGCTGACTTTCACTGACCAATTTGTTTGGCTGACTTTCTAAATTTCTACATACTTTTACTAGTTGATATATTATCAATGTGTGCATGAACATTTAGCCTGTTCGCGTTTTGAAATGGCAAATATGAGTGAGACTTACAGGTTAATGTGTGAGAGCGTGAGATGGATGCTAAGTGCATGTGACTCACGCCAAATGCGTGAGACTTGTTACTCTGAATGTGCAACTCTCCAGCCAAACACAGTCATAGGCATCAAGCGTGCAAATTCGAGGAACTTGCTATTAGTGACACTTGTCTCCACAACAGCTGTGTTGGAATGTTTTATGTACATTTCATGGGCCCAGTTATGTCACAATTGTCAACAACGTTTTAAGCTTATTAAAACAATTTGTATACCTTCAACATAAGTATTCTAGTATTAAAATAGTTACATTTAAAAATGAGGAATACATAAGGTTGGTTCATTTTTTGCATTTCCATAGGGTAATGTTGCATATTCCATCATTATAGTGCATATTCCATCATTATGGTGCATAATTCCATCATTATGGTGCATAAGTATGCATTCATTTTTTATTATTAATGCACAAATTTTGAAATATAAAGAATATGAAACTGATATAATTAAGTCCACTGTAAAAAGTTTACATAAAATAAAAAACGCTCAAGTAACTATCTTAATAGACTTTGCATGACTAGAAGGCATAAGTCAACCTTTGCTTTAAAAGGCGCATTTTCATAGTCACAAAGTAACCTCAAAAAATTAAAATGCATAAATACCTGAGTTTGGTTTCAACAGGACCCCATTGGTGGATCCTACACTCGCTGCTCGTCTCATAAAAGTAGTTGCACCTGGCTGATGACAGGTGGCAGCACCATGTTCCTGCCGGACACCCAGATTTCGGTTCGTTTTCACGGGTGTTGTACTTCTTGTAACGACTCCCTCGCTGCGACTAGCGCACCCTGGTGGTGCCTGTTGACATCGTGAAGACACTATGCCGCCATTGTGATTTGGGTGCTGATATCTGCGAGGCTGGATGTCTTCAGGTGAATGTTCTGTGTTAGCTGCTGCTAGCAGATCATCCATTTCTAGAGTTTGGTTCCAGAGATCTGAAACAGTAGACAACAAATGATCCAAACTCTGACATGTGAAACAAAAGCTTACGTTGCTAGCAGTTTCTGCAGTTAAACTTGAAGCTAAATTAAGGGAGGTTGTCTGTTCCATTTCTGGGCCTATGTGCCAGGAGTGGTAATCATTAGCAGGAAGTTCACTGATTCAGTTCTACTTCACCAGACATGTATTTGGTGTGTGGGATCCATAAACTTTAAAGTTATTTCTGGCTAAGAACACATGTCTCTGCATTATGCACCAGTCACATACAGTAGATTTAACAAGATTTAATTGACACCCAGAGAATTAACTCTAGGTGGCAGGTGGACAATGAAGCCCTTTGGCTTATTGAGAGTCCAACCATTTTATCTATGTGTATCCCGCCCTTCTGAGGTATGTGTCGATTTTACTTTTAAACATATCCACGCTACTAGCACCCACACAATCATCAGATAATCTGTTCCATTCATTCACAGTTCTTTGTGAAAATGAGAACTTTCTTACGTCTAATCTACACTGCTCTTTTACTAATGTAACTCCATGTCCTCTAGTCTTTCTATCTTTCTTAACTGAAAAAAACATATTTCTATCAATATTTTCATAACCATTCAATATTTTAAACACTTCTATCTGATCTCCTCTCAATCTCCTGGTCTCTAGTGTTGTTAAACCACATTCTTTTAGGCGTTTTTCATAACTAAGATCCCTCAGTTTTGGTATAATTTTAGTCGCTCTCCTCTGTGCTCTTTCTAGCATATCTATGTCCTTCTTGCGGTATGGCCTCCACGCTTGTATACAATATTCTAAATGAGGCCTAACTATTGTTTTGTACAGCGGTATTATTAGTTCTTCTTTATATGCTATATTTTGCCTAATCAATCCAAGAATTAGATTTCCTTTTGAAGCCACAATTCCACACTGCTCTGAAACCTTCATGTCAGCATTAATTGTCAGCCCAGTCTTTTTCTTTTACAGTAGTACTTAGTACAGTTCCCCCCATTGTATATTCTACATACTTGTTCCCATGTCCTGTGTGAAGGCATTTATATTTCCCAAAATTGAACAACATTTGCCACTTTTCAGACCATTTGATCAACCTGTCAAGATCATCTTGTAAATGCTGTCTATCTCCATCACTTTTAATCCTTCTAAACACTTTTGTATCATCTGCAAATTTCAACACCTTGCTAGCTATATCAGTGAGGGTCAATATCTTCTACCATAATGTTTAGTTCATTTCTATTGTTTACTATGTTCCTTGCATTTAAACAAACATATTTATATCCAGCTTCAGAAGAGTTTTCCAGACTGTTCTTTGCTGATTTATTTGTGCTGTCTTTATCTATGCCTCCAGTTTCAGACTTCTCTGTGAGTCCCCCTTGGGACCATTTTCAGAATTCCCAGCAGCTGCTTAGAATTTGAATGCTGTGTTTATACTGCTAAAACATTTCATGGGTATACAAATTGCGAACACTGTTTTGCGCTAATTAAATGCAATTTTACGGGCAGCATACGTTCAATACATCTATTCTAATATTAAGTACAACATTTAAATAAATGTTAATAGATTTATGAGGAACGGACACCGAACCTTTAACAGTAGTACCATAGTTTTGCACACAACTTTTCCAACAGGTTTATATCCAGACAAGTTGATAAATCGGATCATGCCAGCGTAACATTTACTGCATCATAGTAATACACAAGTAACATGTAAATAAGACGCACCCAGATTGTCAGCAGAGAATAACGTTTGTCTGTGTTCCCCTGTCAAGTCTCCCTCTGTAGGGTCTCCCTCTGTAGGGTCTCCTCCTCCTGTGTCTCCCCTCACATCTGGGGTTTCTCCCTCTCTCTTCTGTGATTTTTTCTCCATCGCTTGGACTAGGGTTCTATAACTATCTATAACAAAACATGAAATGCTGCATAGAGCCACAGACATGCCATGTTTTCTTGGTTGAAATCTGTATTTACCGGCCATGCATGCCACACTGGAGTGTGGTGAAATAACAGTTTTCCTATCTATTACTTAACAACTTAACAAAATACAACAGAAAACACAATTTATCTAAAAATGCCCAACTTGTATATAACACAAATGGTGGGTAAATATATAAAATGATCATAGCGGTACTATATCAAGAAAACAATTAAGTATTTATTTAGAGCACTCCTAGTCATAGTTATGACTATACTACAGTGGTGAACACTTGTCTTAGTGGCAGCTGTTGTCAGAGATGTCAATAACGCTGCGTTCCAATCACCTCATGTTTACCTTGAATACCATGTGGTGAACTGAAAAGTTCAGAAGCAGCCCCCACTTCACCACTTGTATTCAAGTGGGGTACGGAATCGAATTTACACTAAACACGTATCCATTGGAATGCAGTACAGACTAACCAAGGGTATGACCAAGGGGCGTGTCTGACTGCTGTAGGGGTGTGTCTATTGGCTTGAGGGGCATGTCCATCGGCTTGAGGGGCGTGTCCGTGGGGTGTTTCTTGAGCTGCATGCGATGCTGAAACTCCTGCTGTTTCAGTCTCTGTCTCAGCTTCCTCTGCATCTTCTCAGACACACTAAGAAACCAACACAACGTACACATACATTAAAAAAAATTAACATAATTCTGTTTGCCATCCAAAATTAATAAAAAACAAATGAAAAGGAAACCATCTGATTTATAGAAAGTGTAATATATTTCCAGCAAGATGTGTAACCTGCCATTCTAAGATATTTGTCAATTTTGCTTAAAACGTGTTCACTTTGTTAGCATTCACACAATGAGCAGATATTTTGTTCCATGAATATTTCCCATTTCAAAATATAATTTACACTGTTCGTTCACTAACATGAGCTGCTTTTAATGGATATGGGTGTGACTGTGTGTTATTGATTAGCATTTTGATGCCTCTATCTTTTGTTGACCAGCTGTGGGTTGCTGTCAACAGTGTGGCACCAGTTCAGTCTCAGTGACAATGACATTTATATACTAACTGAATATTTTACTCTTTCAAGTCATATATTTCCAGGCATACACAAACACAAGGATTGGGCCTGGACTGGTAACCAGTATTTGCTCTCAATATTGATTATTTTTTCAACTGGACTAGGCTTAGTTACAGGAACTAATTAATGTTAATCTCATTAATGTATATACCGGATATTTCCTGCTGCCCTGTCTAAAACCAGTTTTTTTCCCTGCTTGAGCAAGAGCAATACTAAGTTTTGGTTTTATCATCAATATGTTAATATTTCATGCAACATGAACTGAGCCAAGTAGTGATCAGTCGGTCACTGGTCCTACCTGCCTTCCCCACCACTCCCTCCAGCCACTGACCCACACGAGTGGTCATCTCCGAGTACATGCAGTGTCTGCAAGGTGGCGCCAGTAGGAGTTCTCAAACTGTGTGGCGGACCAGACGTTTGTTTGATGGTTCCGCTTTTAGCAAGAGACATCATAACCGGAGGCGGTTCTACATCCAGCGAAGTTCGAGCACCATTTTTAATGCTACTGTTTTCTTCATTTTTAATGTCACAACTTTTCTGGTGAGAGCCAAATTCTGTTTTTGATGTAACATTGTGTGTGACCTTGTGCTTTGTTGTGGCGACCTTCACAATGCTGTTGATCTGCTCCGATGTGACGTGTACCATCGGTGTAGCTGCTTCTCTTATTACGCTGTTCGAGCTGTGTTGATGAATTGTCTTGTCAGCGTATCGTGCTGCCTCGACCCTGCTGTCTTGCCATGATGTCTTCATTGTTGTTACATCTAAAGTTTCTGGTAGCTGAAAATTGTACACCACTTATAAAATCTGCTACAGTAATTCAACATCACAAGGTAAATAAATAAAGGATCATGTTGAACTGACAGTATCTGTACGCACTATGATGTCATATGCACTATGATGTCATACGCACTATGATGTCACACACACTATGATGTCACGCACACTATGTCACACACACTCTATGATGTCACACACACTATGATGTCATACATACTATGTCACACACTATGATGTCACGCACACTATGATGTCACACACACTCTATGATGTCACACACACTATGATGTCATACATACTATGTCACACACTATGATGTCACACACTATGATGTCACACACACTCTATGATGTCACGCACACTATGATATCATACATACTATGTCACACACTATGATGTCACGCACACTATGATGTCACACACACTCTATGATGTCACACACACTATGATGTCATACATACTATGTCACACACTATGATGTCACACACACTCTATGATGTCACACACACACTATGATGTCACGCACACTATGATGTCACACACACTCTATGATGTCACACACACACTATGATGTCACGCACACTATGATGTCATACACACTATGATATCATACACACTATTGCTAAGAACACCAGAAATGAGTCCTGCCATTGTTCAGAGCTAATAATTCCTCCTGTCCCATCTGTACAAACTCTGTCTTCCCAGCTGTGTGGTCTAAATATGTGGTCAGCCTCAGCAAAGTGGGTGTTAAGTTGCAATATTGTGATAGGCCTGTGCGACTTACCTGATTCGCTGTGGCACATCTTACATGTGATCAAGATCTACCACAATATTAGCTAATTCTTAAAATAATTATGTTATACGTTGGACAACTCCAAATCCCATCCTTAGTGCAGAAGTTGTTGTTCAGGCTGTCTAATGCTCACCTCTAGCCAGTCTTGTGCCATATTTAGGATTGCAATGGAGGTGAGCATCTTAAATATGGAACAAATGCAGTATTTTTAAGTGTTCATCTTCAGTGTTCGAACTGTTTAAGTTCATTGTGTTGTGTTACTATTTAGACAAACTTTTACTTCAGAATACTTTCTAAAACAATCAAAATTAACATACAAAAATTGCTGAGCTGCAGAACACAAGTAGATTTAAACCACAAATGTTCACGGTATAAACAGTTAGTACAAAAAATGATATATGAAAGTAAAACAAACCGAATTAGGAGCCTTGTTGATACACCGTAGGTAGTTCATGTCTCCCAGACAGTTGCCAAGTCCATTGCCAAAACTCCTGCAACAACCATAGAATGGATGGCCAAAAGTTGTAATAATACATAACAATATGGATATTTTGTCATTTGTAAACAGTGGTTACAACATGATGGGGAAGAATGCAGCAGTTTTTGGCACAGAAACAATAACAAATCATTATATGAAAGGCACCCATCTTTAAACATTTATGGACTGCAATCTTTTCACGATTTACCTCAAACTGTTATCGCTGTATAATATCTAATGAAATTCATTCACTCACTCCATGTTATCATTTTAATAGGCAGTTATATTTTACAAAAAAGATAACCTTTTATGATGTGTCAAGATTTATAACAAGATTGTTAGAGAAACGGCCCCAGATGACTTGCAAGGAAACCTTCATTCTTCCTCACTTGAGTGCTCTCTTCAGTCCGTCCGTGACCGACTCCTTGCGTGCTTTCTCGATGGCCAGAGCCTTTGACCGCATTCCTTCGCTCACCCCGTAGCCTACGTCTTCATGGTACACGCCATCCTCAACACAACAACATGCTATGTTATATCATACTACAGTAGTCAAAACATCCATCTTCTCGATAACTCTACATCTTCTCGATAACTCTACGTACATACTTGTACAGACACAAAGTTTGAAAAAGTTTTTCGTGTTTTTGCAAGTTACGTAAAAACATCTCCATCAGAATGCCGGTCCTCTGATCAGTCACAGTAAACGTTCCTAATGTTAAAAATATTAATTTACGTCTGTGTAACGGGAAAAAACCCATAACCAGAAGGGAATTTCCAAAAAAATTAAGGTGGCATTTTTCTGTCAAAGAGTCGTAGATTAATCCCTTGGTGCCCAAGATGCAAAGTGCCTAGAAGGGAAATGTTAATATACCCCGACATATGCCAGTTCAATTATAGATACATGCGTTATTTAATACCAGGCTTCGAATTTGGCAAACTTGAGGGCAAGGCCAGGCAGTTGGTCCTGACTTTAATAGATTTTTAGGGGCACCATTATATAAGGCACAGCCAATTTGGCCATGAACCAGTTTAATTTCCCAGGCGCAATGGCAGGTTGTCACAGCATTGTGGAAAATGGTCACATGGCTGCCCAAATTTGAAACCTATTACGAACAGCATTTACATTATTGCGATATTACCTAATCAATGGATGTAGCCAAATTTGCATTATAAAGCTTTAAAGTTAGTTGTAATGATTTTTGTTAGATTCATAATCTGAGGTGTCTGTGATAATTGATTTTGTTTACAGTGTTATTCGGCTGGTGCAAATAGCAATAGCCACCGTCAAGTGTTTCAATAATGAAGGAAATCTAGTTAGAGCCCCCACAGCTGAGTAACTAAACTCAAACGAAACATGCAATAATCGTTTCTAGTCTGTTTATGGCAAGATTAGAAACCACATATCCATACACATTATGTACACCCCCCGCACGCACACATGTGTGCCTTACATGCACTCATGCACGCACACATGCATACCCTACAGGCACTCATGCATGCCCTACAAGGCACTCATGCATGCCCTACAGGCACTCATGCACACACACATGCATGCCCTACGGGCACTCATGCATGCACACATGCATGCCCTACAGGCACTCATGCATGCACACATGCATGCCCTACAGGCACTCACGCACGCACACATGCATGCCCTACAGGCACTCATACATGTGTGCCCTACATGCACTCATACATGTGTGTCCTACATGCACGCACACATGCGTGTCCTACCTGCACTCATGCACGCACACATGTGTGCCCTACCTGCACTCATGCACGTACACATGCATGCCCTACAGGCACTCATGCACACACACATGCATGCCCTACAGGCACTCATGCACGCACACATGCATGCCCTACAGGCACTCATGCACGCACACATGCATGCCCTACAGGCACTCATGCACGCACACATGCGTGCCCTACAGGCACTCATGCACGCACACATGCATGCCCTACAGGCACTCATGCACGCACACATGCGTGCCTTACAGGCACTCACACACAAATACAGTATTTGAAACAAGGAATAAGATTTACTTGCATACCTTTAGTTGCACTTTGACAAAAGCACTCACTCCGATGTAATATCGTCCATTGTTGTGGTCCACAAAATCTACCAACATAACAGAAAATCTCGCAGTGCATAAACAAATCACAACTTCAGATAACTTTTAAAATATGTACCCTAGAATAACATTCACTTACATGTAATCAAAATAAATATTATTTTTGTGATACATATAATAGCAGTTTGAATATACAGGATTTGTATATATCAAGTATTACAGTAAACCTCGCCTAAGTTGGATTAGCCTAAGTTGGATCTTCGCTCAACTCGGACAGAATTCCGAGGAACGGTTGATTTGTCGGATTATGTAAGTCGGATCTTCACCTAACTCAGAATAACTGAGTCAGTCCATTTGATCCGAGATAATGTGTTTTTCCTCGCCTAAGTCGGATCGGAGTATTCAACCAAATCACTTAGTTGCTTGGAGTATATGTACATATGAAATAAAAAATGAAACGGCTATTAAAAAAAATAATCCAGACCGCCACAGCAACGTATGTAGGCGACACGTCTTCACTCGTCTAATACAACTAGCATCACCAAGCCAATGGATGCTGATATAACCAAGAACATGACGTTTCATTGCCGGTACATCCTAACCACCAGGATACTAGAGGCATCAGAAGGAGTCGCACGATTTTTTCAAGAAGTTGAACCATGTTGAAACTGAAACAGGAAACACTTCTAAACTCCTACAAAAACGAGATTCGTTTAATGTGTTGAGCGTCAAGACGATGATGAAGACGAAGCAGCTCCTTCATTCAGAAACGTATGGAATAAGCTCCACGAGATGTATGGAGATGTTGTTTGCACAATGGATGACTGTGTTGGTGTGGATGAGACAGCAGCAATGTTGGCTACTCCAAATAACGAGGAGATCATTGAAACCATACAACACCCCACCGCAGACGGTTGGTTTACTGAGCGATGATGAGGGTAACGAAGTATTGGTGTCAGAAGATAAGATAACAAAACTCACTGGCTGCTTAATGGACACTAATTAAGACATGCTGGTTTGAAGCTTGTGAAATCCAAGAGTTGACTGGCAAGTAGAGGCCATTATCATGAGATACAAGATGACTGACATTTACAATCAATAATAAGTACTAAGCTATAACCTTAGAGATTCGTGCCAAAATAAAGAACAAAACTGTTCTAATACTGCATAACATTGTATGTTGCTTGTTGACATCAACACATGTAGAATTACTGCAGTATCCAGTCACTTTCAAGCGTTATTCACAGTTACCTAAGAGCTTTTAGAGTAAGTAGCCTTTGGCGCTGGGATATGTCATCTTTGGCTAAGTCGGATTTTCGCATCTTTGGCTAAGTCGGATTTTCGCGTAACTCGGATTAAATAACTCGGTCCGATTGATTCCGACTTAGGCGAGGTTTACTGTATATCAAAACGTCATCCTGACAACACCATGTCATATGATATGTGACAGGTGATAAAAACAGTTTCTCACCTACTGTCTGATGTGTCACTGAATGTGACCAGCCATTGAAACCAAACATCTCATTTGCTAGGTTTGTCAATCGCCAACCCTCAACATAAGCCAACTGAAACAAGGACATAATATATATTATATATATATATATATATGAATATTTACATTACGCAATTATTATACAATGCAGCAACAGCCACCTTTAACCATTCGGGTCAATTCGCATTTTACCTCCGATTAATTAACAAATAGTCTACAATAAAGATTCCACATTTAGTGTCATTTTTAATGAAATCTAATAGGTGGAAGTGCTGTCTACACAGTCACATTGTCAGAACATTTACTTACAAACACTTTTCGGAAAGTTTCTTAATTAAGACACTGGTGTTATGCAGAGGACAGTTATATATGTTTACAGTTGAACCCTTAAAGGGAATAAAAACATATATGGCTTGAATTCATATTATATTATATCCTGCTATCTATTTCCATGTCCACCAAGCCAAAAAAAATAAAATTCAATGAATTAGAAATTCCACATTTTATGCTGTCCAGCCGGACATTTTCTAATATGCATATTTTTGGCGCACTTTTCGGGATGCCGAGATGTGACGTCACATATGACCCATACTCACATCAGGCCGACCCTTTCCATGCATTCAGAGTATGTTTACAAGGATAGCTTTTGGGTTGAAACGAGTGTCAGAATGAGTTATTGTGCGATATTCCGATGTAATACAAACACTAGTCATCATAAAGGAACAAGCAGTTATCTTACGGTTCCACATGAATCCAATTTTATTCAAAACAATGAATGCGAATGGGCCTACAAATCGAGTAGGTTTTGTCGAGCTTGGGCTCATTTTCAGAAGAATTATATCGAATGCAACCATCAATAATCTACACCAATAAACATACATAGCAAACATATATTGTATCTGGCGCGGCACTTGCATGGTTCGGTTCGTACATGTCGGATCGTACCAGCGTCTACGGATTGGGGTGGATGCATCTGAAGAACGCCCTGTTAGATACGGTGTTCCACAGGGCTCGGTGTTGGGTCCGTTGTTGTTCACTGTGTACACAGACCAATGCAGGACATACTAACGAGGCACTCTGTGGAATATCATAAATTTGCTGATGATCTTCAGATATACACATCCTACTGTCCTCACATATCTGGTGACTTGGAGTGCGCTGTTTAGAGACTTAGTGACTGCATCAGTGAGGTCAAATGTTGGATGGTTAAGCATAAACTCAAGCTAAACGACAATAAGACTGAATTTATGGTGGCCCTCAGTCCCTATCATATAAAGAAATTTGGACTTCCAGAGTACCTCGTTGTTGGTGGAGTCAACATAAAACCTGTTGTCTCTGTCAGGAATTTGGGAGCTCACTTTGACACTCACATGAGCATGAAGCAGCATGTTGATGCTGTTTGCAAGAAGTGTAACTACCATCTGAGACGTATTAGCTCCATCACGAAGCCTGTCTGCCATTCATTGGTCATTGCGCTGGTTGTTTCAAGCTTAGATTACTGCAACGCTCTGCTGCTGGACCTACCTGAATTTCACTTAGCACGTCTCCAGAAGATACACAATAGGGCAGCCCACCTAGTTGTCCTCACACCTATATCTTCACACATCACGCCAGTACTGGCGCTTCTGCACTGGTTGCCAGTCAGACAACGCATTGTGTTTAAAGTATTTGTGTATATTTACAAGGTGCTTCATGGTTTGGCACCGAAGTACCTTGCACATCTACTACATCCACGAACTCGCAACCCTCGTCTTCGGCTGCTTCATGACCATCTTCAGCTTGCAGTTCCACGAGCATCAAAATCAATCGGCAAGCGAGCGTTTGGCATAACTGGTCCGGCCAAATGGAACGAACTGCCACTGACTCTACGAGATGCTCCGTCTGTGTTTTTATTTAAACGTCACCTGAAGACATATTTATTTAAACAAACTTATGGTGGACAATAGCAAGATTTATTTACAGAACATTTTAGTGACTCTTGTTAATTTATTAATCTATTTTTTATTTTGTAAATTAATTAATTAATAACTAATTTATATATTATTTTAATTGTTTTTATGTTTCTATACTGTGAGCGCATTGATTAACTATTAGTTAGAGATCGTGCAGTAAAATAACCTTTATTATTATTATTTGTAGTAGTATCCAGCTACAGAAAGTAACATGTATAATCTCATGTCACTAGAATATCGATATGTGAAGGAGTTGTACAATTTATCATAACAACTTAAATCACTCAGTGGATTTCCATCGGTGCCGCTAGCTCAGTTGGTAAACGCGTTGGTATCTTGTCATTTATTTTACAATCGGGTGACACCGGTTCAATCCTGACAACAAACCATTGATTTTCTTTACACTTTTTTGTTTATGTTTTCACGAAGTAATATAAACCAAATAATTGTTATACTATGATGCACCGTTTGTAAATAGTTATATATTTTTTTAGTAATTATTTATTTGCCACAAAAATGAAAATATGGGAATTATATAACAATGTTTTCCTTTAATGAAAAGTGATTGTAAATTTCTACAAGAAAGAATGTAATGTTTCCAGTTGTGATCATGAATGAAATGAAAATCAAAAATAGCAACAATGTGCATCAAATGTGGTTTGAGACAATAATGCCATCTGATGCAACCTCGTAGTAGCAATGATTGCTCATTTTTACTGGCGATGTTGAAACATAGTATATGTTTTAATATATCTTCTTTTTGGTAGGTTTATAAGGATTAGGCATGAAAGATGGATGTTTGTCTACTGAAATAAAAAATTCTTGCCCGTCCATAACAACATCTAACCTGATAAACAATGACTGTATCGGTCTCTAGATAAAGAAGCTTCACCTTAACATACCTGCCAACAGTCCTGGAATTTCCGGGAGTCTACTAGATTTTGGTTGTATCTCCCGGTCTCCCGAAATACAGATTACAGGCAAATCCCGGATTTTCACTGAAAATCTCCAACAGCACCCCCGCTGTCTTCGAGACAATGTGACACCAAGCCCAGGAGATAGGCTCAACCGCTAAATTTCTGACAAAAAAAGCACTCCTGTCTTCAAGTCCTCGAAACAACGAATTGCTGAAGTTCTCGCAAAAAATACCCGACAGCACCACCACCCCGTTTTCTGATGTCACTCAAGAACTGAGGCAGCACGACGAGACAGCACATGAATCTCCCGGAATTAAAAAAAAAAGTTGGCAGATATATGTCTATGTCTATATAATAATTGACAAAAACCATAAGGTCATTACGCCAATATAGGGTGGGAGGCATATGCCATAGCACTACAGGGAACTTTAGAGTCGTCTGCCCAGCCTAGATTTAAAAGTATCCACCGTGGCTGCAGACACAAATGTTTCGGTTAGTCCGTTCCAGTTCTTTACCGTTCTATTAAAAAAGCTGTTAGCATAAACCTGAGTCCTTGCCGGCACCTGAATAAATCGTTCAATGAGGCCACGAGTGTTGTTGATTGAGTGAACAAGGTGACTCGGCAAAGGAAGAGCTATTTCTCCGTGTAGAGATTTATAGAACATTGCTAGGTGGCTGACCTCTCTGCGGCATTCTAGGGACTCCCATTTGAGTGTTTTCATCAATAATGTTACACTGCTTTCCCGACTGTTGTTACCCATTACAAATCTCGCTGCTCGTCGCTGTATTTTCTCAAGTTCGTTAATATTTGTTTTGGTGTATGTATCCCAGGCAGCGCTCGCGTACTCGAGGTTAGGATGAACTAGTGTAAAGTAAGCCAGTTTAATTTTCTCTGAGCATTTATACAGATTTCTCTTGATAAAACCTAACACACGATTAGATTTGGCAGATAGGTGGGATATGTGAATGTTCCATCTGAGGTCATCAGAGAACTCCACACCTAGGTACGGGTGGTGGTGTACCATTCCCAGGTTGTCTCCATTGATGGTATACTGGGACTGGTGGACAGTTCTCTTCTTGGTGATATGCATAACTGAGCATTTATTTATATTAAAATGCATCTGCCAGGTTGCAGACCAGTCCACCAGCCTCTGCAGGTCAGACTGGTGGGCTTCTCCATCATTACTGTTATTGATACGCCGGCATAAAATACAATCATCGACAAAAAGCCGGATGTTAGAGGTGATCCCCTCTCCTATATCATTGACATATAATAAAAAAAGAAGTGGGCCCAGTACAGTGCCCAGTGGTACCCCAGACTCGACTGTCACTTCTTCTGACGACTCGCCATCTACTACTACATTCTGCTTTCTGTCAGTTAGCCAATTTGAAATCCAGTTGGTGACTCCATCACTGACCCTGTAATACTGGAGTTTTCCCATAAGGCATGCATGGAGCACGGTGTCAAAGGCCTTAGAAAAGTCCAGTATTAGGAGATCAGTTTGGTGGCCGTTATTTATATTCTTTGCAATGTCTTCTGTGGCACCAATTAATTGTGTCTCACATGAATGTTTATTCCTGAACTCTACGATGATATTATTAGAGTCCATGTGTCCCATTATGTTGCTGTAGATAATACACTAATAATATATCAATGTGTAGCACGCCATAACTCCAGGCCCAAGGTATCCACCCTACCTTCTGACCTCCCGCTCCACTCCTCTGACTGATGAACTGCGGGCCCAGTCGCTGTCGGAGCGCCCGCTGGATGGCCGCATGTTCCTCCTCACTGTACGACACCTGCAACAACGTCACTCGTCACACAAAACTTCTCAAACTTAGAGTATTGTCAGTTCAATGATCGTCTTTATTTATAACATACACTACTAGTAGTACTACTACTAGTTGTCACTGAAACAGTCTGACTTTATCGTGACACCGCCGACACAGAAGTGAGTAACTGCACTGCCACAACCCTGGTGCCACCTGTGAGGTGTGCCAGTGGAGTGGTGGTGACAGCGTAGTCAGCAGCCTCAATGTCAATGACATGTGTCAGTGACATCAAATACAAGTCTTGTTTTGATCTTACCTGGCCAAACGAACTAGTTGAACTTGTAGTCATCTCGCTAACATAATAGGTTTGCTTCTGGCAAACTGACAATTACGTGGCAGATAGCTAGCTAAATCTCGACAAACGCCTATTAGTATTAATTTCACCCGACCATCTATCATCCATGTGTTGTCCTTTCTAGGAATTTATGGATTATTTTTTTCAAGATTAAGATCTGCAAGCACGACCGACCGCGTAAACAGACTTCGAATTTAGCGCCCTTGTGGAGTCTGCGATCCGGGAACATCACCACATGTTTTGGTGACGACAGACATGCGCACTCGTTTCCGTGCGAGCGTTCGACTGTTTTGCACGACTGTATCATGTGGTGCCGGTGGTGTTGTTGACAGTAATATAGTATATGGTGACAGTGTTGTGATGACTAGTGTGGTGACACCGTGACAATGGTGTACGTTGTGTGTTGACACCGGTATAGTGACAGCGGTGTACTTTAGTGATAGTGGTGTGGTGAAAGTGGTGTAACACTAACAGTGGTGTGGTGTGATGGGAATGGTGTGGTGACAGTGATGTGTGACAGTGGTGTGGAAACAATGGTGTGGTGACAGTGGTGGTGACAATTGTTTGGGGACAATAGTGTGGTGATAGTGATGTGTGTCCCCCCTCTCTCCAAAGCCTGTCTGGCCGCTTGAAAATATGGGTTCATGTGTGTGTGTGTGTGTGTGCCTGTGATTATACTGGTAATTGCACTGTATTCCACCTAGTTAAATAACATGTGATGATGAACTTGTTCCTGTACTAATGGCTGTGATATGTAAGTGTAAAGGATGTTTCCTAACAACTGGCTGATTGTTCTGTGCTATTTTACTTTAATCATATGTAATTGCACTGTATTCCACCTAGTTAAATAACATGTGATGATGAACTTGTTCCTGTATTAATGGCTGTGATATGTAAGTGTAAAGGATGTTTCCTAACAACTGGCTGATTGTTCTGTGCTATTTTACTTTAATTATATGTAATTGCACTGTATTCCACCTAGTTAAATAACATGTGATGATGAACTTGTTCCTGTACTAATGGCTGTGATATGTAAGTGTAAAGGATGTTTCCTAACAACTGGCTGATTGTTCTGTGCTATTTTACTTTAATCATATGTAATTGCACTGTATTCCACCTAGTTAAATAACATGTGATGATGAACTTGTTCCTGTACTAATGGCTGTGATATGTAAGTGTAAAGGATGTTTCCTAACAACTGGCTGATTGTTCTGTGCTATTTTACTTTAATGATATGTAATTGCACTGTATTCCACCTAGTTAAATAACATGTGATGATGAACTTGTTCCTGTACTAATGGCTGTGATATGTAAGTGTAAAGGATGTTTCCTAACAACTGGCTGATTGTTCTGTGCTATTTTACTTTAATCATATGTAATTGCACTGTATTCCACCTAGTTAAATAACATGTGATGATGAACTTGTTCCTGTACTAATGGCTTTGATATGTAAGTGTAAAGGATGTTTCCTAACAACTGGCTGATTGTTCTGTGCTATTTTACTTTAATCATATGTAATTGCACTGTATTCCACCTAGTTAAATAACATGTGATGATGAACTTGTTCCTGTACTAATGGCTGTGATATGTAAGTGTAAAGGATGTTTCCTAACAACTGGCTGATTGTTCTGTGCTATTTTACTTTAATCCTTAATTGCACTGTATTCCACCCTATGGATTAAATAACATGTGATGATGAACTTGTTCCTGTACTAATGGCTGTGATAATATGAGGTGTAGGATGTTTTCCTAACAACTGGCTGATTGTTCTGTGCTATTTTATTTTAATCATATGTAATTGCACTGTATTCCACCTAGTTAAATAACATATGTGATGATGAACTTGTTCCTGTACTGATGGCTGTGATATGTAAGTGTAAAGGATGCTTCCTAACAAGTGGCTGATTGTTCTGTGCTATTTTATTTTAATCATATGTAATTGCACTGTATTCCACCTAGTTAAATAACATATGTGATGATGAACTTGTTCCTGTACTGATGGCTGTGATATGTAAGTGTAAAGGATGCTTCCTAACAAGTGGCTGATTGTTCTGTGCTATTTTATTTTTATCATATGTAATTGTACTGTATTCCACCTAGTTAAATAACATCTGTGATGATGAACTTGTTCCTGTACTGATGGCTGTGATATGTAAGTGTAAATTATGTTTCCTAACAAATGGCTGATTGTTCTGTGCTATTTTATTTTAATCATATGTAATTGCACTGTATTCCACCTAGTTAAAATAACATCTGTGATGATGAACTTGTTCCTGTACTGATGGCTGTGATATGTAAGTGTAAAGGATGCTTCCTAACAAGTGGCTGATTGTTCTGTGCTATTTTATTTTAATCATATGTAATTGCACTGTATTCCACCTAGTTAAAATAACATCTGTGATGATGAACTTGTTCCTGTACTGATGGCTGTGATATGTAAGTGTAAATTATGTTTCCTAACAAATGGCTGATTGTTCTGTGCTATTTTATTTTAATCATATGTAATTGCACTGTATTCCACCTAGTTAAAATAACATCTGTGATGATGAACTTGTTCCTGTACTGATGAAAGCTTGGCGATATATGTAAGAAGTGTAAGGATGTTTCTAACTGGCTGATTGTTCATATTATATTGTGTGCCTGTGATTATACTGGTAATTGCACTGTATTCCACCTAGTTAAATAACATGTGATGATGAACTTGTTCCTGTACTAATGGCTGTGATATGTAAGTGTAAAGGATGTTTCCTAACAACTGGCTGATTGTTCTGTGCTATTTTACTTTAATCATATGTAATTGCACTGTATTCCACCTAGTTAAATAACATGTGATGATGAACTTGTTCCTGTACTAATGGCTGTGATATGTAAGTGTAAAGGATGTTTCCTAACAACTGACTGATTGTTCTGTGCTATTTTACTTTAATTATATGTAATTGCACTGTATTCCACCTAGTTAAATAACATGTGATGATGAACTTGTTCCTATACTAATGGCTGTGATATGTAAGTGTAAAGGATGTTTCCTAACAACTGGCTGATTGTTCTGTGCTATTTTACTTTAATCATATGTAATTGCACTGTATTCCACCTAGTTAAATAACATGTGATGATGAACTTGTTCCTGTACTAATGGCTGTGATATGTAAGTGTAAAGGATGTTTCCTAACAACTGGCTGATTGTTCTGTGCTATTTTACTTTAATGATATGTAATTGCACTGTATTCCACCTAGTTAAATAACATGTGATGATGAACTTGTTCCTGTACTAATGGCTGTGATATGTAAGTGTAAAGGATGTTTCCTAACAACTGGCTGATTGTTCTGTGCTATTTTACTTTAATCATATGTAATTGCACTGTATTCCACCTAGTTAAATAACATGTGATGATGAACTTGTTCCTGTATTAATGGCTGTGATATGTAAGTGTAAAGGATGTTTCCTAACAACTGGCTGATTGTTCTGTGCTATTTTACTTTAATTATATGTAATTGCACTGTATTCCACCTAGTTAAATAACATGTGATGATGAACTTGTTCCTGTACTAATGGCTGTGATATGTAAGTGTAAAGGATGTTTCCTAACAACTGGCTGATTGTTCTGTGCTATTTTACTTTAATCATATGTAATTGCACTGTATTCCACCTAGTTAAATAACATGTGATGATGAACTTGTTCCTGTACTAATGGCTGTGATATGTAAGTGTAAAGGATGTTTCCTAACAACTGACTGATTGTTCTGTGCTATTTTACTTTAATTATATGTAATTGCACTGTATTCCACCTAGTTAAATAACATGTGATGATGAACTTGTTCCTATACTAATGGCTGTGATATGTAAGTGTAAAGGATGTTTCCTAACAACTGGCTGATTGTTCTGTGCTATTTTACTTTAATCATATGTAATTGCACTGTATTCCACCTAGTTAAATAACATGTGATGATGAACTTGTTCCTGTACTAATGGCTGTGATATGTAAGTGTAAAGGATGTTTCCTAACAACTGGCTGATTGTTCTGTGCTATTTTACTTTAATTATATGTAATTGCACTGTATGCCACCTAGTTAAATAACATGACTTTTGTGATGATGAACTTGTTCCTGTACTAATGGCTGTGATATGTAAGTGTAAAGGATGTTTCCTAACAACTGGCTGATTGTTCTGTGCTATTTTACTTTAATGATATGTAATTGCACTGTATTCCACCTAGTTAAATAACATGTGATGATGAACTTGTTCCTGTACTAATGGCTGTGATATGTAAGTGTAAAGGATGTTTCCTAACAACTGGCTGATTGTTCTGTGCTATTTTACTTTAATCATGTAATTGCACTGTATTCCACCTAGTTAAATAACATGTGATGATGAACTTGTTCCTGTACTAATGGCTGTGATATGTAAGTGTAAAGGATGTTTCCTAACAACTGGCTGATTGTTCTGTGCTATTTTACTTTAATGATATGTAATTGCACTGTATTCCACCTAGTTAAATAACATGTGATGATGAACTTGTTCCTGTACTAATGGCTTTGATATGTAAGTGTAAAGGATGTTTCCTAACAACTGGCTGATTGTTCTGTGCTATTTTACTTTAATCATATGTAATTGCACTGTATTCCACCTAGTTAAATAACATGTGATGATGAACTTGTTCCTGTACTAATGGCTGTGATATGTAAGTGTAAAGGATGTTTCCTAACAACTGGCTGATTGTTCTGTGCTATTTTACTTTAATCATATGTAATTGCACTGTATTCCACCTAGTTAAATAACATGTGATGATGAACTTGTTCCTGTACTAATGGCTGTGATATGTAAGTGTAAAGGATGTTTCCTAACAACTGGCTGATTGTTCTGTGCTATTTTACTTTAATCATATGTAATTGCACTGTATTCCACCTAGTTAAATAACATGTGATGATGAACTTGTTCCTGTACTAATGGCTGTGATATGTAAGTGTAAAGGATGTTTCCTAACAACTGGCTGATTGTTCTGTGCTATTTTACTTTAATCATATGTAATTGCACTGTATTCCACCTAGTTAAATAACATGTGATGATGAACTTGTTCCTGTACTAATGGCTGTGATATGTAAGTGTAAAGGATGTTTCCTAACAACTGGCTGATTGTTCTGTGCTATTTTACTTTAATTATATGTAATTGCACTGTATTCCACCTAGTTAAATAACATGTGATGATGAACTTGTTCCTGTACTAATGGCTGTGATATGTAAGTGTAAAGGATGTTTCCTAACAACTGGCTGATTGTTCTGTGCTATTTTACTTTAATTATATGTAATTGCACTGTATGCCACCTAGTTAAATAACATGACTTTTGTGATGATGAACTTGTTCCTGTACTAATGGCTGTGATATGTAAGTGTAAAGGATGTTTCCTAACAACTGGCTGATTGTTCTGTGCTATTTTACTTTAATGATATGTAATTGCACTGTATTCCACCTAGTTAAATAACATGTGATGATGAACTTGTTCCTGTACTAATGGCTGTGATATGTAAGTGTAAAGGATGTTTCCTAACAACTGGCTGATTGTTCTGTGCTATTTTACTTTAATCATGTAATTGCACTGTATTCCACCTAGTTAAATAACATGTGATGATGAACTTGTTCCTGTACTAATGGCTGTGATATGTAAGTGTAAAGGATGTTTCCTAACAACTGGCTGATTGTTCTGTGCTATTTTACTTTAATCATATGTAATTGCACTGTATTCCACCTAGTTAAATAACATGTGATGATGAACTTGTTCCTGTACTGATGGCTGTGATATGTAAGTGTAAATGATGTTTCCTAACAACCGGCTGATTGTTCTGTGCTATTCTATTTTATTTTAATCATGTAATTCATTGAATCAGTGTTCTCAGTTACACGTGTACTTATTTATTGATTGCGTTCTTAAATATCGAACAACGCAAGAATTTCCCCATGAGGGACAATAAAGGTATTTTGAATTGTGGTGACAGTGGTGTGGTGGCAGTGGTGTCGTGACAGTGGTGTCGTGACAGTGATGTGGTGACAATGGTGTCGTGACAGTGGTGTCGTGACAATTGTGTCATACGCCAGTTCAAGCCTAACACCGAACCATTGATTTTCTCGACACTTTTTGTTTATGTTTTCACGAAATAATATAAACCAAATAATTGTTATACTATGAAGCACAATTTGTAAATATTTTTTATATTTCTGTAGTAATTATTTATTCGCCCCCAAAAAATACAATATGGTAATTACATATAACGATGCATTTGAATATGTCTATTTATTATTTAGTAAAATCGGGCAATACGAAACCAACGCATCTACCGCTTGAGCTACCGAGGTCAACGGAATTTTGTTACTTGCTTGGACTTGCCTGGATCCGCCTTTATGCATCATATTTTTTTATTGAGAAAGTGGCTTGCCTTGTGATTTTTTGCTTTTATTAAAATTTAAACCTGTCCATCTTCAATTCTTTGTCGAGTTTTGTTTTGAAGGAGAGGATGTTTTCAGCGTTCACTGTTTGCTGAGAAAGGTTGTTCCAGTCTAGGAAGATGCGTTGTGAGAAGGAGTGTTTCCTAATATCAAGTCTGCTTGGTGTCTTATACAATTTTTTGTTGTGGCCTCGTGTGCGGTTTGTTGTGATCTTGAAGAAGTTCCCTTGATTGATATCGTCGATGCCATTGATAATTCTGTAGACTTGGATCAGGTCTCTTCTTCTTCGGTATGCCAGACTTGGTGAGTTAAGATGTTTCAGCCTGTCTTCATAGTTCAAGTTTCTTATTTCTGGGACCAGCTTGGTTGCTCTCCGTTGTGCTCTTTCAAGGGTGTTGATGTCTACGGCGTAGTGCGGGTTCCAGATGGAGTCGGCATAGTCGAGATGTGGTCTCACTAGCGCTGTATATAATAATCGGAAGCTGCTACTGTCCAGATGTTTAAACGTGTGTTTGATGAGGCCTGTCATCTGGTTTGCCTTCTTTGCAATGGTGCCAATATGCTGTCGGAATTTTAGGGATCTGTCGAACGTTACACCGAGATCTTTTTCTGTTTCTGATGTGCTGTCGATTTCTGACACTTCCCCATCTTTACTTGTCATCGTGTATGTGGTGTTAAGTTTCGGCATTGCATTTTTTTGCATTTTGATGGATTGAAATGTAACTGCCATTTTTCTGACCACGATGTTAGTTTGTTAATGTCTTCTTGTAATATTTGTTGTCCTTTTCACACCTTACGTCTCGATATATTTGTTATATAATCGGCGAAGATCTTGAGTCCACTGTTTATACCGCCTGGTAGATCGTACGTTGATGAACAGGATGAATATAATCGGGCCAAGGACACTTCCCTGAGGTATATCACTTGTGACTTCAGCCCATTCTGATAGCTTCCCATTTACCACTACCCTTTGTCTTCTTGCCGTTATGAAAGCTTCGATCCACGCTGCCACCTCTCTTTGGATGCCATAGGCAGTAAGTGTTTTGCTAGTCTTTTGTCTGACACTGTATCGAAGGCTTTCACAAAGTCAAGATACATTGTGTCTACACATCCGCCCAAGTCAACGGTGGTAATCCAAGTCTCCATGACTTCTAGGAGTTGGGTGGTGCATGACCAGTCTAAGGCCGTGCTGATCTTTGTGGAACACGTTCATAGTCATATGAGCCAGGAGTTGTTCTCGAGTAATGCTTTCCATAATTTTACATACTATGCATGTCAAACTGATTGGCCGGTAGTTGGAAGCATGTCTTTTTGAGTTTTTTTGGTAGCGCTGTTACGTGTGCTGTCTTCCATTGAGCTGGGAGCACTCCATCCTTCAATGACCTGTTGAAGATCAAAAGGAGGGGCTTCACCAGTTCATTTCACAGTTTATGTAGAACATACGGGTAACATCTGTCTGGACCTGGTGACTTATTTATATTTAAGTTGGTTAATTTAGCCAGGACTTCTTCTGCTGTTATTTCAATACTGATCAGCCGGTTTCCATTATGTCTGTCTTCGAATGTCGGAATTTTCGTCAGATCTTCGTGTGAGAACACACTTGTGAAGAATTTGTTTAGTGTGTCTGTTTCTCTTAGTCTGTGTTTGCTGGTGCGCCATCATCCAGGTGAAATTCACCAATGGCAGACCTAACCTTTATTCCATCTTGGACATAGCGCCAGCATACCTTGGGTTTTTGCTGACATCTGTTGCAAGCTTCCCGTCGAAATAATTTCTAGCTTTTCTTACAGCACTGGACGCAATGTTTCTCACAATCAACATAGTAACTGTACTGTTTTGTCTCACTGTATCTCTTCCAACTGTTATACTTCTTTTTCACTTTCCTCATTTCATCGTTGTTCATCCACAAAGTCTCAACTCTCTTTACTGTTATTGTCTTTCTTTGGTACGTGTTTGTCAACCAGGTATGAGAGTGCAGTCACTCAGTGTTTCGAGTAGTTCCGTTTCTAACGTGTGTTGCTCTGGTGCTGTCCATGTCTCCCAGACAACGTCTTTCATATTAAAGTCCCGGTTATTAGGATATGTATCACACTCGACTGCTGCATGCTGTTTTAATCAACTGGGGGAGTGTACAGTTGTTTTCAGAGTCACTGTTAGGACTACGGTATACTACCCATATCTGTAGTTTGGCCTTGTTTTTTAGATTGACTGTGCACCAGGCAGATTCATTGAAGACGTCATCTGTGAGGGTCTCTTCTGGAATAGCTCTCAACCACTTCCTCACGTAAATTACAACCCCTCTACCTTCCAGGGTGTTTGGGAAAGCATCATAGCCATTTATGTCAATCATTTGTTATGTTAGTGTTATACGTCACTGCTTTTGGGCATACTTCGGTTACCTTTATAATATCTGGCGTCTTGCTAGCAATTAGTGTCTTCAGCTCATCCAGTTTGTTAGTTAGTGTGTCAGCATTTGTCGACCAACATGTCAGTGTCTTTTTGCAGTCTATGTGCTGTGCTTCGCCATCAATAACTTGTGTATTTTGTTACTTTCCTTGTGCTTGTGGTGCTTTGGTGAAAACATTGTGCATGTGCTGATGGTTGGAATATCCTTTTTTTGCCATTAATCCCTTCGCCTTCGGGGGCTCCTCGAAAGGACTGATGGTTGGCTGCTTGATGTGTGGATCTTCGGTCATGGGTTGTTGTGTTTCCCAAGTTTCCAGAAGTGCTACTTGCTCGGTCTGATTGTGTTGTTGCATGTCTGGCAATGCCATGTGGAACATCTTGGCTGTTGTGTGGTTTTCTTTCTTTCTGGATGATCAGTCCATTTTGATGACAAGATCTGTCTCACCTACATGCTTTCTTGTGGCAAGTTCAGCACGCAATTTCCTGTTCTATTCTCATTCTTGAAACGTGAGGTCAGGTGCTATGAACACTTTCTGGAAGACGGCATTTTCGGTGATCTCTTGAACTTTAGTAGCACTTGATAGTAGGGATCTCTTCTGGTCAACTGTCACTTTCAGTAGCTAGTCTCTGTTTTCTGTTCTTTTACCCAGCCTGATGACTTCCTTCACTGTAAGGTCTTTGATGCCAATACATGCTGCTAGTTCTGCTACAGACATCATGCCATGATGTTTTCTGTATTGGTTGAGATTGATTCTTTCATATTGTGAACAATCACATTGCATTTTCTGCGTTCCCTGTCTCTATACTTATCCACAACTTTATTCACCTCTGCACTGATTGCTTCTGTCTGGCTGTTTGGGCTCATGGGATAAAACAAAGGAGGTACCTGTGGCTGTGCTGTTTGACAGTATTTCTACATTTGCCGACAGTGCCGATACCTTCATGGGCAGATCTTCTACAGTCTTCTTGTCTGCTTTTGTGTTTATCTTGGTTTCAACAATGCTTAGTCTCCCAAAGTATTTTGACAAGTATGCTTCACATTCCTGTTCAATTGTTCTGTCAGTTCTCACTGCAGTCAATGCATTTTTGTCACAACTGTCACAAAACCAGTGCGTGTTTTTCCTTTTCCTCATGTAGTTGTACTTCGCTTCAACCATATCTATACATTCAGCACAGAACCATCCTAGACATCTTTCACACATTAATATTTAATATACTTTAAACAAAATTTTACCATGAAATGATATTTCCAAGATACGTGATATGGTGAACATTTTGGAGTGGTTCGTCACGTATGAAAATTGCACAAATCCCTTGATTGCAGGTAATTTAAGTTTAGACAAATACTGTTTTTTTCTTGGCTTTGACTCGTTTCTACATAGGCAACAGGGTGTGTTCTGTGTAAGTTTTATCCTCACTGGGACAGCCTTTCCGTGAAGGCTTCTTTGACTGCTGCTTGAATATTGACGGAAGACGATGTCACTTATAGTCAAGAGAGCAGCTATGTTCGATATCAGTGAACAAAAGTGGAATATCTTTACATCAAAACATATATCTAAAATACGTGTTTTTTCTAAAAGACGTAACATTTAAGTTGTCAAGGAAAGTCTAAATTTCATCTAAATTTATACGTAAATCTTGAGACGTGTTTATGGCGTCAATGAGACGTTTAAAAGATGTAGGTTTGCAAATATGATATACCGTTCAAGTATATATACTATACATGTAGCCTACAGGCAAGTGCGTGTACACACATATACGCACATTCATGTAGGAACAAATAATGCTGAATAATGTTGACAGGGAGGGAACAACTGGGATAGTACAGAAGTATAGACAGTTAGTGAGGAAGCTAAAGAAGACAAGAGTTGAACAGATAATTCTGTCAGGAATGTTGCCAGTAATGGGAGGAAGGGGTGCAACGTATAGAAACTGCAAGAGGATGGCGATCAATGCACTAGTTGAGCAGATGTGTGAAGAAGAGGGGGTGGGATTCACATATTTATGGGGATACTTTGTAGGGAGGAAAGATATGTACATGAGAGATGGCCTCCATCTTAGTGGAAAGGGGGCAGCAGTTTTCTCAGAGAACCTGCTGCGATCTGTTGACAGTGGGACAGGTTGCATCTATTTAAACTAGATTCGCAGGGGGGGGACTCACAGAATAGCCTGAAACTGGAGGCATAGATAAAGACAGCACAAATAAATCAGCAAAGAATAGTTTGGAAAACTCTTCTGAAGCTCGATATAGATGTGTTTGTTTAAACGCAAGGAGTATAGTAAACAAAAGAAATGAACTAAACATTATGGTAGAAGATATTGACCCTCACATATTAGGTATAACCGAATCCTGGACCACCACCGATATATCAGATGCCGAATTGGGACTGACAGGATATGTAATGTTTAGGAAAGATAGAATAGGAAGAAAGGGAGGTGGAGTTATTTTATATATTAAAGAATCTATCCAGGCTTAAGAAATAAAATTAGAAAGAGAAGCAGATTGCGAAGAAGCTGTTTGGTGTAACATAGTTACAGGAAACTCAACGTTAACAGTTGGGTTAATTTATCGAAGTCCAAACATAAGCATAGAAGAGAATGAAAAAATACAAAACACTATAAGGGAAGTAAGCAAACGGGACTGTATTATTATGGGGGATTTTAACCATGTACATATACAATGGAAATCTCTACAGAGTATGGGGAGTGAGGACCACAAGTTTTTAGTTCAAGATACTTTCCTTTCTCAACATGTGCTAGAACCAACCAGGGGTGAGAATGTGTTAGACATAATTTTGTCCTCACATAATGAATTAGTTGACAATGTCAAGATATGTGAGCCACTGGGGAGTAGTGATCACAACCAGATACATTTTACCATCAAAGTAAAATCAGAAAGGAATGGTAAAAAGCAGTATAGGAGAAATTTCCACAAAGGAAGGTATAAAGACATGAGGAAATATTTAGCAAAGATATACTGAAATAACACACTGAAAAATAAGACAGCAGCAGAATGCTGGAATATATTAAAGAGTGAAAATAAGTGCGTAGTTGATAAATTTGTACCCTTAAAAAACAAGGGAAACAGTCCAAAAAGAAACACTTATCGAAAGAAGCCATTAGAAAAATTAAGTATAAACAAATGATGTGGAAGTCATATAGATGTACTGGAAATGACGAAGACTACAACAGTTATAAAGAAGCATTAAACCAAGCTACAGCTGAATTAGAAATTAAAAGAGAAGCTATCAACAACAATTAGCTAGTAATATAAAACATGACAGCAAGAGTTTTTATGCGTATGTTCGAAGCAAACAGAAAGTTCAAGATAAGGTCGGTCCTCTAGAAGATAGTGCTGGAAATATAATATCGGAGGGATTCTTAATGGCAGATGACCTGAATGAGTACTTTAGTTAATTATTTACCAGGGAAGATATTAGTTCACTGCCAGTACCAGAGGCTAAGTTCAAGGGGGCAGATTCAGACTATTTAGGACAATTAATTGTAACCCCGGAAATGGTAGCTAAGAAAATAAGGGCTATGAAGGATAACAAATCACCTGGAGTGGATGGGATTCCGCCCAAACTACTACTGGAAATTGTAGAACAAATTAGCGTACCGCTTGCAACAGTTTTCAATTTTCCATTAGAAGAGGGAGTGGTTCCTTTAGAATGGAAAGAGGCAAACATTATACCGTTATTTAAAAAATGTTCGAGAAACAAGTCAGAAAACTATAGACCAATGAGTTTAACATCAGTGATTTGTAAATTATTAGAAAGACTAATTAAAGATCACATGGTGGATTTTTCTGTTAAACATAACTTGATAAACCCATCTCAACATGGGTTTTTTAAAGCGAGGTCATGCTTAACAAATATGTTATGTTTTTTGGAAGACATCACTAAGTGGATAGATAAGGGATCACCAGTAGATATCGTCTACTTAGATTTTCAAAAAGGTTTCGACAAAGTACCACATCAAAGATTACTGCTTAAACTAAAGGCCCATGGCATAGGAAATGGTATAATAAACTGGATAGAAAAATGGCTGATTGACAGACAACAACGTGTAGTAGTTGATGGGGAGGTTTCAAACTCGAAATCGATATTGAGTATTGAGAACCTATATTATTCTTAATATATATCAACGATTTGGATGATGATATAACAAGTAAGGTGTTGAAATTTGCGAATGATACAAAAGTGTTTAGAAGGATTAAAAGGTTAGGGTTAACCATTAGTGCTGATATGAAGGTTTCAGGGCAGTGCGGAATTGCAGCTTCAAATGGAAATCAGATCCTTGGATTAATTAGGCGAAACATAACGTATAAAGAGAAAGAACTAATAATACCGCTGTACAAAACAAAAATTAGGCCTCATTTAGAATATTGTATTCAAGCGTGGAGGCCATATCGCAGGAAGGACATATATATGCTAGAAAAGTACAGAGGAGAGCAACTAAAATGATACCAAAACTGAGGGATCTTAGTTACGAAAAAACGCCAAAAAATGCGGCTTAACAACACTAGAGACCAGGAGATTGAGAGGAGATCAGATAGAAGTGTTTAAAATAATGAATGGTTATGAAAATATTGATACAAATATTTTTTTCTCAGTTAAGAAAGATAAAAGGACTAGAGGACATGATGTTACATTAGCAAAGGAGCAGTGTAGATTAGATATAAGAAAGTTCTCATTTTCACAAAGGACTGTAAATGAATGGAACATATTATCTGCTGATTGTGTGGGTGCTAGTAGCGTGAATATGTTTAAAAATAAACTCGACACGTACCTCAGAAGGGCGGGATACACATAGATAAAAGGGTCGGACTCTCGATAAGCACACACACATATATAAACACACACATAACACACACAACATGCACGCACGACGCGCACTCACACATATACAAGCAGTACGCACACAGGCAAGTTGCATGCATACTCGCGTACATGCACGTACATACGCAAAGTAGGCCATACAAAACACATGCACGCACACGCACTTTCGCACACACGCACTCACACACACATCCATCTATCCACTCATACACACACACACACATGCGCACGCACGCACACTAATGTGCACACACATATACACACACGCACGCACGCACACACACACACACACACACACACACAGCAAACACACACACATACACACATGCCCGCATCGCACCAACACTGAGAGGGTTGTTTGGAGAGAAGACTAAAGAAAGCTTGAGATGACAAATCTGTTCTACTGTTCCAAGAGCTGTAACTGTTCCGGGCAGGTAAGTAAGCTACCGGTGCGCAAACGGGTCATTGATTGACATGCAGCGGCATCGGTGCAGACGATGCTTCAACTGTGGGAGTGTTCTGATTCTGTGCGGGGAAGATGGTTTTCGTGTTGAAGACGGCGGAATGCGTGTCTAAAAAGTAGCGAATGCTCGCAGACTATGTCTTCAAAGTTTCGAAGGGTTTGTGGTTGATTGTGTGGTGGAAGAGGTAGCAATTTACAAAATTTTCGTGCGATTGGCGTGGGAGGCCGGATATTATATTCTACAATCTAGAGTCAAGCGGGGACAGAGCGGTCAGACTCAGAGGCGGGTACTTGGAGTTGGATTAAACGACAGCTAACCGAAGCCGGAAAAGTTTTCGAGATGCATCAAAATTCGCATCGGTCGCGGCGGGATATAATCGCAAGCGCCACGGACAGCCTGAACCGGTCCCGGTGCGTTCAGAGCTCCAAACAGGCGACGCCACAGAACATACCCTGTGTGCGATCGAGCATTTCAACTAGCTGCCTGGTGTCGCCCAATCACTCGCGTCGCCAAGGGCAAGGGGGTGCGGTGACAAGCACTGGGACTCGCAGTACACACGGAAGCCGTACTGGAAGTCCCCTCACGGTCACGATGCCCATCGAAAACCTGCAGTCGATCAACGCTGCTTACAGCATGAGCCAGACGTATTTGGGGGAAGGACTCGGGAATGCAGTCCCGTCCCCCAACTCCCCAGTTTACATCTCGAACAGTCCCGGACACAGCCGGTCTAACAGTGTACAGAGTTTACTGCGGGGTGAGAGGGATCATTACAGTGGGCGGACCAGTATGGACCGCAGTGTATACTCGGATCGACACACTGGATACATGCGTGACCGGTCTCTGGATCACCGCGACAGATCTTTGGATCGCCGTGACCGATCTCACGACAGACATATTGATATGACGGAGAGATACAACACATACTCTGGCCGGGAACGTTCGCTTGACCGCGAGTTTGTGCCCCACATGGGTGCACGTTCGCTGGAGCGTGAACACAGCAATCTTGTGCGGTCACGCTCCATCGACCACGAGTACATCAACGACCAGGCCGTGTTTTTCCCCTCTACTCCAGATTCGTACCACTCGAAAGATACGCTGATCCTCGATCTGCAAACGCACATCGCACAGCTGAATAAGGAATGCTCCCTGCTGCGAAAAGATCTTGAATCGACAAAGGATAAGCTGAGTTCGAGCATGAACAGTATCAAGACTTTCTGGAGTCCGGAGTTGAAGAAGGAGAGAGCTATGAGGAAGGAGGAGAGTGCCAAACACCAGATGCTGCAGGACCAGATCCGCCTACTGCAAGCGGAGAGCCAGGTTAGTCAACCATCATTTGTCTGGACTCATGCAGACCTTGGGTTGATTCCACATCACTGATTAAGATTCCGCTGCTTTCACATTAGCCGATTCCAATTCCACTCAAACCGATTCCGTTCCTCTACTTTCATATTTACCGATCAATTCCGATTCCAGAATTGGAGTCGGAATCAGCCTAAATTCCGGAATCGGACTCGCCCCAGGTCTGGTGTCATGTAATACATTCCTTTGAGTAAGAGATGCTCTCAGAAATGTACTGAGATTGCCCATTTCCTGGGAGCCCAATAATTGTATCACATTCTGACTTCAAAATATTGATGCCTACGAAAAACGTGATATTTTTCTAAAAAAATACTTAGTCACTGTGAGTAGAGTTTATCCGGGTACTAAATTTATGTACTATTTTAGGGGGATTTTGTTAAAATTTGGAGTAGTCACAAAATATTGAATACACATCTTTTGAAAGGTACATATTACATAAAATATTATCAGTTCCTTTGATTTTTTTAGATGTGCGCATGTCTATCGATGTATTATTACGTAGCGACTTTGGTACAAGCACTGAGTTCATCAGAAAACACAATCTAAAGTTCTGTGAATATCATTTATTGTGACTGTTCAAAATCCCCATGGACACAGGCTAAATGGATTCAATGTCTGCTCATTTTGCTCTAGATTAAATCCAATATTCATCCTGTGTTGTACTGTCACATCCAGTTCCATTACAATATCACCAATAAACACCTTTGAAATTCTCGGTCTTCAGAGACTGTTTCCTTAAATGTGCAATTCCCGTGGATTTAGCTATATGTAATTTTTTCTTGGGTTCTGAAATCTGACCCTGTTTGCCAGACTGTGATAGTAAGCTGGAATGTCCAAGTTTGCTGTTCTACAGAGCATTTCTAACTAAATGCCTCGGTGGGTCACATTTCTGATTGATGGGTTTTCCTGGAATTGTGCCGTTTGAGCAAGGGAGTACCTTTTGTCCACGACTGGTCCAGCTAACCACATACCTATTAAAAGCGACACTGTACTTCCAATAGATCTAACAGGATTTGTAAATTAGATTTATTCTTACTATAATTACATGTGACAGTGCCAGACAGTCTATATATATTATGTATATATATATGTATATAATATATATATGTATAACAGTTCAGTGGCGAGGACTTAGATCATGTTGACATTGTTTTATAAACAAATTGAAACAAAGCCATTACTTAATTTAGGCTGTGACAGACCAAGAAATTAGGAATAGGGTAGGTAAGTAAATTAATTATGTTTTTAAATTGTATTATTATACCAGCTCAAGTTAGGGCACCAGTAGGTAGGAACTTGGAGGTACTTAATATAATATTATTTCTAACAATGTCGATGTATATAATGTATATCGACATCAACCTATATATATAGAGAGAATAGTAGTTCATTATTTTCATATATATATATATTATATGCATTGTCAGTCTGACATTAAATTGATTTTCCATGGCTTGTAGATTTGAAAAAGTACTGGCCTCAAAAGTTGGCCAATAAATTTTTGTGGTACCCACTACCTAATATAATAAAAACATACTATAGCTACTTTGTAATAAATTTGTACATCTCAGAATTTTTGTTTTGTGTAAGCTACATTACTGCTGCCTGTTTCTTCACTGTTTTTATGTGTTTTCTTTGAACCCTGCCTGTTGACTGCAGCTGGCTTTTCCAAGATCCTGCCATTATCTCTATTTGTCCTCCAAGATCTTTGACTCCATAAAGGCCTGCTATGAATGTGAGCTTATCGGGGAATAAGATAAACACCATGTTATACAGCTAAGTAGGTCACTGAGGCTTGGTTCTATCTAAGTACCAAGGTTATCTTTGCTACACGTGAGTACCTTTCCTACCATGTTGCCAGTACTTGAGTATACTGAATTCAGAGAGTAGCTTTTTTGACTCCAGTCTGTTTACGTATATATATATATGTTTGTGTAAATTTATAAATCAGAAAATATTCTGAGTTAGAAATCCAAGTTAAAAATCAAAATTACGAAACACAGATATGTGAGGAATTAATTACTAAACTGTATTAATAAATATGTAATGAATATATTCATGTTTGTATTAATTTTGTCCTTTTTTTGGGTCAGTGAGTATGCTTGATTTACGACGTGCGTGATGCAGAACTGTGTGCCACAATAGCGATTATTACTGTTTCCTGCTAGTGGGTAGACCAGTGCTGGCTTTCATGTAATTTCTGCCTCACATTACGTGCACTCACCGTGCACTTGCGTGCTTCCCATCCTGGTTCGAGGAAATGCCGTATTTTATTTCTGTCATAGGTGTATACCTGGGTAGATGCTTATTTTGGCCATTTCCTCTCATCAATACTGCACTGCCTAAAATGAAGTAGGGATATTAGTACTGTAAGTAAATAGAACATGACAGCCAGTTATCAAAAGTTACTTGGTTAGACCAAGTAGAATGAGTAATATTGGTGAGTCAAGTAATATTGGTTCGCATGGGTCTTTGGTAAGCCAGTTTTAGTATCCAGACGTTTTCTGTGAATTACTAGCAGTTTATCCAGATTCTCCATTCGGAATATTTTGGAATCATTGCAGTGAGAATGCAATTTTTGCTCAGAATTTTTAAGGCCTAAATTATTGCTGAGGCTTATGAAATCCAGCTGTGCCAGTATGGTGTTTATTTAGCTTACTAATCATAACCTCAGTTACATCACTACATAAGAAATTGTTTTGTGAACTTTTTCAACTACACATGTACATGTGAGTGAAATTTTTGTGAATTTGTAGTTCATTAAACATTTTTGATAATCTAATGCGTATAATAAAAATTATGTTAATTCTAGTTAAAATAGAAGTATAGCAAAAGAAAAACTGTTTTGCCTGAACACTGTATAACAGTCTGCACTGCCGTTATGAGTTGAACCATTAAAAATACATCATAATTGCCATTAGTTATGACATTTTGACAACCCTCCATTCACATGGTATCCTACCCTTTGAAGAAGTCAAGAAGATGCTTTTAAACAAATCTTAGTATAGACTATAGAGATCTATAATTATAGGTGCCGACAGTTCTTGCATTGTTTTCTTAGTGTTCTTGGTAGCTGTGTTCCTCGTCTTGGTGTTTGACTGTATGTGGACTCCCATCTAGGCTGATCTAGCACAAGATTATTGATAATGATATGGAACTGTGGAATGTGGCTGAGGATATCTGTGTCCAGTGAACTTTCTGGTTCAGATCTTCCCTAGGGCTGAGTTTTGTGAGTCTAGTGTACAACTCTGAATTAAATCGAGTAATATTACTAATATGCTCATCCTAAGTAGAGCAGAGCCTCAGTTCAGTCAGCTGGCTAATGTGGCTGTAGACAGTGATGGATACTTGTGTACGAATAGTTGTCACACATTAATTGCAGCATGGCTGAATGCTTCCCAGAGAAGTTGATATGGTGTTCACTTGAACAGATCTGCCAGGGAGTACCGTGTAAAGGGCTTTAAGCAGTCCTAAGGGCTGGATACAATGTATAAGAACTTATTTTATCTCTCAAAGTTCTTACTTGGAGCACTCTGCACAGCATTCTTGTGTAATAAAGTCCATCTGGTCATGTCCAATTCTGATATCAGCGTCCAGTCTACCATTCTGATACACTGACAGCCAGAGAATTTAGCAACATGATATCCCTGAAGACATGTGTAACACATTAGCCTGCACCGGGCCCACAAGTCCCATCAGTTAATAAAAACATACTTTCTTGCACTAACTAGGCTGATTTATCAGTCCAGTGGTCTTCCAGGGGGACTGTTAATCAGCCTGGAGCTTGCTGGGCCTAATCATTAGGCTGGCCCTGGAGCCTGAGGGAGATGACCCATGTCCTCAGGTGTCTTCTCTCACACGAGTGGTAACAAGTGCAGACATCCTCCTAATAAATAGGCCTTTACTTTGTGCAGCTACAAGGTGAGACTCGCTGTTGGTTTCTGCATATTTTTGCTGGTTTCTCTGAGCGCTGTGGAATGCGAGAGAGTGTGCCTGGAAGCTTGTTGGACCTACTGTGGAATGCGAGAGAGTGTGCCTGGAAGCTTGTTGGACCTACTGTGGAATGCGAGAGAGTGTGCCTGGAAGCTTGTTGGACCTACTGTGGAATGCGAGAGAGTGTGCCTGGAAGCTTGTTGGACCTACTGTGGAATGCGAAAGAGTGTGCCTGGAAGCTTGTTGGACCTACTGTGGAATGCGAGAGAGTGTGCCTGGAAGCTTGTTGGACCTACTGTGGAATGCGAGAGAGTGTGCCTGGAAGCTTGTTGGACCTACTGTGGAATGCGAGAGAGTGTGCCTGGAAGCTTGTTGGACCTACTGTGGCAGTGATCTACTCCACCTCCCTCTACTCACATGTACCCGGGGGTAGTTGTAAAGGCATTGAGCTAAAGGCTCAGTTACGTTGGATGTTCAACCTGTCTGTCAGAAAGAATGTAGGAGGAGAAAGTAATGTCAGACAAAAAGAAACAATTCTGGGGGGGGGAAGTAACTGGAAAGAAAGTAACAGAAAAACTAATAAATTTTTACAAATTTACATAAAGTAAGACAGGGAATACAACACATTTTAATAAATATATTGACTGAATTTCAACATCATAAAATTGTCGTTCATTCTCAGCATATGCCTACTTGTCACCAATTACTATCTTGACAGAATCTCCCAATCATGTAATTTCTGCTGTGTTGTACAGCTATTGGTACCAAGGAAGCCTGTTGGCCTTTTGGTGCAAGTTGATGTCAAATTTTACTAAATTGTTAAGTAATACGTTTTTATTATTTTAATAAAAACATGTTACAACTACCTTATTCCAAGGAGATAATCATAGAATACCACACAATCAACAGATACTTGTTTGCATTCACACACATACATACAGTGTTCAGCCCAAGGGGCTACACTGCAACAATTTAAAAAATATTAATAGAACTATTTCAGAAATGCCATGAATGATTGAATGTAACTAAAAATAGTCACAGATAGCCGTGATGCGAGTCTGGGACGTTCCTAGCACTGGCTCCTGCCAGCGCATGTGGTCACACACAATGTAAAGTAATGGGTAACTCACTAAAATTAGCCTCTACATTCCAGTGGTATACATGTCTGAGATAAGAGCTTTGGTGGAGGGTAAGTCTAATCTGCTAGGCCCACGTAATCACAGGATATGGTGACACCTATGGAAACATCACCAGTTGGCTTACATAACCACGACAAATCTGCTTTCTATAGTTTGTAAACAATATCTATGTGAAACGCGAGATCATTTTATAAAATTTATTCATTACCATAGTGTGACATTTCCATCACTGTAATTCACTGGTATGATATTCTGTAGAGGGAATGAAACATGGTATGCTCCCCAGTCCACCCAGACAAGTGTTAACTAGTCCCCAGATGCAACCAGGAAACTGACCTACTTAAAGCATTATGTACTTGTGCTATTAGTTACACCCATTTCAGATTGCTAGTTCACCAGTGAAGCCCCCCCCCCCAAGGCCTGTATGGCAACACTTAGGCCTGTTGTTTTTCACTCAGAATGATGGATAGGATAACCAGCATTGATTTTCCTCGAAAACAGAATTGTCCCAATTGAGGACAATTTCCTGTAGGTCATGGAATAGACCACTACGTATTAAAGGTAATGACCAGCCTATTCCACTGTAAGGACATCCCACACGCTGTTACACACAAAACTGGAGATTGGAAAAAGTAACTGGTGGTCTTGGAAAAATGGTGATCTGTCCCCTCAGGCCTGCATCAGGCATGAGTTCACTATTTAGTTTTTTTCAGCAAAAAAGTGTAGTCCCTGTACCATATCAGTACTTTTTTTTGTAAATTCTGAAATGGTGTCTACTTGACTAAATAAAAATTTGATTGCTGTTGTAAACCTGTCTTTTGTGGAGATGCCAACAAAATAATTATTTTAATTAAACCAAAATACTTTCTTATTGACTGTGCTACAATTAATCATTCAACACCGGTGCATTGATTGCGTGCAGAACAGTTTGATAAAGTTAATAATCTGAAAAAACTGTTTACTGTACATTATTACATTTTGTAGAATGGAAATGGCGCAATTGTGTTCTCTCCCCCCCCCCCCCATATCGACCAATGATGATGATTTATTTATTGCACATTATGACAGCACATTGGTTCAACATTATTTTTTATAGAAGTCAGGTATGTCCAGAAAATCTTGATTTCAAACATAATCAGACAGATAATAATAACAGTCTGTCCAGTGTAAATATGTCTGTAGAGATGGTCTTCTTTCTATTCTACTTCTAGAGGATTGAGACCCCCTCGACCCAGACACAGACCCCTTGTGTTGACAGAAGATCAGGAGCAGGGAAATTAGAACCCACCCATGGGATGAGGGGCCTACTTGCTGTTAGTGGGATCACAACCTTATATGGGGTTACTGGGGCGTGAAGGGCAGTCTGGGGGTCCACAGATGTCATACAACAATTGTTTCTGGGCCTCATTTTATTAGAAGTTCTCAGAAAGATCACCTGATGCAGAACTACTGAGCCTCTGGACCAACTATAATTTACATTCACAAGAACATGTATACACAGAATTATACATAACATTGTGTGGATTACATTGAATATGCTGTGACCAATCATTACATTGAATGTCTTTGAAAATGGATTTTATTTGAGGTCAGTACATAAACTAACCTAGTACCAACTATACCAATGTGGTGTGTATGGAGTCCATTTTACTGAGCATTCTCAAAAATAATAAATATTGTAGAATGCTATTTTTGCATGCTGTTTTATATCGATACCGCCTGGCCACAGAAGATGAAATGCTTACCGGCGTCTGTGATTGCGAATACTTGCCTGGATAACTTGCCTGGATCTTCGGGTTTTAAAGTAAGGCACAACAGCCTTGTGTACACCTGCCTTTATGCATCGTATTTTGGTATTATAGTTCCAGCATCACAAAATATACATGGAATTAAACACCAAATGACACATTTTATTTTACAGATTGGCCAGTGCTATAATACCAGTTAAATTAGAATTACACTATTACCTTTGAATTACCCTATTACCTTTAGCAAAAAATAACAAATCCACGGTATGTTGCTGTGAAATGCATTTTTGCCCATTTTATATCGACATCATGCAGCCATAGAAGATGAAGTGCATACCGTTGGTGATTGCTAATAGTCCAGACTTATTTCTGAACCATAAAAGCTGCTGCCTACTATTATGATGAATTGGTGATTAAATGCCACTAAGCCCCAGGATGGAAGCAGTCTTCTAGCCTGAGGATGTATCGTAGCTACGGTAACAAGAGACCGGGTGTTGGAATTGATGAAAGAAGCCAACGCGCAGTGTCTTAGGTGGTTGTAGTTGCTGCATATGGAAACTGTATTTATGATTAGGTAATTAACCATAGATAAATGCCAACGGTAAAGATTCCATCGCATCGTTGCCTGGATGGCTTTATTGCATTATTCGTTCATTTGTGTCGTTGTGAAGTAATATGCAGAACTACCAGAGATGCACCCAAGATGTGACTCAGGTATTTCAGTGTGTCTGTCTTGGGCAAGCTAGAGGTGTTGCATGGAGTTTTTACCTTTTTTCTTCAAACTTTGCCATAATAAATACAGTTGAACCTCGCTTTATGTAATACAACCACCTCACAATTAAGGCCATCCTAGGATAGTCTCAAATTATTTATGTAACAGTGAAGTATAGAATATTTGTCTCACTAATGAGGCCACCTCGCCATTCAGGTCACCTTTGTCCAGTTCTGAGGGTGTCCTTAATAGGGAGGTTTCACTGCACACTTCACTCCTTGGCAAACCTGTTCATTCCAACACCTTCTTGACTTCTCTGGCAAGCATTCAGCCATGCTGCATTTACTATACAAAGACTATTCATTCGCATATATATCCACAACTGTCTGTAGCCAGGTACTCATGTATACATTGCGCTGAGGCAACATGGAGTAAACAAAATTGCCTAAGTTTCGAAACAGCGGCAGGAGGAGTCAAAATCTGTGTCTCTTGATTGACAGATGGTGTTCTGATCACTACACTACCGTGCCCCACGGTGGTAATTCTTATGTCCACATGTGGTAGAACAAAGGTATTTTATGTATGAGACACACTCCAGATGCATTTTCCTAACTTGCTATTTTGCCTGCACTACAGCTCTATAGAGCAGCATTTTATGGTGAGTGCTGTACTGTTGCTCTGTACATCTAACATTTCAACAGGAATTCACACTGATTGTGACATGGTGAGTCTGGACTTCTGTCTTCCACATGTGGACATAATGCAGACACATAAATGGCTGCCAACCACTAGACAAATACATATCATGTGACCTGACTACAATATCCAAGCTGCCAACCCCCGACCCGGGCATCAGGTTGTCAGGTGCTTTGGCTCCTCGGGTCCAGATGGATTACTCATAAGTTGTGGTAATTAGAGCTCTTAATCCATACACTGAACAACAGATAACCCTTTCTGTCCTGTTGTTTTGTCTTAAACTCTGGCCCGTTTCCATGGCAATGCAGATAACCCATGGTGCAGTTAATTTAGTAAACCATCTTGAGTTTCCTGTTGCAGTGTGTGCCTGTTGTCTGAGACGAATATACAGTCAGCCACCTGGCTTTTGGACATTGGAACTTCAAAGGGGTTGGCGGATAGGGTTTGGGGAGGGATTGGTGGAGAGGTGTGGGGAAAATGGTTTATAGCATACTAAGAAAAACATCTAGGGTATGAGGAGAAAAAAAATAAGGGGAATGGGATGGGGTGGGGGGTAAAAGGACAATGTAGTGAGATGGTGTGAAGGGGTGAGTAAAGAAGAATGGAGGAAATGGGAATACAGTTGGCTGGTTTAACTACAACAGCAACAGTCTTCAACTATATTGTGACAGTTTGTTATTGGTCTTGGTGTGTGTACGGCAGTGTACGCGCACGGGCTGTAAATGTAGTAATAAGGAAAATAAGATGCTTTACAACATCACTAGTAAGTTGTAACGCTGGATTTTATCTATTCTTTTTCAACTCCTAGGTACAAATAGGTGATGTCTATCCATTGGCAGCTTGTCATAACAAATAGGTGATGTCTATCCATTGGCAGCTTGTCATAACAAACAGGTGATGTCTATCCATTGGCAGCTTGTCATAACAAACAGGTGATGTCTATCCATTGGCAGCTTGTCATAACAAACAGATGATGTCTATCCATTGGCAGTCATAACGTATGTATATATATATATATATATATATGTGTGCCTAATTAATCGATAGAGATGTGACCTATGTCTGTATCAAGCTGCCATCTTCATTGTCTCATCTCCATAATAAACCTGCCTAAATGGGAGTCGGGGGACAGTCAAAGGCTGTTCTATCTCTCGGTCCTATCAACTTCTGGCTGCTCTCGAACTATTGACTATTGAGCAGATAAAGTTAATACATCACACAATGGAATCGATTAATTTTATACGCAATGCAAATTTAGGTACACACACACACACGCATGCACGCACGCACGTACTCACGCACACACACACCAGTTACATGTATGTAATATTGAGTGGCAGCAAATTCTTCCTGTGAGCTGGTGTACTGAAATGGAAGAAATTTACTGTAATGACTATGTATTCAGACACCTAAAAATAGTTAAATTCTCAGCTGTCTAAAAACATACAAAAAAGATATGCCGTATTCATTCTAATTAGCGTACACCCCATTTTTTGAGATGTTGGGAATCCATAATGCAATGTCCTCTCCCCTAATATCAAATTACTGCGACATTTGACGATCTTTTTACATAACATTTTTTCACACATATCTGGAGACTTCATAGCGTTCTTGTATCCTATTGATCACTCGTGAATATTTAAATAGCTGGTAACACTAAGCAAGCTACATTAATAGTACTAAACATGTAGTATATTCAAATGTTGATCGAAATGTGAATGTGTCCAACTCGGACGACACGCTTACTTGGCGTATGCCATTAGCACGCGCAAACAGCGAGACGATGGGGGCACCTTGCGAATATACTACTAGCTATAATGTTGTAAGGGACAGGTTACTATTTATTATCTTGCAGTTTCGTTGTGGCTGAGCAGAGCAACCGCCTGATAAAAAAATATTGTTTTGATTGAATAAAAATAACTGGGATAATACAAAAACAATACATTGATAAATGGTCACAAAATTATTATGTTCTGATAAAAATGCAAGGGTATCAATTCAACATTATCCCAGGCATATTTATGTTTAGGAATATTGCATCTTAGCGCACTTTTGAGGCATAAAGAACACCCTGGTATGCATCAACATACCCTGCTATATTGCTCATTTTATGCGTGCGATGCGGTGCAGACTAGCACAAACATGGTCATATTTTCTTAATTTAAATATGCCTGGGATGATGTTGAATGATGGAACTAACGCATTGAGGTATCAAATTTAGGAAAAACTCAAGTTATAATGGCGAAATCGAGATGGGTCCGGATTCGACACAAGACAAGTGTGCTGATGATCAAATCCGGCATTGATCATCAGCAGCCCCGTTTGCCTGCTGATGATCAATGCCGGATTTGCTTGTTGGCGTCATCGTCCACTTGCTCGCTGGTGAGCGATGTCGGACTCGCCGTAGTCCGCTTGCTTGCTGCTCGAAATCTTGGCAAATGGGGAGGTCAATTTTTAGCAGAGTTACAAGACTAATATTCCTCACATGACATTTTGATGCATGTCAGATCTATGTAAATATCTCTATCCTTTATCCTTTACTGTAACGTTGAATGTCATCCAGTTTTTTTTTACAGAAAATCTACTTTGATACGCAAAATTGTCATCTCAGATGTAACCAGATCTGTAATTTCAAATAACTTGCGATCTGTCAACCAGTCGTCATGAATCTTTGTTAGCTGTACTGTGCATACATCCTGTAGATATCCAGTCGTCATGAATCTTTGTTAGCTGTACTGTGCATACATCCTGTAGATATCCAGTCGTCATGAATCTTTGTTAGCTGTACTGTGCATACATCCTGTAGATATCCAGTCGTCATGAATCTTTGTTAGCTGTACTGTGCATACATCCTGTAGATATCCAGTCGTCATGAATCTTTGTTAGCTGTACTGTGCATACATCCTGTAGATATCCAGTCGTCATGAATCTTTGTTAGCTGTACTGTGCATACATCCTGTAGATATCCAGTCGTCATGAATCTTTGTTAGCTGTACTGTGCATACATCCTGTAGATATCCAGTCGTCATGTCAACTGACTGTCTTTGTTAGCTGTACTGTATACTGTGCATACATCCTGTAGATATCCAGTTGTCACGAGTCTTTGTTAGCTGTACTGTGCATACATCCTGTAGATATCCAGTCGTCATGAATCTTTGTTAGCTGTACTGTGCATACATCCTGTAGATATCCAGTCGTCATGAGTCTTTGTTAGCTGTACTGTGCATACATCCTGTAGATATCCAGTTGTCATGAGTCTTTGTTAGCTGTACTGTGCATACATCCTGTAGATATCCAGTTGTCATGAATCTTTGTTAGCTGTACTGTGCATACATCCTGTAGATATCCAGTTGTCACGAATCTTTGTTAGCTGTACTGTGCATACATCCTGTAGATATCCAGTTGTCACGAGTCTTTGTTAGCTGTACTGTGCATACATCCTGTAGATATCCAGTTGTCACGAGTCTTTGTTAGCTGTACTGTGCATACATCCTGTAGATATCCAGTTGTCACGAGTCTTTGTTAGCTGTACTGTGCATACATCCTGTAGATATCCAGTTGTCATGAGTCTTTGTTAGCTGTACTGTGCATACATCCTGTAGATATCCAGTTGTCACGAGTCTTTGTTAGCTGTACTGTGCATACATCCTGTAGATATCCAGTTGTCACGAGTCTTTGTTAGCTGTACTGTGCATACATCCTGTAGATATCCAGTTGTCACGAGTCTTTGTTAGCTGTACTGTGCATACATCCTGTAGATATCCAGTTGTCATGAGTCTTTGTTAGCTGTACTGTGCATACATCCTGTAGATATCCAGTTGTCACGAGTCTTTGTTAGCTGTACTGTGCATACATCCTGTAGATATCCAGTTGTCACGAGTCTGTTAGCTGTACTGTGCATACATCCTGTAGATATCCAGTTGTCACGAGTCTTTGTTAGCTGTACTGTGCATACATCCTGTAGATATCCAGTTGTCACGAGTCTTTGTTAGCTGTACTGTGCATACATCCTGTAGATATCCAGTTGTCACGAGTCTTTGTTAGCTGTACTGTGCATACATCCTGTAGATATCCAGTTGTCACGAGTCTTTGTTAGCTATACTGTGCATACATCCTGTAGATATCCAGTTGTCAAGAGTCTGTTAGCTGTACTGTGCATACATCCTGTAGATATCCAGTTGTCATGAGTCTTTGTTATCTGTACTGTGCATACATCCTGTAGATATCCAGTTGTCATGAGTCTTTGTTAGCTGTACTGTGCATACATCCTGTAGATATCCAGTTGTCACGAGTCTTTGTTAGCTGTACTGTGCATACATCCTGTAGATATCCAGTTGTCACGAGTCTTTGTTAGCTGTACTGTGCATACATCCTGTAGATATCCAGTTGTCACGAGTCTTTGTTAGCTGTACTGTGCATACATCCTGTAGATATCCAGTTGTCATGAGTCTTTGTTAGCTGTACTGTGCATACATCCTGTAGATATCCAGTTGTCATGAGTCTTTGTTAGCTGTACTGTGCATACATCCTGTAGATATCCAGTTGTCATGAGTCTTTGTTAGCTGTACTGTGCATACATCCTGTAGATATCCAGTTGTCATGAGTCTTTGTTAGCTGTACTGTGCATACATCCTGTAGATATCCAGTTGTCACGAGTCTTTGTTAGCTGTACTGTGCATACATCCTGTAGATATCCAGTTGTCACGAGTCTTTGTTAGCTGTACTGTGCATACATCCTGTAGATATCCAGTTGTCACGAGTCTTTGTTAGCTGTACTGTGCATACATCCTGTAGATATCCAGTTGTCACGAGTCTTTGTTAGCTGTACTGTGCATACATCCTGTAGATATCCAGTTGTCACGAGTCTTTGTTAGCTGTACTGTGCATACATCCTGTAGATATCCAGTTGTCATGAGTCTTTGTTAGCTGTACTGTGCATACATCCTGTAGATATCCAGTTGTCACGAGTCTTTGTTAGCTGTACTGTGCATACATCCTGTAGATATCCAGTTGTCACGAGTCTTTGTTAGCTATACTGTGCATACATCCTGTAGATATCCAGTTGTCACGAGTCTTTGTTAGCTGTACTGTGCATACATCCTGTAGATATCCAGTTGTCATGAGTCTTTGTTATCTGTACTGTGCATACATCCTGTAAATATCCAGTTGTCATGAGTCTTTGTTAGCTGTACTGTGCATACATCCTGTAGATATCCAGTTGTCATGAGTCTTTGTTAGCTGTACTGTGCATACATCCTGTAAATATCCAGTTGTCATGAGTCTTTGTTAGCTGTACTGTGCATACATCCTGTAGATATCCAGTTGTCACGAGTCTTTGTTAGCTGTACTGTGCATACATCCTGTAGATATCCAGTTGTCATGAGTCTTTGTTATCTGTACTGTGCATACATCCTGTAAATATCCAGTTGTCATGAGTCTTTGTTAGCTATACTGTGCATACATCCTGTAGATATCCAGTTGTCAAGAGTCTGTTAGCTGTACTGTGCATACATCCTGTAGATATCCAGTTGTCATGAGTCTTTGTTATCTGTACTGTGCATACATCCTGTAGATATCCAGTTGTCAGGAGTCTTTGTTAGCTGTACTGTGCATACATCCTGTGGATATCCAGTTGTCACGAGTCTTTGTTAGCTGTACTGTGCATACATCCTGTAGATATCCAGTTGTCATGAGTCTTTGTTAGCTGTACTGTGCATACATCCTGTAGATATCCAGTTGTCACGAATCTTTGTTAGCTGTACTGTGCATACATCCTGTAGATATCCAGTTGTCACGAGTCTTTGTTAGCTGTACTGTGCATACATCCTGTAGATATCCAGTTGTCATGAGTCTTTGTTAGCTGTACTGTGCATACATCCTGTAGATATCCAGTTGTCACGAGTCTTTGTTAGCTGTACTGTGCATACATCCTGTAGATATCCAGTTGTCACGAGTCTTTGTTAGCATTACTGTGCATACATCCTGTAGATATCCAGTTGTCATGAGTCTTTGTTAGCATTACTGTGCATACATCCTGTAGATATCCAGTTGTCACGAGTCTTTGTTAGCTGTACTGTGCATACATCCTGTAGATATCCAGTTGTCACGAGTCTTTGTTAGCTATACTGTGCATACATCCTGTAGATATCCAGTTGTCACGAGTCTGTTAGCTGTACTGTGCATACATCCTGTAGATATCCAGTTGTCATGAGTCTTTGTTATCTGTACTGTGCATACATCCTGTAAATATCCAGTTGTCATGAGTCTTTGTTAGCTATACTGTGCATACATCCTGTAGATATCCAGTTGTCATGAGTCTTTGTTATCTGTACTGTGCATACATCCTGTAAATATCCAGTTGTCATGAGTCTTTGTTAGCTGTACTGTGCATACATCCTGTAGATATCCACATTATTCTGTTTGAAAGCAATTATTGAAATAATTAAATATTGAAGTTGGTCATCTGTCATATAATGATATACAAGCGAACCTCGCTTTACAGTCGCCTCGGTAGTACAGCCACCTCGCAATTAAGGTCACCCTAGGAGAGTTCCAAATGATTTCCGTAACAGTAAGTTATAGGGAATTGGTCTCACTAATGCAGCCACCCTGCCATTCAGGTCACTTGCCCAGTCCCAACGGTGGCCTTAATACAGGTTCCACTGAGCGCGTCTTGTCATTGCACTAGAGAACATTCCAGACTGTCTCACTGGGAAAACATTCCTCCTCAGCTATCTGTTCCACTTCATCATGTTACACGGCACCATTCTCTGTGTAGTATTTTGCCCCTTGGGGTGATTCTCTCTGTTTAGTGTTTTGCCCCTTGGGGTGATTCTCTCTGTGTAGTGTTTTGCCCCTTGGGGTATTTACTGGATGCAGGCTAAGGGCTGGTGAGTGAATGCCAGACTGTGTCAAGTCAGATTGTATCAGGATGTATGTACTGGTGAACTTGTAGTTAGCACAGTTGCTGGTTGAAACTGATGTCTGACAGTGTTCATTGTACCCTTGGACCTGGCGCTTTCAAAAACATGTCTGAGACTTTGCGACAGTTGCTTGGTTATGTCCTGATATGCTCTGTTATGTTGGAGAGGGGTGACGGAGTGTGGGGTTGGGGATAACACCTAAAAAACCCTTGGATTTGGTTGGGTTTCTGTCCAATGTGATCACAGACAAGATAATTTTTGATTTACAAAATCCTAGTTTGATTTGTGTAACTTGGAAACGTGGTGCATTGTCTTCACCAGAGCAGCAGTTTACAAATGGTGTTAACGTAAATATTTAACATTTTTTATCTGAAAAGTTCTGGTTACAAACTTGTATTCAGTTAAACATGATCTTTGCAGTTTGATCTGTCCATGTGTTGGTTGCCGAGTTACCAGTTCTCTCTCATTGCTCCTTTCTTTAGGATTCCTTCTAAATGGTTAAAGATATTGACCAGTCAGTGACTTAAAATCTTCAACCAATACAACCAGCCCTTGTGAGAGTCGCTGGTTGATGACATATCCACTCAACACCCTCTTTGAAGGTACAGAGAGTAGGGCAAGAGACACAAAGAGAATGACAGATTCTGTTTCTGGAATGGGGCATTTCAAAGGGAATAATTGCCTTTGAAATGCTAACATTCAAACCTTCACTGGTAAAGTTATCAATAAATGATCACATTTACATCAGCATGTCTACAACGGCCTCGTGAGCGATCAGATAGACGTGTGATATAATATAACTTGAACTGATTTCAAGTTCCTGCAGACAATTGTGGGAGTTAGACCGATTCATTGTATTTTAGTATATTTTATGTGGTCTATGATTTGAGCTATATATGCCATATTTATGTATTAAAATACATGTTTTTGGATCTATAAATTCCATCTTTTTTATTTTAAAGTTTGTTGTTAAATAAATTTGTTTCATTTTATTTTATGTTGTTCAAGTTTGCAACAAAGATTGACACAGTGACACATCATGAACAATCAATGGGTTGATGCTGTATTGAGTAACTACATTAGTTATTTAATAGTATTATTTCACCGGCAAAATGGGATGGCCATGTAAACTAGAGCCAAAAACCTGCATAGAGGATTGATACATTGTATTTACTTGACAAGAATAAACACACTTCACTTGACAACAAGGACATATTTAATGACCCAGCAGGAATAACAAGCATCGGACATATTGCATGCTGATGTCCCTGACAATGATAGCGAAGGAGGTGTTTATCAACAAAATCAGTTTATATAATATCGCACAACACCCGTTTCCACTTCTGTCTACTTACATTTACAGGTAACAGTTACAACCGACTTAATATATAGACTTACTGATCACATGGTCTGATAACATACCTGCAGGACCATTAGTTGGGACACATATGACTTACACCTGACTGGATCACCCCTTGGATAAGTGCCCTGTGTTTTGTCACCCTTTGAAAAGGTAGAACGCCTGAAGTAACGTCTGCAAGTCACCCCCTCTTTTGCTGGCTTCAGTTCACTTCATAGTAGAATACCCCACAAATTACCCCGCCCCCATTGTGAGATATGAAATCATACAGAAATTAATCATGAATGATCAGCTAATCATGAGGCGTGTCATGTGAAATGTTGCTACACTGATATTTGGTAGAGATTCTGTCTTCACATCTGTTGCATTACTGTTTTGTGTATCTATACAAATATGTTGCATTTACATATATGTACAATATACTATTTTTTATGTTAAATACAAATAAACTTGATCAAAATGTGCTCTATTAAATTGTTAAATATTCAAATTGCAGGCAGCTGACATAAATCACAAACCATGTGCTGGTTTTGTGGCTTTCTTTTCATAACCCATGGTCAAAATCTGCTGGGTAGATTAATTTCATGGCCAAATACACAATTTAGTAGGTCAACTTTTTATTTTAATCTTACACTGCCAATAAAATAAACAATTACAAAATAACTTTAAATGTTGTATATATGATTCTAAGGTAGGTTTAATCTGTATGATTACATCAAAGTCTCTTATATACATCAAAGTCTGCACAGCTAGTATATATAACAGTTACACTACTTCATTCTGCTGTTTGCTCTTGTTGAGATGCTCTACTGAAATATCCTTAGCAAGAAAGGTTTACAAGATATTACTGGGCAGTGATGACTTATGGACTACAAACACTTGACTTAATTACGATTAGACCATGCTTGAGAAGATATAGAAAGTCTATAATTATTTGGTATTTATAACTGCCACTCTGGCCTATATATTATATGTTTGAATGATCACAAATCTGCCTGAGAAGAAATCAAATAAACTGACTGGAGTCAGGCTAGGGGCAGAATACAGCCTCATTAACTGATTAAGGGTAGCATATAAATATGGTCTAATCCTAAGCATGTTAGTCATTGAAGTTAACACTAGTTTCATTATGTTTCTCTTTCTGTACATTGTAGTCGATTACATTTTGAAATTAACGTACAATTTTGATTCCACAATAGGGAAGTCAAACCGTTTGTCTGAGACCTGTCATTCAGCTGCGAATTTAACAAATTGCAAAATTCTCGCTATCTTTGAAAGCAAATCAGGTTATAACAAAGGTCACTCCAATTGTAGCAGAGAACTGCAGGTAACATGAACTTATAATGAATGGAATTTGCTTCCAATGATCACGTTGTTATCATGAAAACATGCACGCTTACTAGTTCTCAAGGGAAGGTATCGTGTATTTAGCTTTCGATTGGCACTGTGCGATCCACTTGGCAGCTGAAGTAGGCACAGGTAGAGCACTCACTTTCATGCACTTAAATTAACCAGGCTCAATCGGTAACAGGCAATCAATATTATGTGGAATACCACATGTCATTAGGCAGTATTTGATGATGTCCAATGTTGCTCTTGGTACCGATCTAGGTGTGGATTTGTGTTTTTCTCAGTACTGCAGTTTGTGGTTGAGACAGCGAAATAAAACAATAAAACAATAGTCAAAGTGCATCGGGGCAGAGGTCTGTGACATGACCTTTGTAAATTGGCCAGTGGTTTGATAGGTATTCCTTCTGATTGTGGCTCTGGGTTATGGGATATTGTTAATATACCTGTTGTAGATATTATTGTACAGATCAGTCTCTGCCTTTGTTGTGAAATTGGATAATTAATTATGTGATTGTAGATGTCTGGGAATTACTTGTATGAAAATGCTTGTGTAATTATACCAGTGTTTATACTTATGTAGGCTGTGAAGGGATTATAGTACGATGACATTTGAATTCTTAAAATGCCCATGAAGCATATGCCAAATTTCTTTGAAAAAAGGCGAGAACCCATGTTTGAATCCTGTGCTGTTGTTTCAAACCTTGGGCAGTTTCGTTCACCCTACATTGCTCCAGTTCACTCAGCTATATGAATGAGTACCTGGCTATAGAGAGTATAGACAGTGGTAGATATTTATGTATGAATAGTCTTTGCGCATTAATTGCAATGGGGGATATTTGTGTACAAATTGTCTGCGCATTAATTGCAGTGTGGCTGGATGCTTCCTGGAGAAGTCGAGATGGTGTTCGGTTGAACAGGTCTGCCAGGGAGTAAAGTGTAAAGCGCTTTGAACAGTCCTTAGGACTGGATACTGCACAATTTACGACCTTACCTTTAGCTTTTACTTTTCTCCCTATAGCAGTCTGTGCCAATACATAGGTAGATAGCATAGAGGCACCTGTGTGTGTCTTCAATGCTTGGTGGACATCTGGTCATGACTCATGGGGTAGTAGGTTAGAGGCACCAGTACCTCAACTCACAAGTCTCTAGGTGAACAGTCTCCTTTAGAGAGACCATCTGCCAGACATCTCTCAAGTGTGAACTCATAACATGCTACTTGAATGTAGGCGAAAAAGGGTGTAGGTTTAGGAAATGAGACAGAAAGACGGAAACAGGAAAGGGGCTCGCTGAAAAGAGGGAGAAGGATTGGCAAGCTGCAGGCAGGCTTTTGGCGACCAGAGGTTATAAACTGTACATACTGATCTGTGTATTTAGAGAGAAGGTTATAAAATGTACATACTGAATCACTGATGCATATTTAGAGCTCTAGAAGGTTATAAAATGTATGTACCGATATGTATTTAATTTTTATAATATTTCAAATATATATACTCTGTAAGTGTTTGTTTTAACTTAAGTGTTTAATTTTCAATATGGAATATATCCTTAAGTCGTTCTGCACGTTGACTCACTTTATAATATTGATTTGAATATTTGCTGCTAGATCGACTGCCACGAGGTGAAACGGCCCACTGCATAGCTACGTTGTGTAAGCAACTCTATATAATTGCTAATTGCGATGACATGTGAATGCAGTTAGTAAGCACACACACTGACATTTATGGGTTTCCTCTGCTTGCTATCCATCAATGAAATGTCGCAGTAGCACAGTCAATCATACTGTGCCTTATTTATTGGTTTTGGATTTCTGTGACTGTCCACGGTGCATATATATATATATATGCTAATAGGGCAGATATCAGCGCCGGGTAATGTTGCATGCTGGCCGTTATCATTTTGTGGGAGCAGTAATTACTGTGGTTCCTTTTCCTGCTGGTGCTTTTATTTTCTCAGATTTCATGACATTCCAATCTACAAACCGTCTATTCTTCATATGAAGTACACCGTAACACTGGTTAACACCAGCAGAATAACTTGTAGGTTATTGTATTGTAGCACTTTTGGTCAGAAAGACCGTAACAATACCAGTGTGTTGAGAGTGGTAGCGTTATTTGATGTAATCTGCCTTTCCCTGTTTCCTGTTATGACATAGTTGTGTAGTCTGAACTCCAATTTGGGTTGATAAAGGGTTACATCAGGAATGATGAATACATATATATGTGGATGTAGTGGTGGAACCTTATACGTGGATGTAGTGGTGGAACCTTACACGTGGATGTAGTGGTGGAACGTTACACGTGGATGTAGTGGTGGAACCTTATACGTGGATGTAGTGGTGGAACCTTACACGTGGATGTAGTGGTGGAACCTTACATGTGGATGTAGTGGTGGAACCTTACACGTGGATGTAGTGGTGGAACCTTACACGTGGATGTAGTTGGAACCTTACACGTGGATGTAGTGGTTACCTTACACGTGGATGTAGTGGTGAAACCTTACACATGGATGTAGTGGTGGAACCTTACACGTGGATGTAGTTGGAACCTTATACATGGATGTAGGTGGAACCTTACACGTGGATGTAGGTGGAACTTTACGCGTGGATGTAGGTGGAACCTTACACGTGGATGTAGTGGTGGAACCTTACATGTGGATGTAGTGGTGGAACCTTACACGTGGATGTAGTTGGAACCTTACACGTGGATGTAGTGGTGGAACCTTATACGTGGATGTAGTGGTGGAACCTTATACGTGGATGTAGTGGTGGAACCTTATATGTGGATGTAGTGGTGGAACCTTACACGTGGATGTAGTGGTGGAACCTTATACTTGGATGTAGTGGTGGGACCTTACACTTGGATGTAGGTGGAACCTTACACGTGGATGTAGTGGTGGAACCTTAAACGTGGATGTAGTGGTGGAACCTTACATGTGGATGTAGTGGTGGAACCTTATACGTGAATGTAGTGGTGGAACCTTATACATGGATGTAGTGGTGGAACCTTATACATGGATGTAGTGGTAGAACCTTACACGTGGATGTAGTGGTGGAACCTAACATGTGGATGTAGGTGGACCCTTACACGTGGATGTAGTGGTGGAACTTTACACGTGGATGTAGTGGTGGAACCTTACATGTGGATGTAGTGGTGGAACCTTACATGTGGATGTAGGTGGACCCTTACACGTGGATGTAGTGGTGGAACCTTATGTGTGGATGTAGCGGTGGAACCTTACATGTGGATGTAGGTGGACCCTTACACGTGGATGTAGTGGTGGAACCTTACACGTGGATGTAGTGGTGGAACCTTACATGTGGATGTAGTGGTGGATCCTTACACGTGGATGTAGTGGGGGAACCTTACATGTGGATGTAATGATGGAACCTTACACGTGGATGTAGTGGTGGAACCTTACATGTGGATGTAGTGGTGGAACCTTACATGTGGATGTAGTGGTGGAACCTTACATGTGGATGTAGTGGTGGAATCTTATACGTGGATGTAGTGGTGGAACCTTACACGTGTATGTAGGTGGAACCTTATATGTGGATGTAGTGGTGGAACCTTACAAGTGGATGTAGATGGAACCTTATACATGGATGTAGTGGTGGAATCTTACAAGTGGATGAAGGTGGAACCTTATATGTGGATGTAGTGGTCCAACCTTATACGTGGATGTAGGTGGAACCTTATACGTGGATGTAGTGGTGGAACCTTACACGTGGATGTAGTGGTGGTGGAACCTTACACGTGGATGTAGGTGGAACCTTATATGTGGATGTAGTTGTCCAACCTTATACGTGGATGTAGTGGTGGAACCTTTACACGTGGATGTAGGTGGAACCTTACACATGGATGTAGGTGGAACCTTACACGTGGATGTAGGTGGAACCTTACACGTGGATGTAGGTGGATCCTTACACGTGGATGTAGGTGGAACCTTACACGTGGATGTAGGTGGAACTTTACGCGTGGATGTAGGTGGAACCTTACACGTGGATGTAAGTGGAACCTTACACGTGGATGTAGGTGGAACCTTACACGTGGATGTAGGTGGAAGCTTACACGTGGATGTAGGAGGAACCTTACACGTGGATGTAGGTGGAACCTTACACGTGGATGTAGGAGGAACCTTACACGTGGATGTAGGTGGAACCTTAATGTGGATTTAGGAGGAACCTTACACGTGGATGTCGGTGGAACCTTACACGTGAATGTAGGAGGAACCTTACACGTGGATGTAGGAGGAACCTTACACGTGGATGTAGTGGTGGAACCTTACATGTGGATGTAGGTGGACCCTTACACGTGGATGTAGTGGTGGAACTTTACACGTGGATGTAGTGGTGGAACCTTACATGTGGATGTAGTGGTGGAACCTTACATGTGGATGTAGGTGGACCCTTACACGTGGATGTAGTGGTGGAACCTTACGTGTGGATGTAGCGGTGGAACCTTTCATGTGGATGTAGGTGGACCCTTACACGTGGATGTAGTGGTGGAACCTTACACGTGGATGTAGTGGTGGAACCTTACATGTGGATGTAGTGGTGGACCCTTACACGTGGATATAATGGTGGAACCTTACATGTGGATGTAGTGGTGGAATCTTATACGTGGATGTAGTGGTGGAACCTTACACATGTATGTAGGTGGAACCTTATATGTGGATGTAGTGGTGGAACCGTACACGTGTATGTAGGTGGAACCTTATACGTGGATGTAGTGGTGGAACCTTACACGTGGATGTAGTGGTGGTGGAACCTTACACGTGGATGTAGGTGGAACCTTATATGTGGATGTAGTGGTCCAACCTTATACGTGGATGTAGTGGTGGAACCTTACACGTGGATGTAGGTGGAACCTTACACATGGATGTAGGTGGAACCTTACACGTGGATGTAGGTGGATCCTTACACATGGATGTAGGTGGAACCTTACACGTGGATGTAGGTGGAACTTTACGCGTGGATTTAGGTGGAACCTTACACGTGGATGTAGGTGGAACTTTATACGTGGATGTAGGTGGAACCTTACACGTGGATGTAGGTGGAACCTTACACGTGGATGTAGGAAGAACCTTACATGTGGATGTAGGTGGAACCTTACACGTGGATGTAGGTGGAACCTTACACGTGGATGTAGGAGGAACCTTACATGTGGATGTAGGTGGAACCTTACACGTGGATGTAGGTGGAACCTTACACGTGGATGTAGGAGGAACCTTACACGTGGATGTAGGTGGAACCTTACACGTGGATGTAGGTGGAACCTTACACGTGGATGTAGGTGGAACCTTACACGTGGATGTAGGAGGAACCTTACACGTGGATGTAGGTGGAACCTTACACGTGGATGTAGGTGGAACCTTACACGTGGATGTAGGAGGAACCTTACACGTGGATGTAGGTGGAACCTTACACGTGGATGTAGGTGGAACCTTACACGTGGATGTAGGAGGAACCTTACATGTGGATGTAGGTGGAACCTTACACGTGGATGTAGGAGGAACCTTACACGTGGATGTCGGTGGAACCTTACACGTGGATGTAGGAGGAACCTTACACGTGGATGTAGGAGGAATCTTACACGTGGATGTGGTGGTGGAACCTTATTTGTTATTTTATTCCTATTTTATGTCTGACTTAAAACATTATATTTTTAATTGTATGGCAGAGTGCAGTGGTGCAATGGGAAGAGCTTCAGACTCTCGACTGAGAGAACCATGCTTTGAATCCTGTGCTTTGGTGTTGAAACATGGGCAAGTTCGTTCACTCTATGTTGCTCCTCACTCAGCTGTATGAATGAGTACCTGGCTGTAGACAGTGGTGAAAATTTGTTGAAGGTCTGCCAGGGAGTACAGAGTAAAGCGCTTTGAGCAGTCCTGAGGATACTATTTAAGAACTCACATTTTTTACCTTTTATGGCCAGCATACAAAAACTGTCTCTCCGTTTGTTTGCATGGATACATGTATTTGCGGCATTGTGTGCCTCTGTGTGTGTGTGTGTGTGTGTGTGTGTGTGTGTGTGTGTGTGTGTGTGTGTGTGTGTGTGTGTGTGTGTGTGTGTGTGTGTGCATACGTACGTGCATGCGTTCGTGTGCATTAATGCATGCCTTTTGAAATATTTTTTATATAAATAGTACATTTTATTTCCCCCCATCTTTCCTGTCGACAGCTGTCAGTGCTGATAGTGTGACAACATAGATGGCTGTACACATATGTTGCATGATAAGTTCACAAAGCTGTCAGTCTACTCATATCAGCTGGCATTGTCGTCTTCAAAACTCTGGATGAGTGTCATCTCTCTCCATCATGGCTGTAATTTTGACACACAAGAAGCATCAAGCTAGATTGCTGAGAGTGTGAAACACCGGGAGCTGTGTTCACACGGCCCTATATAACACATGGGAACCAAACTGTCTGTTAAAAGCACAACCAAAACATTTTAAAGTATTCATGTTGGTGCCATGTTATAATTGAAAGTTGATTTTTTGATCACTAAATTCTCCTGGAATACTCGTAATAGATAAAATATGAGAGTTAAACATTACCTCTAAGGTGGGTTCAGCAGCAGGACCAGAAGTGTGCAACCCAAACTCATCTTACAGGGTTAATTATTACAATATGATGAACTGGTTTATCAAATTTGACTGGAAATTACCTAAGTTTATTCCACACAAAATGCCTCCAAAATGTCATGCAAATTATTCTGACCATAAAAACTGGCCAACAAAGAACTACTAAAATACCCGCACGAACTAACATGAATGGCCTATTAGCCACAAGAAGAGATGGATCGGTCATGTTTTAAGAAACGTGGAGGACGATGTAACCAAGACACAGCCCTCCCTGTCTGTGATGGATGCCTGAAGGAAAAAGAAACAGAGTATGACCCAAAAACAACCGAAAGAAGAACCGTGTAACTGTAAAATTGCACTTAGACTGGGGCCAGGCTCTTGTCTGCCAGTAGACATGACGAGTATTACGTAAGTTAAGCAAAGAATACTGGCATTTACATTGGATCTGATGGTAAAAACAGGGACTATAAACCTTATCAATCACAATATCTCACATATCATTCCAGGTCATTGTATAATCCTGCTTCGTCCGGATCCGGCCGACATCGTTTGCCCCGGAGATATCAACTTGCTGCTTCAGATGATTGTTCTCGATTGCCTGCTAATCTGATTGTGCATCACCGAATGGCTGATTCAATTTGTCTACTTAATGCACGGGTCCCTGAATGTTGCCCTGTCCCAGTGATGTTCAAACATGATGAATGGTGTTGTCGAGGCCTGAACAATCTGTGCTGCACAAAGAGCCCCATCGCTGGGCCAATTGTCCATCCAGGTGTCTGCATTATGTAGATAAACTCCTCTGATTGAGAATTCTCTGGCACCAACTAATCATACTCGCATTGAATCACAGACGTGCATGTGGCAGCATTTGTGGAACGTTAAGTTGCCACGATGTTCACTTATTGTTGTTTGTAGCAGATTTATAATATGAAACATTGAGATAACATTTTATTCTTGCGTGCTATGCCAATTTTTAAAACTGCATTCCATAACATTATTATTTACTGACATTAATTAGTTTAATGGTAGACAATGTTGTGCTCTGGTATAAATTGATAATATCCTGCAATACAGTAACCCACAGACCCAATAGGGACAGTAGCCTACCTGAGACTCACATATTGCTTTAATAAACCATGGCCATCAGTGCAGCCCAGTTACATTTTAAGAAGACACGACATTAATAAAAATTGTAAAATAATTATATTTTTTATCTATTCTATTTTACTTAGATTATAATGAGTTTGTTTTCAGATATTGAAATCTAAATTTTGTAACGATGACAGTTGTAGTCAAGAAAATTTTCTGAAATGCTTATGAAAAGTAATTTGTGTATTGTGCATTGTTGTTTATAAGTCGTAGAAATTATGTAGTCTTAAACAATGTAAAAAGTGCAAGTGTTTAATGGCAAAGAAGTGCACAATGACTATAATTAGTGCATATCTCATGGAATCGAATGTCTAATAATTGTAGCATCTGACATTCCTTTTGGCATCAACGTGGACGTAGACAATGTCATGCTGCAAGACAGTACTGACAGCAGGAGATGAGATGACAGATGCCTTGCCTGCAATGACAGCTGACCAGTAGACTGTACAACATATCAGTTGGATGTGACTAGTCCATTGTTACTGCAGACAAGAATGAAGACCCTCCCAATGGTGTTGTGATGGTGATGTACCCGCAGCTAACCTTTGGTCTTAACCTCTTTCCGAGCAGTCGAATGTATCTGTCTTGAAATAGAGTCCACATGTGCATGCAATTCTGGCCTACTAATAGCAAAGTTTGGTGTCTGAACTGCTGGGAGTGTCCATCATCTTAAAGGAGGAATTGTACTTCTTATTTCTCATTTATTACATAGTTTTGTGCTCACAGTTTTGATCAACAATGTTTTTCTAAAGATAAGATGTCAACCTGCAATGATCTCTCACGTATATATTATATTTACTACTAAAACTGACTCAGTGGTTTGGTGTTCGCCTAGTTAAGAGAGGAATTGGGTTCAAACATTGCGCATTGGACAACCCAGTTGTATTGTCCAAATTGGATATAACTTGTTTGGTCTGAAGTTTGGATAATAAAAAATCAAGCGTTTTGCATAGGTTCAAACCCACCTCAAGCCATCAACATGTGGTGTGGCTCTGTGGGCCTTACTAGTTATAACGATCCAAATGGTTTCTAAAAACACAGCCATAGCCACCTGATGCAACTGATGTTACATGGTTGCCAAGACGTAACACAGCACACTGCCTAATTGTGAATTTCTGGGTATGATATTTACAGTAGCATTACTATGTGCAATGATATATATGTTACACTCAATAGGTGGCACCACTATACCAGTTTATTTCCACAACAACACATGATGATGATGAGACCACCATCCACCCATGCAGTGTGCTGTACGTTCAGATGACTACAAATTTACGCGACCACCCCTTAGCTTATATATGACACATATGTACAGGAAGTTGCAAGCATGAGTCTGTGGATGAGACACAACAGGGCCCTTCTACCTGTCTGCCAGGGGAAGTATGAGAGAGCATATATGTGTAAGCTCTCATGGACTGTCTGTCACCAACAGTGTGAATGCAGTGCTAAAGCACCACATATACACTCTCATTGTGACGAGGTTAACACAGTTGATCAGAAAAAGAAGATGCCTGATAGCATTCTTATCAGTAGCAGTATGAGAGATAATTAATGGAAGAAACATTTGTAGCAGATAAAAATGGTTGTTTTGATCTTGCCAAAATGCTGATCAATGCATCAGCATGTGCACTAGCCAGAGACCAGGAGCCTATGGACTGATGACTAGCCCCAATTGGGCTGTGACATGTTGATTTATGGAGAATACACACTCATCCTGGCCACTTCACACGCAGTCTTTGTACCCGAGGTAGATATTAACACACATCAACCTAGCGACAATCACACTGTCCTTCATGGCATATGCTCATAAACAGCTGATTAGTTCCTCCATCGACACTATATTGGTTGCATGCACTTGCTGTTCTTTGGCACTTTTAATTTTCGAAGCTCTAAATTAGCCCTGTGCTACCTTGACTGTATCTTAAGGCCAGGCTGACATTGTTAATGTTTGAAGAAAAGACAAATCCATGAGGAAACTGCAATGTTCACGTTGTCATTGTTACTGAATGAAATCATAAATGGAGTACTGAAAATCTATACCTTTAACTTGTGCTTAAATTGTAATCCTGTCATGTGCAAACATTATTCATTTATTAAAATATATTGTTTTTGTGTAAAATATTAATGTCCAGACATATTTATATTTGCATTGGAATCATCACCATGTAAAAGCAAGTATTTAGAGAAATAAATTCTATATATTATATTAACTATAGTAACCTGGCTCAGGGCTGGGTGCATCTTACAATGATGTTATATATTAACTATAGTAACCTGGCTCAGGGCTGGGTGCATCTTACAATGATGTTATATATTAACTATAGTAACCTGGCTCAGGGCTTGGTGCATCTTACAATGATGTTATATATTAACTATAGTAACCTGGCTCAGGGCTTGGTGCATCTTACAATTATGTTATATATTAACTATAGTAACCTGGCTCAGGGCTTGGTGCATCTTACAATGATGTTATATATTAACTATAGTAACCTGGCTCAGGGCTTGGTGCATCTTACAATGATGTTATATATTAACTATAGTAACCTGGCTCAGGGCTGGGTGCATCTTACAATGATGTTATATATTAACTATAGTAACCTGGCTCAGGGCTGGGTGCATCTTACAATGATGTTATATATTAACTATAATAACCTGGCTCACGGCTTGGTGCATCTTACAATGATGTTATATATTAACTATAGTAACCTGGCTCACGGCTTGGTGCATCTTACAATGATGTTATATATTAACTATAGTAACCTGGCTCAGGGCTTGGTGCATCTTACAATGATGTTATATATTAACTATAATAACCTGGCTCACGGCTTGGTGCATCTTACAATGATGTTATATATTAACTATAGTAACCTGGCTCACGGCTTGGTGCATCTTACAATGAGGTTATATATTAACTATAGTAACCTGGCTCACGGCTTGGTGCATCTTACAATCATGTTACATATTAATTATAGTAACCTGGCTCAGGGCTTGGTGCATCTTACAATGATGTTATATATTAACTATAGTAACCTGGCTCAGGGCTTGGTGCATCTTACAATGATGTTATATATTAACTATAGTAACGTGGCTCAGGGCTTGGTGCATCTTACAATGATGTTATATATTAACTATAGTAACCTGGCTCAGGGCTGGGTGCATCTTACAATGATGTTATATATTAACTATAGTAACCTGGCTCAGGGCTTGGTGCATCTTACAATGATGTTATATATTAACTATAGTAACCTGGCTCAGGGCTTGGTGCATCTTACAATGATGTTATATATTAACTATAGTAACCTGGCTCAGGGCTTGGTGCATCGTTACAACGATGTTATATATTAACTATAGTAACCTGGCTCAGGGCTTGGTGCATCTTACAATGATGTTATATATTAACTATAGTAACCTGGCTCAGGGCTTGGTGCATCTTACAATGATGTTATATATTAACTATAGTAACCTGGCTCAGGGATGGGTGCATCTTACAATGATGTTATATATTAACTATAGTAACCTGGCTCAGGGCTTGGTGCATCTTACAATGATGTTATATATTAACTATAGTAACCTGGCTCAGGGCTTGGTGCATCTTACAATGATGTTATATATTAACTATAGTAACCTGGCTCAGGGCTGGGGGCATCTTACAATGATGTTATATATTAACTATAGTAACCTGGCTCAGAGCTGGGTGCATCTTACAACGATGTTATATATTAACTATAGTAACCTGGCTCAGGGCTTGGTGCATCTTACAACGATGTTATATATTAACTATAGTAACCTGGCTCAGGGCTGGGTGCATCTTACAACGATGTTATATATTAACTATACTAACCTGGCTCAGGGCTGGGTGCATCTTACAACGATGTTATATATTAACTATACTAACCTGGCTCAGGGCTGGGTGCATCTTACAACGATGTTATATATTAACTATACTAACCTGGCTCAGGGCTGGGTGCATCTTACAGTGATGTTATATATTAACTATAGTAACCTGGCTCAGGGCTGGGTGCATCTTACAATGATGTTATATATTAACTATAGTAACCTGGCTCAGGGCTTGGAGCATCTTACAATGATGTTATATATTAACTATAGTAACCTGGCTCAGGGCTTGGTGCATCTTACAATGATGTTATATATTAACTATAGTAACCTGGCTCAGGGCTTGGTGCATCTTACAATGATGTTATATATTAACTATAGTAACCTGGCTCAGGGCTGGGTGCATCTTACAATGATGTTATATATTAACTATAGTAACCTGGCTCAGGGCTTGGTGCATCTTACAATGATGTTATATATTAACTATAGTAACCTGGCTCAGGGGCTGGGTGCATCTTACAATGATGTTATATATAGTAACTATAGTAACCTGGCTCGGGGCTTGGGGAATTGCATCTTACAATGATGTTATATATTAACTATAGTAACCTGGCTCAGGGCTGGGTGCATCTTACAATGATGTTATATATTAACTATAGTAACCACTGGCTCAGGGCTGGAGTGCATCTTACACAATGATGTTATATATTAACTATAGTAACCTGGCTCAGGGGCTGGAGTGCATCTTACAATGATATTTATATATTAACTATAGTAACCTGGCTCAGAATGGGTGCATCTTAATGATGTTATATATTAACTATAGTAACCTGGCTCAGGGCTGGATTGCATCTTACAATGATGTTATATATTAACTATAGTAACCCTGGCTCAGGGCTGGGTGCATCTTACAACGATGTTATATATTAACTATACTAACCTGGCTCAGGGCTGGGTGCATCTTACAATGATGTTATATATTAACTATAGTAACCTGGCTCAGGGCTGGGTGCATCTTACAATGATGTTATATATTAACTATAGTAACCTGGCTCTGGGCTTGGTGCATCTTACAATGATGTTATATATTAACTATAGTAACCTGGCTCAGGGCTTGGTGCATCTTACAATTATGTTATATATTAACTATAGTAACCTGGCTCAGGGCTTGGTGCATCTTACAATTATGTTATATATTAACTATAGTAACCTGGCTCAGGGCTTGGTGCATCTTACAATGATGTTATATATTAACTATAGTAACCTGGCTCAGGGCTTGGTGCATCTTACAATGATGTTATATATTAACTACAGTAACCTGGCTCAGGGCTTGGTGTATCTTACAATGATGTTATATATTAACTATAGTAACCTGGCTCAGGGCTGGGTGCATCTTACAATGATGTTATATATTAACTATAGTAACCTGGCTCAGGGCTGGGTGCATCTTACAATGATGTTATATATTAACTATAGTAACCTGGCTCAGAGCTGGGTGCATCTTACAACGATGTTATATATTAACTATAGTAACCTGGCTCAGGGCTTGGTGCATCTTACAACGATGTTATATATTAACTATAGTAACCTGGCTCAGGGCTGGGTGCATCTTACAACGATGTTATATATTAACTATACTAACCTGGCTCAGGGCTGGGTGCATCTTACAACGATGTTATATATTAACTATACTAACCTGGCTCAGGGCTGGGTGCATCTTACAACGATGTTATATATTAACTATACTAACCTGGCTCAGGGCTGGGTGCATCTTACAGTGATGTTATATATTAACTATAGTAACCTGGCTCAGGGCTGGGTGCATCTTACAATGATGTTATATATTAACTATAGTAACCTGGCTCAGGGCTTGGAGCATCTTACAATGATGTTATATATTAACTATAGTAACCTGGCTCAGGGCTTGGTGCATCTTACAATGATGTTATATATTAACTATAGTAACCTGGCTCAGGGCTTGGTGCATCTTACAATGATGTTATATATTAACTATAGTAACCTGGCTCAGGGCTGGGTGCATCTTACAATGATGTTATATATTAACTATAGTAACCTGGCTCAGGGCTGGGTGCATCTTACAATGATGTTATATATTAACTATAGTAACCTGGCTCAGGGCTGGGTGCATCTTACAATGATGTTATATATTAACTATAGTAACCTGGCTCAGGGCTGGGTGCATCTTACAATGATGTTATATATTAACTATAGTAACCTGGCTCAGGGCTTGGTGCATCTTACAATGATGTTATATATTAACTATAGTAACCTGGCTCAGGGCTTGGTGCATCTTACAATGATGTTATATATTAACTATAGTAACCTGGCTCAGGGCTGGTGCATCTTACAATGATGTTATATATTAACTATAGTAACCTGGCTCAGGGCTTGGTGCATCTTACAATGATGTTATATATTAACTATAGTAACCTGGCTCAGGGCTTGGTGCATCTTACAATGATGTTATATATTAACTATAGTAACCTGGCTCAGGGCTTGGTGCATCGTTACAACGATGTTATATATTAACTATAGTAACCTGGCTCAGGGCTTGGTGCATCGTTACAACGATGTTATATATTAACTATAGTAACCTGGCTCAGGGCTTGGTGCATCTTACAATGATGTTATATATTAACTATAGTAACCTGGCTCAGGGCTTGGTGCATCTTACAATGATGTTATATATTAACTATAGTAACCTGGCTCAGGGCTGGGTGCATCTTACAATGATGTTATATATTAACTATAGTAACCTGGCTCAGGGCTTGGTGCATCTTACAATGATGTTATATATTAACTATAGTAACCTGGCTCAGGGCTGGGTGCATCTTACAATGATGTTATATATTAACTATAGTAACCTGGCTCAGGGCTGGGTGCATCTTACAATGATGTTATATATTAACTATAGTAACCTGGCTCAGGGCTTGGTGCATCTTACAATGATGTTATATATTAACTATAGTAACCTGGCTCAGGGCTTGGTGCATCTTACAATGATGTTATATATTAACTATAGTAACCTGGCTCAGGGCTTGGTGCATCTTACAATGATGTTATATATTAACTATAGTAACCTGGCTCAGGGCTTGGTGCATCTTACAATGATGTTATATATTAACTATAGTAACCTGGCTCAGGGCTGGGTGCATCTTACAATGATGTTATATATTAACTATAGTAACCTGGCTCAGGGCTGGGTGCATCTTACAATGATGTTATATATTAACTATAGTAACCTGGCTCAGGGCTGGGTGCATCTTACAATGATGTTATATATTAACTATAGTAACCTGGCTCATCTTACAATGATGTTATATACAACTATAGTAACCTTGGCTCAGGGCTGGGTGCATCTTACAATGATGTTATATATTAACTATAGTAACCTGGCTCAGGGCTTGGTGCATCGTTACAACGATGTTATATATTAACTATAGTAACCTGGCTCAGGGCTTGGTGCATCTTACAATGATGTTATATATTAACTATAGTAACCTGAATTGAATAGAAGTGCATCTGTTGCCGGCTAACTTTTGAACGGGGCTCAGTATTCAACTATGATTTAGTGGAAAGTTGAATTGTGCTATGAACTAACTGTAGACTGCAGTGGGTCAGTGCACATCTGTTGGGTTGTGCACCCAAGATGAGATGACTTACTCCAGAACAAGGCATGAACACCTGTGTAGTAAGCATGGGAACCAGGTGGTCGCAGTGTAAGAGACTGGGACCTGGTGCTCAAAGGTACATGATTAATTACCACAGAAGATATGCACAGGCAGGTGTTCTCATGATGGATCTTGAAATCTCCAATGAGATAGTAGTACTGAAACCAAATTATCTTATGCCTTCTTTAATTGTTCTTACAAGTCACCATAGATCTGTATGTATATATGTATGTATGTATGTATATATATATATATATGTATATATATATATATATGCATATATATATATATATATATAATATGTGACTGTGGAATACATGTGTTTCAGTATTTAATCAAAAATAATCATCCAGAGCAAAATACCAAATACTAGTAGTCCAATATTTTGTGTCTCTATTTGTAGCCTGCCTTTCTGGGATATTTGTTAACTTTGATTTTAAGCATATATATATATATATATATATATATATTCACTCTACTAACATTTATACTATCAGCAGATAACTTGTAAAGATAATTTATAATTAAATATATGTTTGTTGAATATATATATATCTGTATACATGTCTATTATCAGTATCTGTAACATAAATATTGTTATCGTGATTTAAATTATCATTAGGTTTACAGCCTGAGGTTACAACAGACTCACACTTGTAACACAGTGTGTGGTGTACGTTATACACAGGTTTTGTTTACTACGACCTGGTGAACTTTAGTTTGGACTCTCATTTGGCTGACACGCCACTTCCCTTTGATGTGATGAATCCAATCATCCTTGTCAGTATGGGGCCATCGTGTCCGTGCCAGCTGCTTATCAAATTATATGTTTCTGATGAAATTATTGACAAACTTGTTAGGAATATATTTGTTTTGACGGCGTCGACTGTGAAGGATTCGGTCTAGAGCATAACTATTTCTGTAGCTGTGTTATATGTGTTGCTGGGAAAGTTTCCAAGCGTTACATGAGTCAGTGTTGTAATATTTGAGGAAAGACCTGATGTGTTGCTGGGATTTAAATTAGCATCTTGTAATTAATGTGGGACACTAATCATGCAACATCCACAAAACATACTAAGCCAACGTTCAGCAGCGTGTTAGTTAGAGTGCTGGACTGTCATTAGCATGGCAGTTAGAGTGCTGGACTGTCAGTAGCATAGCAGTTAGAGTGCTGGACTGTCAGTAGCATGGCAGTTAGAGTGCTGGACTGTCAGTAGCATGGCAGTTAGAGTGCTGGACTGTCAGTAGCATGGCAGTTAGAGTGCTGGACTGTCAGTAAGTAGCATGGCAGTTAGAGTGCTGGACTGTCAGTAGCATGGCAGTAGGGTGCCGGACCGTCAGCAGCATGGCAATTAGACTGTCAGTACCGCAGCAAGCAGCAATGGCAGTTGACCGTCAGCAGCATGGTCTGGTCAGCTGTCAGTAGCATGGCAGCCAGAGTGCTGAAGTGTCAGTGGCATGGCAGTTAGTAGCTGGACTGTCGCAGCATGGCAATAGAGTGCTGGACTCAGTGGCAGTTAGAGTGCTGGACTGTCAGTAGCATCAGTTAGAGTGCTGGACTGTCAGTAGCATGGCAGTTAGAGTGCTGGACTGTCAGTAGCATGGCAGTTAGAGTGCTGGACTGTCAGTAGCATGGCAGTTAGAGTGCTGGACTGTCAGTAGCATGGCAGTTAGAGTGCTGGACTGTCAGTAGCATGGCAGTTAGAGTGCTGGACTGTCAGTAGCATGGCAATTAGAGTACTGGACTGTCAGTAGCATGGCAGTTAGAGTGCTGGACTGTCAGTAAGTAGCATGGCAGTTAGAGTGCTGGACTGTCAGTAGCATGGCTGTTAGAGTGCTGGACTGTCAGTAGCATGGCAGTTAGAGTGCTGGACTGTCAGTAAGTAACATGGCAGTTAGAGTGCTGGACTGTCAGTAGCATGGCAGTTAGAGTGCTGGACTGTCAGTAGCATGCATGGCTGTTAGAGTGCTGGACTGTCAGTAGCATGGCAGTTAGAGTGCTGGACTGTCGGTAGCATGGCAGTTACAGTGCTGGACTGTCGGTAGCATGGCTGTTAGAGTACTGGACTGTCAGTAGCATGGCAGTTAGAGTGCTGGACTGTCAGTAGCATGGCTGTTAGAGTGCTGGACTGTCAGTAGCATGGCTGTTAGAGTGCTGGACTGTCAGTAGCATGGCTGTTAGAGTGCTGGACTGTCAGTAGCATGGCAGTTACAGTGCTGGACTGTCGGTAGCATGGCTGTTAGAGTACTGGACTGTCAGTAGCATGGCAGTTACAGTGCTGGACTGTCAGTTGAAAGAGAACCAAGGTTTGAGTCCACCTGTCGTGGTTTTGAAATTTTGAAAGTTTAATTCATCCCATTTTGTCCATGACTTTCAGACGAGGTCACAAAAACTGTGGATCCCTTTTATCTGGTGCCTATGCCAAGCGAACTAATCCCACGCAGAGGCTGAAGGTAACTGTGTAACCTGTCGTGGACTCACAGAGTGGTGGTCTCTCTAGAAACCACTGATTCTATTTAAAGACAACTCTGAACATAAATCAATCAGTATGATACTAAGTGAGGTTTTCCGATTATGGACCACATACAGTTAGAGAACAGCTCAATCAGAAATAGCCACTGATCTTTGGACTGAGCTGTATTTACAGTGCAGCCTACGGATGTCAATCAAACAGTGTTATCTGGAAGGGAGGAAGGTCCCCCAGCCCTCCGTGAACTTGGAACAAGTGTACCAGTCCCTAAAATAGAGCCTCAATGTTAAAATAATGTTCCCGGTTCTGCTGTCTCTAGTTTTGCCATTTATAAAGTGTTTGTTTGTTATAGTACAGGTGGCGGATGATCCAATGTTTCGTGGGTTGACCACGCTGTCAACTTGATTTTGTACTTGATGTAATTTGGATATAGGCCATGATGTTTATTTTGTTCTAACTATCAAAAATCAAACCTTAGTATATATGTATGCTACAAATTTATCATAATTAACATTTTTGAATTGTTGCTTCATATTGGTGAGGCTTCACCTGATGTTAAGTACTGGTTTATAGTTGAGAGTTAAAAACAAAATAAGTTATCATGTGTAAAGATTAAACTACTATAAACTAGGACCATCACCTTTTCGTCTCTAATCAGATGCAACAACACAACAGAAGACATATCAAGTGAAACATAAAGATCCTACATTTCAGACATTTAACCTTTTGAACCCTGGAAATCTCAACCAAAATAACCAATACCTAAGCTCCTGAGGGAAAATCGACAAAATTACTGCAATGCAACCAACAGTGGTTTATGTCATATATTTGAACCATCAAAATACAATGAACACTGTAAACTGTTTCTACAGTTGACTAGTGCCAGTATTCTTTTTTGTTGTGCCAATCTTTCCAGCACATTGAAACGTCTCTGATGCATAGATATCGACACTCAATGTTGTTTGGGAGCAGAGCAATTTCTAAAAATCATTATCCAGAAAGAAATCAAGTTAGTCTACTGCTTTACTTTCAGAGGTGATATGTTGTGACATATTCTGTCTACGGGGATAGTGAATCTACCTGCGCTGCTCTCAGTTGGTCTGGCATTGTCAATCGAACGTCTCATGTTGTTTGGTCGAAGAAATCCAAATTACAACACTCGTTTCTATAAATATAATGTTCCGCCAGTGTGCAAGCAACTTTTTCCGAAGTGTATTTGTTAAATGAATGCTGATTGGCTAGCTCTGCAGGAGCGAGGAAACGCGTTTGTTTACGTTTTCAAATGTCGTGTGCGCAGCCCGGAATATTGGGCCTACGGAACATGACAAAATGGCGTCGGCCAACGTATAGTCAGTCCGATATATCGGTCTGATGGGTTCAAAAGGTTAAAACCTTCTTACTTACCACAAAAAATGTGTCAAGCTTATAATACAAGTACAACAGTTTCTGGGATAATGTGACATGACATACAGCATGACAATGACATACAGCATGACAATGACATACAGCATGACAATGACATACAGCATGACATGACATACAGCATGACAATGACATACAGCATGACAATGACATACAGCATGACAATGACATACAGCATGACAATGACATACAGCATGACAATGACATACAGCATGACAATGACATACAGCATGACATGACATACAGCATGACAATGACATACAGCATGACAATGACATACAGCATGACAATGACATACAGCATGACATGACATACAGCATGACAATGACATACAGCATGACAATGACATACAGCATGACAATGACAGCCATAATTTTTAAAGAAAAGTTTGATACCCAGCAAGCTCAATAAAATGGCACTAACTCCATTTATACTATTTGTTATATAGACCCCAAACTTCACATTTGTCCATGAAGATGACTGGAATATTTGGTAAAAAAAATCACATGAATCTCATCTGAGACCGACGTATGCGGGACTTGATTGAATTTATATTGAATAACGCATCTATTGCAATTTTACACATCCTATAATTTCCCCCACTCTGTTTTCAGACCCAGAAAAGCACAATAGAACTGCTGGAGCGGCAGCTGAAGGACTCTGGCCCCAGCTTCCACCCCGCCACCACTGGAGACAGCAGTACGGACTCGATGCGGCGCCAGACGGACAGACTCGTGAAAGAGATCGCCATCCTGCGTAAGACAGTGGAGGAGATGGAGATTCGCATCGACACACAGAAACAGACTCTCTGTGCTCGCGACGAGAGCATCAAGAAACTGCTGGAGATGCTGCAGGTTTGTAACATGCATTCTCATTGGCTGTTAAGCATCAAGGTTCTAATCGACATTTTGATTGGATATTGATTTTTTGGGTCTGGTGATTAGGGATCATAATTATGTGGATGATTTTTTGATTTGGAGTTACGTGATATGTTGTAACTAGGTATTGATGTGTTGGATGAGTTTGATTAGGTGTTTATTTTTAGGTCATGTCATTTGACTGGTGGTGGTTGATGTGGCTAAAATAGCTGCAGATTTGAATCACAGTTATTGTGAACATTCATAGTTCCTGCACAAACTCAACATGAAGTGTTCCTGGTCTGCTGAGTGAATGTGACTTTTTAATGTGATTAACGTTTCTTAAAAAAATTGAAATTTCTCTTTAAAGTGAAGGTTTCTAGGATGATTTATAAATGGACACTTTCTGTAAGTTGCATTGAGACAAGCAGTGACTTCATGACCAAAGTTGTTAAACTGCTTGACCCAGCAGTAAAGAAATTGATCATCAGTCTGCCAGCCTGCTTCAACAGGGCTTAACACTTTTATGTAGATGAAACATTCTCAACATTATGGTTATTTTATTAGTAATAAGTGTGTTTCTTCTTTGTAATACAAGATTGTATCAATGGTCGTTGAAACATTCTCAACATTATGGTTATTTTATTAGTAATAAGTGTTTCTTCTTTGTAATACAATGTTGTATCAATGGTCGTTGAAACATTCTCAACATTATGGTTATTTTATTAGTAATAAGTGTTTCTTCTTTGTAATACAAGGTTGTATCAATGGTCGTTGAAACATTCTCAACATTATGGTTATTTTATTAGTAATAAGTGTTTCTTCTTTGTAATACAAGGTTGTATCAATGGTCGTTGAAACATTCTCAACATTATGGTTATTTTATTAGTAATAAGTGTTTCTTCTTTGTAATACAAGGTTGTATCAATGGTCGTTGAAACATTCTCAACATTATGGTTATTTTATTAGTAATAAGTGTTTCTTCTTTGTAATACAAGGTTGTATCAATATCATAATTGAAATCATGAGTTAAAAGATGGTGACACTGTATATGGCAGTGTGATAATCTGAACCAGCGATGCCTTGTTGGTACACCTTTTAAACACGTCCAACTAGAATATGCCGAATTCCAATACCCACCCCATTGTTGGTCCTTGGTGCTGTAGCAGAATGGTCTAACACTCATGTAAATCATGTTGGTCATGTAGATCAAAGACATGATTGTTACTCTTATCATGTCTTAGCCATGTTGGTCCTTGGTCCCATAGAGCAAAGATCTAACTGCCGTATTGGTCCTTGGTCCCGTAGAGCCAGGGTCTAATCTTCCTGTTGGTCCTTGGTCCCATAGAGCAAGCATATAACCCTCACTTTGATCCTTGGTCTTGTAGAGTAAGGGTCTAGACTAATCCTATTGGTCCTGTAGAGCAAGGGTCTAATCCTGTTGGTCTGTGGTTCCATAGAGCCAAGGTCTAAACCCCATGTTGGTCCTTGGTCCCGTAGAGCAAGGATGTAATCCTCATGTTGGTCCTTCGTCCTGTAGAGCAAGGGTCTAATCCTCCTGTTAGTCCTTGGTCCCATAGAGCAAGGGTCTAATCCTCCTGTTGGTCCTTGGTCTCACAGCAAGGGTCTAATCCTCCTGTTGGTCCTCGGTCCCATAGAGCAAGGGTCTAATCTTACTGTTGGTCCTTGGTCCCATAGATCAAGGGTCTAATCCTCATGTTGGTCCTTGGTCCCATAGAGCAAGGGTCTAATCATCCTGTTGGTCCTTGGTCCTGTAGAGCAAGGTCTAACACCTGTTAGTCCTTGGTCCTGTAGAGCAAGCATCTCACCCTCATGTTGGTCCTTGATCCTGTAGAGCAAGGGTCTAATCCTCCTGTTGGTCCTTGGTCCTGTAGAGCTAAGGTCTAACCCTCCTGTTGGTCCTTGGTCAATTAGAGTAAGGTCTAACCCTGTTGGTCTTTGGTCCTGTAGAGCAACCATCTCACCCTCCTGTTGGTCCTTGGTCCTGTAGAGCAAGGGTCTAATCCTCCTGTTGGTCCTTGGTCCCATAGAGCAAGGGTCTGGCGGTGAAGCAGCTGGAGGAGGACCGTATCGACCTGGAGCAGCTGAGGATCCGCGTGAATGAGGACAGCAGACAGATTAAGCAGCTGGAGGGGCTGCTGGAGAGCAAAGACCGCGACATCTCTCAACTAACAGAGGTACGTCAGTCTCTTGCTTGCTCAGCCATTCATGTCTCACTAGCTCTCTTGTGATGTCATTAAAGGGACGTAGTCTCATCGTCCCCGGAATCAACGGGCATAGTATTTTCTAACTGGACATCTGCTGTGTTAAATGTGGGGAAGTGAGCATCGTTGAACATCAAAGGGTATAGCAGTTAACTCAGCCTGACTCAGATGTATTGCCAATAAAGCTTGTTTTGGAACTGACATTTTGTTTGTTATTTGAACATGCACCAGTGGTTGTGCCTTCAAATTGCGACTGTTGTTACGGGCTTACTAAATACAATTTGGCGGGCAGTCTACCTTCAACAAGAACATTATATTAATTGATACATGAAATCCAGAAACAGACTATACCCTTTTAGAGCGACCATGTCTGTTCTGTCAGCCATGGTGGTAATTATTAGTAGGAAGTTCACTGAATCAGCTGACTTGGATGTGGGAACACGGCGAATGTGCCAACATCAAAGAGCATTGCAGTTAACCCAGTCAGCATTCGCAAATATTCCCAATAGAGCATATATGGAACCTGAATGTTCTATGTTCTTTGAAACCATGTTCAGTTTTATTAAATGATATTTGGCAGGCAGTACATCTTCAACTTATTTATTCTAAAATTAAGAATATTAAGTTAACAGATTTAAAAAAGACCACCTTGCTTTGATGTTGTATGTCATTAGACATTCTCTTTGTCTTGTGATTAACCACTGTTCTTCTTGTGTATTACTTAATGACCAAATGTACACAAAATCTAGTGATACCCAGAGGGGTGAAGTAACAGAGGTCAGCACAGAACTAAAACCCTTGATGGTCTAACAGGTTGGCTAGGAAATGTTATAACTGAACTGATTGAAAACACCTGTGATTATGTAAAATGCAGAATCATGTTCACCTATACCTGCAGCAGGCACGCCCCCTTACGATGCTGAAGTGATAGGATTTATGTAATAATAATTTTATTTTCTTAACTTATTGATGTCTGCATTTATCTTAGTTTGTTTATAATAAAATAATAATAATATAACCATATTTAGTCCATGTTTGTATTTATTTTCTGAATTATTATTATTATTTCTTAGCCTATTATTAGACATAATTTATGTATGATATAACAAGTATTCTTTTTATTAAAATGTTTAATTTTTATCATATTTTCTATATATCTCTGCAAAACATTGAGAACTGCATTGGATGTGGCACTATATAAAATAAATATTAGTTTATTATTTTCCGAGTTGTATAATGATAACAATAGTGTAGTTGCACTCAGGGGAATCATCAGGGTGCATGCAGTTTGTTTGAACTCTCTTGGACATTTCCTAATGCCATATATGCAAGATAACGATTCAGGTTTATTACAGTGACACAAGATGCTGCATGTTTACTGTACAGTTGTCTTTAAATCTCGCAATTGTTTTCCATGAACATCAACAGGGGAGATAATCCCATCACATTTTAACAAAAGCAAGAATATTTGTCTACCTGTATACTCTGGGGAACCTTCCATCACTGCCATACCCACGCACTGCAAACCAACCACCAAGAAATTAGCTCTACAACCAACACAACTGTTGGAGTTTTCTCTTATGCCCATTTCCCTGTTCAACATGTTTTTGTTAAAAATCGCAGTGGCGAGAAGAGGGTACCATCTCTCAAAATCCAGACAGTGGATCCAGACAGTGTAGTCTGGGGGGGGCCAAAACCACTTGAGGCTCACTAAAAATCTGCAATTGCACCCACCTTGAGTCTTGCCAAAGATACAAATTGTTCAGGCTCTTCAAAAACCTCCAATTGCACCCACCTTGAGCCTCACCAAAAATACAAATTATTCGAGCCCTCAGAAACCTCCAATTGCACCCTCTTTGAGGCATGCCAAAAGTACCAATACTTGAAGGCCTCAGGAGGCATGTAATGTTTATGCAGGCACATTCCAAAGACATTTCCAAAGGTCTATGTGAGCACGTATCTCCGAAACCGTTCAGTAATTTTTTCTCTAATTTTGCAGAGGCATTTCATGTAGTAGTGCCACTGTACACAAGAAATCTGAATTTGATTGAATCATTCTAAGGGCACCAAAGGTCCCCTAAAATGCTAAATTTGCATTACTAAATGGTCTACTACAGCAGCAGATCTATCATGCTTCCAGTCTTTTTTTTCAACTAATCCCTTTTCCCACAACATCTGTCACACCTCACCTCACAAGTGGAAAATGTGACTAATCTGTATTTGGTCACTGGCAGAGGCTTGAGTCAATAGACAGTGCCCACTAGACCCCTGGACAGTTGTGCCTACATTCTAAGGAGTCATCCTGAAACAACCAAATGTCAACCATTAGAAGAGTTGACATAGTTCCGCTATACACAAGAAATCTGTATTTGATTGAATTATTCTAGTATCATCAGCATATAGTAGAACATACATTTTCAAGAAAATGTCTACATCATCATCACTAAGGTTGTTGTAAATTTCACCAGCTGCCATGTCAAGTCCCTTATAATTATGACTTACAGTGTTCAAAATCATTCAGGTAAATAGCAAATAACAAAGGAGACAAGTTTTCTCCTTGTGGTAACTCTACATCACATGAGAAGAAGGCTGACACAGCCCCCCAAAATGCAAAATGTTTACACTATCTAGTGATGTGGTTTTGAGAAGGGCCATTGAGACTATCCCCTAACAGTAGATTTTGTGTATTGTACCAGAAACAGAACACTATTTCCCTTCCCAAAACATCTGTCACATGCAGAGTCTGTGTCTTGTATGGATCTATATGTTTATACAGTTGTTTTATATAAGCAGAAAGTTAATTGAAATTAGTTATTCTTAGGCCACAGAAAAGTAATTCCCGGTTTCTCATTGATGCATGTATTTAAAAATATGTGCCACAACATTTTATTTTCTATTATAATTATTCCTCTAAATGCAAGACATGGTGCAATAAGTGAACAGTAAACATGTCAACATTTTACTTCCATCATAACCCTTAATGATATGTAACTATGATTCACCAAAAATACATTTGATTAATAATTACCTACAGGGTTGTTTGATTTATGCCGGGCAGAAACTGTTTCTACCAGGCAGAAACAGCAACAATAGGAAATACATTCCATTGATAGGCAAACGTGTTCTTTTTATAGAAAACATCAGTTTCTTTCTGTAGCTGTCTACGTATGATAACCATTTGTCCGCCCTGCTCACAATAAAGATCACATGAATGATAATAGGAAGATCACTGCCACTTAACTTGTGGATTATTATAAACTGCTCTGCTACTGCTTGGTGGACAGTTAATTAGTGGCTCAAGTTCAAATACATCAGAACGTTTTTCACACCTGCATGGTAGTTTAGGCTCAGTAGTGTGCTGGCAGCTACTAAACCTATAGGCTTGTATGAAAAGGATAGTTGGCAGAAGAACTAACTTCAAAGCACCATTGCATCCATTTAGTCAGGCAGTAGTCACACTGTCAGAGTATCTGCTGCTATGTTTGTATATATAGGCTTAATGATCCCAATATACCAATCTGATGGCACAATGTCAGATAATAGAACTAGGTTAAACATCTTAACAATAACTATAATTAGTTCTGTGGGGCTGTTTTTAAGTATTAATTTATAACATTATCAATACCACATGCCTTTTTGTTTTTGAGTTTTTTTATTTGCATTAGTATGTCATCTTGTGTGAATGGTCTGTTTATGTGTAATGGTCCCAAAAAGGATCTCAAAACTGGACAATTTTCACATTTTGCCTTTTATTAAAAAATCGTTCAGTAACTTTTTCTCTAATTTTTCATAGACATTTCATGTGGTAGTGCCACTATACACAATACATCTGTATTTGATTGAATCATTCTAAGGGCACCAAAGGTCCCCTAAAATGCTAAATTTGCTAACTAAAATGAATTGTCTACCTCGGAGTAGCTATATTTATAACTTGTTGTGTATTACACCCAGCTGTGGAGCTAAGATTCTCTGCCTGCTATTGTTTGATGGAAACTGTGACTAATCTGTAATTGGTCACTGGCAGAAGCTTGTGTCAACAGATGGCATTAAGCCACTAATCCTGTTAAACTGGACAGTTGCCTGTAGGTTTTAAACTGTGTCAAACAGTGAGTCTACCTTTTGCTCTCAAATAATCTGTCCTCTTAGTTTTACACATAAAGACATAATCTGGCATAACGTGATAAGTTTTTGTAGCAGCACATTTGTACTTCCAGTGTATCATTGCAACATAACGTACATCCTGTGTGCCACATTTGAATGTCATGCATGTAATATTTCCATGCAGTCCATTTGCATATATAATGTAAAACTTCATTTCCACTTTTTGACCCCTACCATGTTCAATGCTCCACAACTTCGCCAACTTTTGTAGCAATCATAATTTTTGAAACCGTGTAAAGCACCCTACCAAACCTTTACAAGGATGTAAGAAAACAATGTTATAATTTTTCCAACTTATCACTCATTTGGTCATCCGGGGTCACATATAGACGTATTAGTCCAAAGGACTTCAGGGCCACTTGGCCCAATTTTGAAGAAATATAACAGTGATGTGGTCCAAAGTCGGTGGAGTGCCTGGCTTCAGCCACATTGTCTGAGACAATGTGGCTGAAGCCAGGCACTCCACTGACTTTGGACCACATCACTGTTATATTTCTTTAAAATTGGCACTGACACATATTGACACAGCATTGAAGGTGTTACAGAACGTGGTAAACATTGAAAGTGTTACAGAACTTGGTAAACACGAGTCTGAGGCAAGGTAAACAACATTGGCCAGGAATTGTGAAGGTCAGGTGGAACTGTCACATGCGGCTGGTGACAATGCCTTGTGTCCAGGTGGTAATTGAGAGTGTCAGGACGGAAGTGGAGGGGGGGTGCTGAGGCTGCATTGGTGGGAAACCCAGGGAGGAAGTGTATATGTGACGTGACCAATAGGTCAGTCTAATAAGTCTACGCCAATGTCCAGCGGAGATGGGACCAAGGCTTCGTTTGTTTTTAACATCCACTTTGTTATTCAGTGTGACAAATACAATTATTGATAGCCAGTTGAGTACCCGGGTGTAGCACTGAGAATATCCGCTTATTAATATGTTATGGATAAAGCTACTTATAGATCAAAGAGATCATAAGGTGTCCGTTGATAGGAACAGTGTTAATATATAATGCAAAACATCAAGTTAGTACACCTCACCCACCAGCGGTCACTCCTCACCTACCAGCAGTCACTCCTCACCCACCAGCGGTCACTCCTCACCCACCAGCGGTCACTCATATGATTAGTCACTGGCAGCACTGGCACCAAAGAGCTCACCCTACTGGGTGAAATTTAAAAACTCAATCTACGAACTACCCTAATGGGCTTGCTAGCGTGCCTACAAAAGTTCTGTCCTATACTTACGTAGCATTGGTTCCTTGACAAATACATATTTTCTGAAAGTGGGCCAGTGTTCTAGAGGAACTCTTGCAATAGTGATGGTGTTGCTTGCCGTAGTTCAGGTTTGGTAATGAATATAAAAGATGAGCAGTCTCAGTGTTCATAATATGAGAATCCCATTCTGCTATGTCAATACATGTAGATTACCCACATGCAATATATATTATTTAGTTATTTAGCCATATCACATGTTTGTATGTTTGTTTCAAATTTAAATATTGTGATAAAGTACATTTTTTTGTATTCATCAAAACAGTAGGATATCGAATGACAGACAAATGTCACAGCACAGCTAGTTTATATGGCAGGCAGATTTCTGGGAAAACCAAACTGGTGGTGGATATTTGTGTATAAATGATTTTAGCGCTGTCATTGCAGCATGGCTGAATGCTTACCAGACAAGTTGAGGTGGTGTTCGATTGAGTAAAATGTAAAGCGCTTTGAACACTATGAAGGACTGGATACTGCTATATAATTATATTTATTTGTATTATATTATTGGATAGTCTTGTGTTAAACTAAATATGGAAACTACACGATGCGTCCATATTTACAACTTATACAACGATATGTGTTAAATCTAAGGTTTGTACAGATTGCTTACTCTGTCTCTCAGGTAGAATGTTGATATTTTGATAGTATCCCCAAGTGTAGATGTTTCAAATGTCAGTTCAAGTTTCTAACGGATATTATCAAGTGTAGATGAGATGAGATATGATAGGGAATGCATCTGTGGCCACTGATCCAGACCATGAACATTACAGAGAGGGTCTTGCTTCAATGAACATACTTCACTCCTATGGGGCATGTGGCATTGATTACACTTGGGTAGTCATCATGTACTTTTTAATGCCAGTTCTTCATAAATAATAAAACGGCATACAATCTAAGAAATGTTGTTTATAATTCTATTTACGGTCATGTTAGAAAAGAGATTGGTCTTTCCATGTTCATAACTGATTGATGATTTTGCCATCGGCCCTTTTCCTTAAAATGATGAGCACACGAACCGGTTTCAACATTATGTTAAAATGTTCCGTAATGTTAAGGTTTCTTTGTCATAATTTAAAGTGTTAATAGTCGAAGAATGGCTTTATAATCAATGTGTGCAGTTTCTGACATAAAATTATTTACTAAAAAAATGCAAATATCAAAAACATGTTCATGGTCCAACTTGTTTTCATGAAGAAAGTAGGATTTATGGTGAATGCCTTTGTGAAATGGGTCCGCTTATGGCAAGCTTTAAATCTCTGTAGGGTATTTCCATTTCCCACAGAACGAGCCGTTTCTATTCTTGAAATGTATCTTTGATGTGGTCTATGACAAATGGCTCTCCGAGGACTTGTCTACGGCGCCACATGCAGGATAAATGGATAAGTTAGGTTTTTTGATCAAACATCCCTACGTTCTTGATGTGAAATATCGGAATGTCACCTGTATTGTGTAGGCTGTCGTTGACTGCGAATGTTTCATTTGGATACAAAGAACATACACAACAGACTGCTGTCAACACACCGAATGCCGCAAATTAAATTGAAATATATTTATAGACTAGTGGAACGTTATTGCAGTGATGCGTTTTTTTCAAATGCTATTTAGTGACAGCCGTTCGATCTCGGACGTATTGATCTTTTGTAGCAACCGGTCTGAAGTCATTGTGATTGATCACGCTGGTGAATCAATGCTATAGCCCTGATGGGACGCCTCTGTTCTCTATCAATAGGCCCTCAATCGGTTGAACCCGATGTTGTTAATGTCACAGTGGCGGCAGCCAGTTGATCCTGTATTGATCTGGCTGTGGTTAATGAGAAATCCCATCCGCTCAGAGATTCTGTCATATGAATGTCATTTGGGATCACTTCTGGTGCATCCGTCATTCTCTGTCACAAACTATCACCTAAACACTCACCATCTAGTGTAATGCCCTAACCTTTGAACTGAGACCTGCCACTATTGTGGGTGCTTTGCCCTCTTCATACATATCCACCACAGTCTGTGGTCATGGATCCATTTATCCAGAAGAGTGAACTGAGGCAATGTGTAGTGAACAAAATTGGTTAAAGCTTGAAGCAACAGAAACCTTGGTTGCCTCGATTGAGAGCATGATCTTCCAATCGCAAAATTATTTTCATTTTCAGTTTTATATTATGGTTCAAATAGGTATTAAATAATAATAATGTACTAAAATAATAAACCTTTGTAGAAATACTAAACATTATGTAGTTAACGAGTTATTTGACATGGAGATTGGCAGCATTTTCATGGCACTTGCTTTCACGGGAAATTTATTTCAACTTTTAGATCGACACAGAATATAGTATAACGTTCTGAAAGCATGACCTGCACTACTTCCATCATTTCACTGGTCGACGTGACATTCTACTGTGTCCATCACTTAACTGTGCAGTATTGGCAGCGACACTGCCTTCAACACTGCCATGTCAGTTAACCTGATTCACTTGGCTGGCACTCGAGTAGAACTAGTGTGACTGTGAGGTAATACAACATTATCACATTTGCTCCACGCTGTGTTCACTTGTCACAAATTGAAACTTAATCAAGTGTTTTTATCGGGTCGGCCGTGTGCGCATAGCAGTAAACGTGCAACTGCATGCCACCACATCTCCCAGCAGTAAACGTGCAACTGCATGCCACCACGTCTCCCGTGCATGCAGAGGTGTCTGTGTCGACAATTTAATTAAGTTTTTCCACGCTGATGGATTCTGGCAGTGCCACTTGTGCTAACGTATTGAATCTCGCCGGCTGTTGGGTGCAAAAAAACATGTTGATTCATCATTCGATTGCATTGCAGGGAATCGTTATTTACCACTGTGTATCTTCTTTCCCCCATGGTGAGTTGATAGGAAGGGGAGGGAGGGTTTCGTCACTCAGTGGGGCGAACAGGCAGGGGCAGCACTGTCTGGCAGCTGCTAAATTAAGGGGTGGATGATCTCTGAATGAGGCCTACTGATGGTTATCATTAGTGGATTGTGTTTGACAGATACACAAAAACACGCACACACGCATGCACACAAGCATGCAAGCACGTAAGTAAAGACACCTGGCGGATGAGTCACGATGGTTTATTTTGTTAATGTTTCCCATTGTTAGTACCATTCAATCAGGTGTATTTCCCCTACATGTAACAGCTGTCGTCGGCTTTTTTCGACGCGTCCAATCCAAGATGTCAGTGATTTAAACTCTCTGTTGTCTATAATGGACTGAAGACCGGAATTGGACAATCAGGTTGATCAAATATCTTGCTAGATGCAATTTCAGCAAGTCTGGCATCCACTAGTTCCCTGTAAATGCAGACAAGTGTCTACTTGAGAGATTCACCGCAAATACATGGAACAGTGTCCTTAATGAATGATGCGTCTTCTCTTGTAAACTCTCAGTAAGATTGGCATTAGGAGTGAATGGTTCATCAGTATCAATGTATCCTCTTACTTCGCTCTCGCCATGATCAATGATACACTCGTGTCTTTGCAAGTATCGCGATACATGCAAACACATTTCCCCACACGTTAGCGTGTTGGAAGTTAACCAAAACTTACAAAAGCGTGAGGGTGTGTTATTTATGGTGATCGTTTTTGAATGAATATTTCTGGCTCAAGGACTCAAGAGATAATTTATAAAAATTCTTCAAGTTTTTAGGTTTGACATACATTATATCCTCAGTATGCCCTACAGAGCTCTGTATATTGTGTTGCAAATGAACTGTTTCTCTTAAACTCTGTATCATAGCTTATCACGATACATGTCATATGTGACACAACTATCACAATATACATAATGTATCATCGCTTATTGTAGGCCTCTAAGTATAATTGTACACTGGTGCCAACAAGTGTAGACCACTGCCTGTAAGTGTAGGCCGCTGTCTGCAAGTGTAGGCCGTTGTCTGCAAGTGTAGGCCACTGCCTGTAAGTGTAGGCTGCTGCCTGTAAGTGTAGGCCACTGCCTGTAAGTGTAGGCCGCTGCCTATAAGTGTAGGCTGCTGCCTGCAAGTGTAGGCTGCTGTCTGTAAGTGTAGGCCACTATCTGCAAGTGTAGGCCGCTGTCTGCAAGTGTAGGCTGCTGTCTGCAAGTGTAGGCTGCTGCCTGTAAGTGTAGGCCACTGCCTGTAAGTGTAGGCTGCTGCCTGTAAGTGTAGGCTGCTGTTTGTAAGTGTCGGCTGCTGCCTATAAGTGTAGGCTGCTACCTGTAAGTGTAGGCCACTGCCTGTGAGTGTAGGCTGCTGCCTGCAAGTGTAGGCTGCTGCCTGCAAGTGTAGGCTGCTGTCTGTAAGTGTCGGCCGCTGTCTGTAAGTGTAGGCTGCTGTCTGTAAGTGTAGGCTGCTGTCTGTAAGTGTAGGCTGCTGTCTGTAAGTGTAGGCCACTGCCTGTAAGTGTAGGCCGCTGCCTGTCAGAGATCTTGTCTCTTGTCCTCATGGACGGTGTTTTCTGTTGCAGGAGCTGCAGGCCAACAGGACATCACTAGACCCGAGTGGAGACAATGCCTCCATGCAGACTCTCATGCAGACCAAGGTAGGAGCACGAACCTAGCCTCTGCTACTAATGTAATTACCATCATTGCCATCAGGTCTCTAGTTATGATGCATCATGATGATGATGCATCATGATGATGATGCATCATGATGATGATGCAGACTCCAGGATTGACTCTCTGCATGCCACATATATATGCATCTATAAATGTACAATCAAACCTTGGGTTACGGTCACTTTGGTAATACAGCCACCTCGCAAATAAGGTCACCCACATTATTTCCATATACAATAAAGTATAGAAAATGAGTCCAGCTAATAAGGTCAAATCGCAATAGAGGTAACTTTAGCCCAGTCCTCTTGGTGGGGAATACCTCTGTAGTGAAGTCACTTCTGGGATTTCCTATCCGATTCCTGTGCAGATATGGAGCGATTAAGTGTTCCGTATCTGCCTCCACGTGAAAATCACATCCGCCTATGTACATCTGGAACTACTTCTGTTGATCTCCACTGGGCACTATTTTCATTGTTATGTTGCATACTGCATCCGCACGCCGCCTCCGTACTGTAATCCTAGCTTTGGTTCTACAACTTGTAAAAATACTGTCTACATCTTCTGAAGCAGGATGAGGCCACATCACCTGGCAGCCATTTCACCATTTCACGAACATTCTTACGATGTCATAAGCCAGATTTTGATCTTGAAAATAAATTTTGCTCCTTAACAATGATCTTTTGTAGTGAAAACTGTGAATACTGTCCCCTGTCATATGGTGGTGGTGTGTCATGGGAATACTGTCCCCTGTCATATGGTGGCGGTGTGTCGTGGGAATACTGTCCCCTGTCATGGTGGCGGTGTGTCGTGGGAATACTGTCCCCTGTCATATGGTGGCGGTGTGTCGTGGGAATACTGTCCCCTGTCATATGGTGGTGGTGTGTCATGGGAATACTGTCCCCTGTCATATGGTGGTGGTGTGTCGTGGGAATACTGTCCCCTGTCATATGGTGGTGGTGTGTCATGGGAATACTGTCCCCTGCCATATGGTGGCGGTGTGTCATGGGAATAATGTCCTCTGTCATATGGTGGCGGTGGTGTGTCGTGGGAATACTGTCCCCTACCATATGGTGGCGGTGTGTCGTGGGAATAATGTCCTCTGTCATATGGTGGCGGTGGTGTGTCGTGGGAATACTGTCCTCTGTCATATGGTGGCGGTGTGTCGTGGGAATACTGTCCTCTGTCATGATGGTGGTGTGTCGTGGGAATACTGTTGTATGGTGGCGGTGTGTCGTGGGAATACTGTCCTCTGTCATATGGTGGCAGTGTGCCATGGGAATACTGTCCTCTGTCACATGGTGGCAGTGTTTTGCAATTTGAAGAAGTTCCTTATATTTAACACCGGAATTCTGTTTAATGATGGATTTTTGTTACGAGCTCATTATCTTAGTGAAATGGTCCCCTGGTCTGGTCGATCCTGTCACGGTCCTCCGTCATTCTGTCCTACTCTCGTCTGTTCACTCTCGACATCTCTCTTGACATTGCATCACTGGAGACATCACCGGATGGCAGTGTGGAATGTCTGTGAATGGTTTGGTTTCATCACCAGTGAGGCCCCATTGCATGCTGGTTCTAGTTAATTTCCTGTACTTGGCACATGTAAGGATAAGGGGTGTTCTCACATATAAGGATGGGGGGTTCTCACAGATTCACAAATTCCAAACAACCGTTAATTGTTTTGCATTTGGTTCAACCCGCCCCCACTGATACGTAGTGTGAGACTTGCGATTTTTACAATCCAAAATGTTGATTAGCATCACTTTGCATTAATGTTTGTTTCACTTGCTAGGTGGTGCAAGTGTAGAAATCTATTTTCCTCACAATATATAGTATCGAACAAGTCAACCCCTGCCCTCTGTACAATGCTTGACATATTTTTTGACTTCCCGAACTGATGTGACACACCTGACTGACTAGGATTGTGTGGCAGAATCTCTAGCCAGACCAGCCTTGTACGCCTGCACTGACAGTGGTCTGTGTTGTCCTCAGATGGTCCTGTCAGGCAGAATCTCTAGCCAGACCAGCCTTGTACGCCTGCACTGACAGTGGTCTGTGTTGTCCTCAGTGGTTCACTAATGTCATCTTCCAAGCCACCAGGGTCTGTCATTGGAAGCTGGGTTTTACCCCAACCATATATGTTGTGTCCGGGGTCATGAACCCAGCATGCTGATGGTGTGTAAACCGGATGTCTCATAAGTAGAAAAATATGTAGCGTTTTGTATCAGTTCAAACTGCAACCAGCCCTCACCAGTACATGAATTTAAGATTTTGAGCATTCAAAATGGATTTCAAAACCACAGCCACTAACCACCAGATTGAACAGATTATACATCGAGCTGTGCAGTTCTTATATTCACAGTAGTGCCAATAATAGCCTAATATGCATTAATATGTGTTCCACTCAATAGGTAGTGCCACTGTAGTGATTTTAAAATTTTCTGTGCAATATGTGGTGATGACAAAAACACTACTCGTTTGTAATGCTATATGTTTTTTTGGATACTGCCAAATTCTGTGACCACCTATTTGTGATGCAGGCATATGAGATGTAAACAAGTCTTCAATCAGTGTTCAGTGTAATATCATATATATTAATATGACAACATACAAAGTAAAGACATGGTACATAAGCCAAGGTTTTTAACAAGATTTAACAAGATTGCCATCCAGAGAATTAACTCTAGATGGCAGGTGAACAAGGAAGCCCTTTGGCTTATCGAGAGTCCAACCCTTTTATCTACATATATCCAGCCCTTCTGAGGTATGTGTCGATTTTTTTTTAAAACATTCACACTACTAGCACCCACACAATCATCAGATAATCTGTTCCATTCATTCACAGTCCTTTGTGAAAATGAGAACTTTCTTACGTTTAATCTACACTGCTCCTTTACTAATGTAACTTCATGTCCTCTAGTCTTTCTGTCTTTCTTAACTGAAAAAAACATTTCTATCAATATTTTCATAACCATTCAATATTTTAAACACTTCTATCTGATCTCCTCTCAATCTCCTGGTCTCTAGTGTTGTTAAACCACATTCTTTTAGGCGTTTTTCATAACTAAGATCCCTCAGTTTTGGTATCATTTTAGTCGCATGCTGGTTACATTGACACACACCTTAATGCCATCTTCCTGTGACTCCATCAAGAAATATATGTGGTAGGATTGTGTGGCAACAAGTTGAAGGAGAGGTGTAGTGCATCTATTTCAGTGGTAATATATGTGGTAGGATTGTGTGGCAACAAGTTGAAGGAGAGGTGTAGTGCATCTATTTCAGTGGTAATATATGTGGTAGGATTGTGTGGCAACAAGTTGAAGGAGAGGTGTAGTGCATCTATTTCAGTGGTAATATATGTGGTAGGATTGTGTGGCAACAAGTTGAAGGAGAGGTGTAGTGCATCTATTTCAGTGGTAATATATGTGGTAGGATTGTGTGGCAACAAGTTGAAGGAGAGGTGTAGTGCATCTATTTCAGTGGTAATATATGTGGTAGGATTGTGTGGCAACAAGTTGAAGGAGAGGTGTAGTGCATCTATTTCAGTGGTAATATATGTGGTAGGATTGTGTGGCAACAAGTTGAAGGAGAGGTGTAGTGCATCTATTTCAGTGGTAATATATGTGGTAGGATTGTGTGGCAACAAGTTGAAGGAGAGGTGTAGTGCATCTATTTCAGTGGTAATATATGTGGTAGGATTGTGTGGCAACAAGTTGAAGGAGAGGTGTAGTGCATCTATTTCAGTGGTAATATATGTGGTAGGATTGTGTGGCAACAAGTTGAAGGAGAGGTGTAGTGCATCTATTTCAGTGGTAATATATGTGGTAGGATTGTGTGGCAACAAGTTGAAGGAGAGGTGTAGTGCATCTATTTCAGTGGTAATCCAACTTATGTTTTTACTTGCATTGAAATAAGAAGCCTGTAATGATACCCGATAGTCCTAATGCAGACCTTGTAGTAAATTTTAGATAATTATCTTAACACATTGTTAAGCATAAATTTCCATCGCAGATACAAGCCTGTTCTAGACATATAGGTTTGGAAACAATAGTGACAGTTCTAGTATACAAACAACTGTCTACTTATGGCATACCTACTAACTACCTAAAGTAGTAGTAACATTATTCTTTCTCTGCGGCACATACGGGCCAATGTTGTTTTCACTGCGAGTACCACACTTCCTCCGTGCCAGACGAAAGCAATACAAATCTCAATTTGTTATTATTTATCGTTAAAAGCCTGCAGTGGAATGTTTAAAATGTGCTATTACGTGTTCTGGCGTTAGGAAATAGGTGAGTCGGCAGCTGGCAGGCTGTGCGTTGATGAATGACTCGTCAGAGTAGATTTTATTACAGAAACTGTTCTGCAGAGCTTGGCTGATATGGCTAGGCTGCTAGAGGCTGGTGTATGAGTACATAACACTGCCTTCACTGCAGTGCCAGGGGCCCGGCATATGTGCACTTTATGCGTTGACATTGTCACGTAATAAAGACTCTCGGTAGGGATTGTTTAAGTGTCAGTCGGTAATGTCCCCTGGAGCGGTGAAGCCACTGAGATGACGTCTGTCCCATGCAGTGTTCCATCTGAAAGTTGCAGGTCCAAGTCTAGCACTGACATCACTAGAGAGGACACTGTTGACATTGGCAGGCTGGTGCTAGGAGGGATAGACCCACGCTGAGTCTCTATCTTTCATCAGAGGCAGGTTCTGAATCCCAAAACATTCTCAGCTTACTGTTCCAAAAATATCCACTTTCTAGAGTCAGCCCCCAAACTCTGTTTTTCATAATGCGACATCGCATGTTTCCAAAGGACCCCCCTGAAATGATCAGCCAGCCTGGTCTCCCTGAGTGAACCCCTGCTTTGTTCTAATTAGAGGATCACGCAAAGCAATTGTTCATTATTCGACACTTTGATGATTATGAAGTTTACCATTTTCTCGCTGTTCTCAAATTCACATGTTTTTTGTTTTGGATTATAATATATGCACTTTATCTGTCTTTTCTGGATTACCTACTGAGAAACCCACAAGATTGTATCACCAGTCACATTAAATGGTTTGCTTAAAGTACATTTAACTAAAGCTGTTTACATTTGGGTGTATGCTTCCAAAGTGAGCAAATAAGCACACTGCAGCTATAACCTGTACATACAGACAGGCACATTTTATTGAACACTATTCATTTCTTTAAATTGTCAGACAATCTGTTGGGAGTGTCTGTGACAGCTCCCCACATTTCATGTGACAGCGGAAGTCACATGACGTCACACTACTAGAAGATTGCCAATTAGTCGAAGGATGGTGTGTCACACCATAGAATGCATGTCTCTCTTCCAGGAAGAGAGACACACCATCCTTTAGCTAATTGGCAATCTCCTCTGCTAAATTAACCTCACAGTTTCATAAAGTATCAGACCTGCCTACCATTCCGGATTGTCCAGAATCATTCCGGAAATACACCTCAAATTACGGCATTACTGCGAGGGATGAAAATATTAAGGATTCTTTTTTTGTTATAATGATCGCCAATCACTTCTGTGCTCATCAAATTTAGCTTCCACTACAGTCAACAGGTTGTTAGCATATGTACACTGCTTGTTGTTGTTTTTCATTCGCTGCTTCTGGTCGTAATCTGACCAACTATCATCATAGTCACAGTATTAATGTATCACTGACAGTGGTATTTTTTCCTGACAATGTCTAACATGATTCTGAACTATTACTGACAGCAGGCCTATATTCCTGAAAATCAGTGTAAATGGGAAGATGGATTACTGAGAGGAAGTTTTTGGGGTAGGCAGGTCTGAAATATTATGTATTTTAAAAATAGCTGTCACTTGTCAAAATGCCTGCAGCATGAAATTAAATCCCCAAGTGTTAATTATTGATTGTCAGTAATTTTGACAATGTTAGAATAACTTTAAAAAAAATGTCATGGGAGTAAAAGCGATGTCACATCTTTTCAAGGTGGATTTGACGACATCTTTAAAGCATTTACATTGTCCTCCTTCAGACCGTTTGCCTTGATTTGGATCTGGCTTGAAAACTTGCTTGGGCAGTCTCATGTCAGACATCCGCAGTGCATGGCCGGTTCATCTGAGACATGCACAGTGCATGGCCGGTCCATGTCAGACATGCACAGTGCATGCCCGGTTCATCTGAGACATGCGCAGTGCATGGCCGGTCCATGTCAGACATGCACAGAGCATGGCCGGTTCATCTGAGACATGCGCAGTGCATGGCCGGTCCATGTCAGACATGCACAGTGTATGCCCGGTTCATCTCGGTTGTTGTAGCATGTTGATTGCTTTAATGCATGACCTGTGAGCTTCAGCTAGGACACTGCTATTTGTTCTGTTCTGCCAAATAGTTCGCAATATCGTTTGTATGCAGCGTTGGTGATATTGCTCTAAGGCCATTAGATATCGTCTGTATGGTGTCCTTTTTTCAGCTCTATGAAGAAGTGTGGGAAATACAGCAGCTTTGTAGACCCTTAGTTTATACTATAAACTAATAATATTTACATGGGTTTATTATGAAAAATAGTAATTCTTTATACCTTTAGTAACTATAAAAAAGAAACACCAAAACCAGACATAAACAACAAAGTACAAACTGAGATAAGTCTTATATTTCCGTGTCATGAAAGATTACAAAATAAAATAATGAATCACCAACAGTAGACAATGATGTTCTTAATGACCTTCTCTTTGATGACTTGTGTGCCCTTCTTTATGACCTCGTTAATGACCTTTATGACCTTCTTATTAATGACCTTTGTGATTATCTTCTCCTTCATTACCATCAGTGACTGTTTCCTTCATGACCATCTTTAACTGACCCTCTCTTAGGTGACCATCTTTAACTGACCCTCTCTTAGATGAACATCTTTAACTGACCCTCTCTTAAGTGACCTTCTGCTTGTGTTGCAGGACCTGCAGATAGAGTCTCTGGAGATGGAGCTGCGGAGGCTGGCGGCCGATGGAGAGGGTCAAGAGGTCAGTCAGGAGCGGCTGGAGATGTTGGAGAGTCAGGAGAAGCTGCTTAAGACCAAGGTGAGAGGTCAGGATGAGCGGGGTTCAGCAGGAGAGGTCAGGGTGAGAAGTCAAGGTGAGAAGTCCGCTGTTTGCAGTTTCTCATTGGTCAGTCTATTTTCAATATTGACCCCCAAAATTTAATTGTGACAACTTGTCAACAAAGATATGCTACCTATGAAGAGAATATAATATGCCTCAATTTCCCTCAATTTTTTGACTGGGGTGGGGTGGGGTGGATGCGGTCAACCCTATCAATTTCTTTCATTCGTAGAACATTCTATTTACAAAGCTCACTTAAGAAATAAAAGAAATACCCTGAAGTAACACAGAAAGTAGCGCCTGACATAGCTGTCTGTCACTGCCCAGCTGGATAATGTGAAGGCATAATTTCCCTGTACGTTTAGACTGGTGGGTGGGTACCACCAACTCTGTCAGTTTTGTGCAATACCAGGTACTTTTCTATTTACAAAGCTCACATAAAAATAAACAAAACTGTCCTGAAGTAAAACAACAAATATCATCTAACTTAGCTGTCCGTCACAGCCCAGCTGGACAATGTGAAGGAATAATTTCCCTATGTTTTTTTTACCGGTGGGGGGTTCCACTAACAATATAATTTTTTTTAATACCGGAACTTTCTCTTTACAAAACTCACGTAAGAAATAACCCTGAAATAACTCAAAAAGTTTCATCTAATGGTCTGTGTCTGCAGCTGGACAACGTGAAGGCTGAGTTGGCGGGGAAGCAGACGGAGCTGTGTTCCTTGCGTACCCGGGTAGAGACTTGGGAGAAGCAGGAGGCAGACCACCAGCAGCATATCAGTGTCCTCAGGGAGCAAGTGAACGCCAAGGAGCAGCAGGGCGCCATGCTTCAGGCAGATGTAAGTAGGACATCACCTTGCAGGGGTGGGGGCAAGTACGTTTGATCACGAACAATTCTAAATATGTTAGGTCAAGTACAGTTCCAACGACATTTTATCAAGTACAGTCGAATCTCACTTTATGGTCACCTCAGTAATACAGCCACCTCACAATTAAGGTCACCCTGGGACAGTCCCAAATATTTTCCATAACAGTAAAGTGCAGGAAATAAGGTCACCTCAGGTGAAGTCTCTACAGGAGAGACTGGGAGAGAAGGATGAAGTGGTCAGACAGAAAGGACAACAGTTGTTAATGTGTCATTGGTTGTACTTCAGGTGAAGTCTCTACAGGAGAGACTGAGAGAGAAGGATGAAGTGGTCAGACAGAAAGGACAACAGTTGTTAATGTGTCAGTGCTTGTACTTCAGGTGAAGTCTCTACAGGAGAGACTGAGAGAGAAGGATGAAGTGGTCAGACAGAAAGGACAACAGTTGTTAATGTGTCAGTGGTTGTACTTTAGGTGAAGTCTCTACAGGAGACACTGAGAGAGAAGGATGAAGTGATCAGACAAAAAGGACAACAGTTGTTAATGTGTCATTGGTTGTACTTCAAGTGAAGTCTCTACAAGAGAAACTGAGAGAGAAGGATGAAGTGATCAGACAAAAAGGACAACAGTTGTTAATATGTCATTGGTTGTACTTCAGGTGAAGTCTCTACAAGAGAGACTGAGAGAGAAGGATGAAGTGATCAGACAAAAATGACAACAGTTGTTAATGTGTCATTGGTTGTACTTCAAGTGAAGCCTCTACAGGAGAGAATGAGAGAGAAAGATGACATAATCAGACAGAAAGGACCACAGTTGTTAATTTGTCAGTGGTTGTACTTCAGGTGAAGTCTCTACAAGAGAGACTGAGAGAGAAAGATGACATAATCAGACAGAAAGGACCACAGTTGTTAATTTGTCAGTGGTTGTACTTCAGGTGAAGTCTCTACAAGAGAGACTGAGAGAAAAGGATGAAGTGATCCGACAGAAGGGACAACAGTTGCTTATCACGCAGAACGACAAGAAACGGGTTGATCTGGAGCTGAGTGAACTACGTGACCATCTGAACATCCGAGAACGCAAGCTTAGCACCCTGCAGAAAAAGGTAAACCAGGGACGGTTATGTTAAAATATCGATGTTCATCTGCTGACTAATATAATTACATATAATTACAATTTCCATCAGTGCTGACTCAGGACTGGTTTCTAAAAAGGCATAAAGTGTTCAGGGCAGTTTACTAGTTAGTTTTTACAGTTATTTTAATCATAAAGTGTTAAATGGAGGACATACACTGTATTCAGAATCTGAAAAACCAGAAACTTTTTGAGAGAATGTAACTGTATCAAACACACACAGGCAGTATAGTTGTAGACATTGTTAGCAGTTTTAATTATCAGTTTTAATGTAAATCAGTTGTCAGGTTAGTGGTCAAATAAAGGGTTTCCTGCTTGGGTGAACCATCAAGGGCATTATCTCAGAGAAATCCATTTACAGGGGGTAGATACATGCAAAAGAATATATAAGAGAGACTGTTGGAGACTGACTGTTTCATTGGCTCACAGGTGGATGACTTGGAAGATTCGTTGAAGGACAAAGAAGAAGACCTTTCATCAATGAAGGTTAAACTTGCATCAGTGTCAGCCAGTCAGAACTCAACAGACAGTCTCGTGACGGGGCTGCAGGACTCGCTCAATAGCAAGGAGAAACAGATAGAAAGGTTTGTTATAATACCTTGTTATTGGTGTGGTGTGTACATTGCTAGGTTTAATATTTTAAATGGCTACATCTTTGTTGATTGTTATGATTCTGATGATGTGAAAGATAATAATGGATGCCGTAGATTATGATATGTTGGTGGTGACTAAATGTAATTATGCTTGCTCAAACCTAAATTCTTCCCAGAGAAGAACAGTTATTCTAGCAGTGTGCGAAGTGTAACGCACTTTGAGCAGTTCAGGTGACTAGATACAGCTCTAATGTCTTACCTGTTCCTTACATTACAAATATCATCCTGTAAGTCGATGTACTTATTTACCTGTTTATGTATTATTATATTTGTTACATATAGATCCAGTATGGAAACAGATGATTGCACTTTGTGCAATTTCTTTCTGGTGCTCCTATTTTATGGCAAACAAGTCTGTGTATTGTGATGTGTTGTAAATAAAATACTACAACTGCTACATGCTGTAGTTATTTGAGTGTTAACAATGGCATAATCAACAATAATAACTAGTTTATTTTCAGTTGTTGCTGCAACGATAATTCATAATAAAAACATTCTCATGTTAACATATAAATAAAATCAGTGGTATCGCAGGTTAAAAGAGCAGCGGGAACGTTGCGATGTTGACCACCAGGAGGAGCTAGCGAGGTCTGAGGCAGCGCTACGAGAGGTGAAGAACAAAACTGCAGATCTTCAATCACAGCTTGACGAGAAACAGGTTTGACTCCTCCATATATCTACATTTTGGTTGTTTATGTGCCGTGTGAGCTAATGATTTTCCTGTAAGCAGATCTATAACAGTGCACTTTTTACCAATAATATGTTAAAAATTCCATGTGTTTATCCATAAATAAGTGGAGTTGTTCAAACTGTTGTGATTATTCTATTGGTACAATTGTGGATTAAATGTCTGGGCGGTGTGGTGGATTATTTGTTGGCAGTAGAATCTGGCAGCTATTGGCTGTATTGTTGGAAGCCATTTTGGACCGAGGTAGAGACTTGCACATCTAGTGATGGAGTGGGTACGGGAAGGTGGTAACAGGAAAAGAAGAAGGCCGATAATGACCTGGCGCAAGACATTTGTGGAAGACTTGGCAGAAATGGGAATCACCTGGAATGAGGCCAAAGAAGTTGCAAATAACCATACCAGAAGGAGGAACCTCATCGCCAGATGTCTCGAAAGGAACAGGAGGAACTAAGTCTCATTGAAGCCTCAAGTGCCACACCAAGTACCGGCGGGGGTGTGTGGTGGTTTGAACCAGTACGAAACTATGTACTTTGGACTTTGTGAACTGCTGAAACCACCCTTTAATTGAGATAGCAGACAAATAGTTATACACACGCTCGCTAAATAATAAAATTTCATTCTTTCAGGCCGCAGTGTTGGAGCTGCAAGGTGAGATCTCAGAACTGAAGTCAACAAAGCGATCTTACGAGTCGGAGGTGAGCCAACTCCAGGTGGCGCTGTCGCAGAAGTCAGCCGAATTTATGCGGCTACAAGAGAGACTTGACCAGGTGAGTCAGTGGCAGTCGGAGAGCGGCATCTCGCTGTAGTTATCACGAAGAAGGCAGGTAAATTAATTGACCGATCCATCATTTGACCTATTGCCTAGCAACAAGGTCCGACAAGCTGTCAAGAAAGGATGCCGAACATGTGGAGCATTCCGACTTATACCAATGTTTTTACCGTATGACTGAATTACGCATATATTCCTTATGAAAACATTATTGACAAGGCATAGTTTGAATGAGAACATAATTGTGATTGTGACATAGACAGACAATGGTGTACTGGATCCATCAACATGTGTACATAAACTTTGACTCATGTAGACAGACAATGGTGTACTGGATCCATCAACATGTGTACATAAACTTTGACTCATGTAGACAGACAATGGTGTACTGGATCCATCAGCATATGTACATAAACTTTGACTGTGATGTAGACAGACAATGGTGTACTGGATCCATCAACATGTGTACATAAACTTTGACTGTCATGTAGACAGACAATGGTGTACAGGATCCATCAGCATATGTACATAAACTTTGACTGTCATGTAGACAGACAATGGTGTACTGGATCCATCAGCATATGTACATAAACTTTGACTGTGATGTAGACAGACAATGGTGTACTGGATCCATCAACATGTGTACATAAACTTTGACTGTCATGTAGACAGACAATGGTGTACAGGATCCATCAGCATATGTACATAAACTTTGACTGTCATGTAGACAGACAATGGTGTACTGGATCCATCAGCATATGTACATAAACTTTGACTGTCATGTAGACAGACAATGGTGTACTGGATCCATCAGCATATGTACATAAACTTTGACTGTCATGTAGACAGACAATGGTGTACAGGATCCATCAGCATATGTACATAAACTTTGACTGTCATGTAGACAGACAATGGTGTACTGGATCCATCAGCATATGTACATAAACTTTGACTGTGATGTAGACAGACAATGGTGTACTGGATCCATCAACATGTGTACATAAACTTTGACTGTCATGTAGACAGACAATGGTGTACAGGATCCATCAGCATATGCACATAAACTTTGACTGTCATGTAGACAGACAATGGTGTACAGGATCCATCAGCATGTCCACATAAACGTTGACAGTCATGTAGACAGACAATGGTGTACAGGATCCATCAGCATGTGTACATAAACTTTGACTCATGTAGACAGACAATGGTGTACTGGATCCATCAGCATATGTACATAAACTTTGACTGTGATGTAGACAGACAATGGTGTACTGGATCCATCAACATGTGTACATAAACTTTGACTGTGATGTAGACAGACAATGGTGTACAGGATCCATCAGCATATGCACATAAACTTTGACTGTCATGTAGACAGACAATGGTGTACAGGATCCATCAGCATGTCCACATAAACGTTGACAGTCATGTAGACAGACAATGGTGTACAGGATCCATCAGCATATGCACATAAACGTTGACAGTCATGTATACAGACAATGGTGTACAGGATCCATCAGCATGTCCACATAAACGTTGACAGTCATGTAGACAGACAATGGTGTACAGGATCCATCAGCATATGCACATAAACTTTGACTGTCATGTAGACAGACAATGGTGTACAGGATCCATCAGCATATGCACATAAACTTTGACTGTCATGTAGACAGACAATGGTGTACAGGATCCATCAGCATATGTACATAAACTTTGACTGTGATGTAGACAGACAATGGTGTACTGGATCCATCAGCATATGCACATAAACTTTGACTGTCATGTAGACAGACAATGGTGTACAGGATCCATCAGCATATGTACATAAACTTTGACTGTGATGTAGACAGACAATGGTGTACTGGATCCATCAGCATATGCACATAAACTTTGACTGTGATGTAGACAGACAATGGTGTACTGGATCCATCAGCATATGCACATAAACTTTGACAGTCATGTAGACAGACAATGGTGTACTGGATCCATCAGCATATGCACATAAACGTTGACAGTCATGTATACAGACAATGGTGTACTGGATCCATCAGCATATGCACATAAACTTTGACAGTCATGTAGACAGACAATGGTGTACAGGATCCATCAGCATATGTACATAAACTTTGACTGTCATGTAGACAGACAATGGTGTACAGGATCCATCAGCATATGTACATAAACTTTGACTGTCATGTAGACAGACAATGGTGTACAGGATCCATCAGCATATGTACATAAACTTTGACTGTCATGTAGACAGACAACGGTGTACAGGATCCATCAGCATGTGTACATAAACTTTGACTGTCATGTAGACAGACAATGGTGTACAGGATCCATCAGCATGTGTACATAAACTTTGACTGTCATGTAGACAGACAATGGTGTACTGGATCCATCAGCATGTCCACATAAACTTTGACTGTCATGTAGACAGACAATGGTGTACTGGATCCATCAGCATATGCACATAAACTTTGACTGTCATGTAGACAGACAATGGTGTACAGGATCCATCAGCATGTCCACATAAACGTTGACAGTCATGTAGACAGACAATGGTGTACTGGATCCATCAGCATATGCACATAAACTTTGACTGTGATGTAGACAGACAATGGTGTACTGGATCCATCAGCATATGCACATAAACTTTGACAGTCATGTAGACAGACAATGGTGTACTGGATCCATCAGCATATGCACATAAACGTTGACAGTCATGTATACAGACAATGGTGTACTGGATCCATCAGCATATGCACATAAACTTTGACAGTCATGTAGACAGACAATGGTGTACAGGATCCATCAGCATATGTACATAAACTTTGACTGTCATGTAGACAGACAATGGTGTACAGGATCCATCAGCATATGTACATAAACTTTGACTGTCATGTAGACAGACAATGGTGTACAGGATCCATCAGCATATGTACATAAACTTTGACTGTCATGTAGACAGACAACGGTGTACAGGATCCATCAGCATGTGTACATAAACTTTGACTGTCATGTAGACAGACAATGGTGTACAGGATCCATCAGCATGTGTACATAAACTTTGACTGTCATGTAGACAGACAATGGTGTACTGGATCCATCAGCATGTCCACATAAACTTTGACTGTCATGTAGACAGACAATGGTGTACTGGATCCATCAGCATATGCACATAAACTTTGACTGTCATGTAGACAGACAACGGTGTACTGGATCCATCAGCATATGCACATAAACTTTGACTGTCATGTAGACAGACAATGGTGTACTGGATCCATCAGCATATGCACATAAACTTTGACTGTCATGTAGACAGACAATGGTGTACAGGATCCATCAGCATATGCACATAAACTTTGACTGTGATGTAGACAGACAATGGTGTACAGGATCCATCAGCATATGTACATAAACTTTGACTGTGATGTAGACAGACAATGGTGTACTGGATCCATCAGCATATGCACATAAACTTTGACTGTGATGTAGACAGACAATGGTGTACTGGATCCATCAGCATATGCACATAAACTTTGACAGTCATGTAGACAGACAATGGTGTACTGGATCCATCAGCATATGCACATAAACGTTGACAGTCATGTATACAGACAATGGTGTACTGGATCCATCAGCATATGCACATAAACTTTGGCTGTGATGTAGACAGACAATGGTGTACAGGATCCATCAGCATATGCACATAAACTTTGACTGTCATGTAGACAGACAACGGTGTTCAGGATCCATCAGCATATGTACATAAACTTTGACTGTGATGTAGACAGACAACGGTGTACAGGATCCATCAGCATATGCACATAAACTTTGACTGTGATGTAGACAGACAATGGTGTACAGGATCCATCAGCATATGCACATAAACTTTGACTGTGATGTAGACAGACAATGGTGTACAGGATCCATCAGCATATGCACATAAACTTTGACTGTGATGTAGACAGACAATGGTGTACAGGATCCATCAGCATATGCACATAAACTTTGACTGTGATGTAGACAGACAATGGTGTACAGGATCCATCAGCATATGCACATAAACTTTGACTGTGATGTAGACAGACAATGGTGTACAGGATCCATCAGCATATGCACATAAACTTTGACTGTGATGTAGACGAAGACAATGAATTATTACAAGGATCATCAGCATATATACCGCATAAACTGACTGTATCATGTAGACCAGACAATGGTGTACCAGGATCCATCAGCATATGCACATAAACTTTGACTGTGATGTAGACGAGACAATGGGGTGTACAGGATCCATCAGCATATGTACATAAACTTTGACTGTCATATAGACGAACAATGAATTATTGCAGGATCCATCAGCATATGTACATAAACTTTGGCTATCATGTAGACGAACAATGATTATGCTGTACAGGATCCATCAGCATATGCACATAAACTTTGACTGTGATGTAGACAGACAATGGTGTACAGGATCCATCAGCATATGTACATAAACTTTGACTGTCATATAGACAGACAATGGTGTACAGGATCCATCAGCATATGTACATAAACTTTGACTGTCATGTAGACAGACAATGGTGTACTGGATCCATCAGCATATGTACATAAACTTTGACTGTCATGTAGACAGACAATGGTGTACAGGATCCATCAGCATATGCACATAAACTTTGACTGTCATGTAGACAGACAATGGTGTACAGGATCCATCAGCATATGTACATAAACTTTGACTGTGATGTAGACAGACAATGGTGTACAGGATCCATCAGCATATGTACATAAACTTTGACTGTGATGTAGACAGACAATGGTGTACTGGATCCATCAACATATGCACATAAACTTTGACTGTCATGTAGACAGACAATGGTGTACTGGATCCATCAGCATATGCACATAAACTTTGACTGTCATGTAGACAGACAATGGTGTACAGGATCCATCAGCATATGCACATAAACTTTGACTGTCATGTAGACAGACAATGGTGTACAGGATCCATCAGCATGTCCACATAAACGTTGACAGTCATGTAGACAGACAATGGTGTACAGGATCCATCAGCATATGTACATAAACTTTGACTGTCATGTAGACAGACAATGGTGTACAGGATCCATCAGCATATGCACATAAACTTTGACTGTCATGTAGACAGACAATGGTGTACTGGATCCATCAGCATATGCACATAAACTTTGACTGTCATGTAGACAGACAATGGTGTACTGGATCCATCAGCATATGCACATAAACTTTGACTGTCATGTAGACAGACAATGGTGTACAGGATCCATCAGCATGTCCACATAAACGTTGACAGTCATGTAGACAGACAATGGTGTACTGGATCCATCAGCATATGTACATAAACTTTGACTCATGTAGACAGACAATGGTGTACTGGATCCATCAGCATATGTACATAAACTTTGACTGTGATGTAGACAGACAATGGTGTACTGGATCCATCAACATGTGTACATAAACTTTGACTGTGATGTAGACAGACAATGGTGTACAGGATCCATCAGCATATGCACATAAACTTTGACTGTCATGTAGACAGACAATGGTGTACAGGATCCATCAGCATGTCCACATAAACGTTGACAGTCATGTAGACAGACAATGGTGTACAGGATCCATCAGCATATGTACATAAACTTTGACTGTCATGTAGACAGACAATGGTGTACAGGATCCATCAGCATGTCCACATAAACGTTGACAGTCATGTAGACAGACAATGGTGTACTGGATCCATCAGCATATGTACATAAACTTTGACTGTCATGTAGACAGACAATGGTGTACAGGATCCATCAGCATATGCACATAAACTTTGGTGTACAGGATGCATATGTAACAGACAATGGTGTACAGGATCCATCAGCATCATGCACATAAATTATGACATCATCAGCATATGCACATGACATGTCATGATGCACATGCACACAGGATCCATCAGCATATGCACATAAACTTTGACTGTCATGTAGACAGACAATGGTGTACAGGATCCATCAGCATATGCACATAAACTTTGACTGTCATGTAGACAGACAAATGTACATAAACTTTGACTGTCAGGATCCATCAGCATATGCACATAAACTTTGACTGTGATGTAGACAGACAATGGTGTACAGGATCCATCAGCATATGCACATAAACTTTGACTGTCATGTAGACAGACAATGGTGTACAGGATCCATCAGCATATGCACATAAACTTTGACTGTCATGTAGACAGACAATGGTGTACAGGATCCATCAGCATATGCACATAAACTTTGACTGTCATGTAGACAGACAATGGTGTACAGGATCCATCAGCATATGCACATAAACTTTGACTGTCATGTAGACAGACAAAGGTGTACAGGATCCATCAGCATATTCACATAAACTTTGACTGTCATGTAGACAGACAACGGTTTACAGGATCCATCAGCATATGCACATAAACTTTGACAGTCATGTAGACAGACAATGGTGTACAGGATTCATGTAGACAGGCAATGGTGTACTGGATCCATCAGCATGTGCACATAAACTTTGACTGTCATGTAGACAGACAATGGTGTACTGGATCCATCAGCATATGCACATAAACTTTGACTGTCATGTAGACAGACAATGGTGTACTGGATCCATCAACATATGCACATAAACTTTGACTCATGTAGACAGACAATGGTGTACTGGATCCATCAGCATGTGCATATAAACTTTGACTCTCATGTAGACAGACAATGGTGTACAGGATCCATCAGCATATGCACATAAACTTTGACTGTCATGTAGACAGACAATGGTGTACTGGATCCATCAGCATATGCACATAAACTTTGACTGTCATGTAGACAGACAATGGTGTACTGGATCCATCAGCATATGCACATCAACTTTGACTGTCATGTAGACAGGCAATGGTGTACTGGATCCATCAGCATATGCACATAAACTTTGACTGTCATGTAGACAGACAATGGTGTACTGGATCCATCAACATATGCACGTAAACTTTGACAGTCATGTAGACAGACAATGGTGTACTGGATCCATCAGCATATGCACATAAACTTTGACAGTCATGTAGACAGACAATGGTGTACTGGATCCATCAGCATATGCACATAAACTTTGACAGTCATGTAGACAGACAATGGTGTACTGGATCCATCAGCATATGCACATAAACTTTGACTGTCATGTAGACAGACAATGGTGTACTGGATCCATCAACATATGCACATAAACTTTGACTGTCATGTAGACAGGCAATGGTGTACTGGATCCATCAGCATATGCACATAAACTTTGATTGTGATGTAGACAGACAATGGTGTATTGGATCCATCAGCATATGCACATAAACTTTGATTGTGATGTAGACAGACAATGACGTACTGGCTCAATTTGGATCAATGTCAAGTGTCACTTCCAAGACCAACATTCTCCATGGTCGTGGTCACCGCTGCCACCATGTAATGCATTCATAATGACAACACGTTCCATGATGATACTTATACTATGCATTGAATGAGTATGAGAACGTCACATGTCAGCTTAAATGACGCCACAAGAGAGAGTAATCTTCTCACAATCTTGGTATGCATATCAGGGCTGTGCCAAAGTACTTTGTGCTTAAGTACTTAAGTACATTTTTTTAGTACTTGTACTTAAGTACATTCAAAAAGTACTTCAGTTTCAAGTAGTACTTTTTCAGTATTTTTGAATTGTAATCATGTAATATGAAATCAATGATTCGGTCACCTCCAAATCCCTAGTGGCCCCTGTGGGCGACTGGGCTTCTGTACTAATCCAATTACAACACAATAGGGGCATTGCAACATTGAGTACAAACATCAGCTTTTTTTTTAGGTGTGCACACCGTAATTTAGCCCTGATTAGCACCAGTACAGAATGCTCATTCTAACATTCTAACAATTTTCATTGTATCAGTTGTCAGTGTATGCAATCTAGTACTTGTACTTAAGTACTTTTGAAAAGTACTTGGTCTGTACTTAAGTACTTTCCTAAAACTGTGATGAACTTGTATTTAAGTACTTTGTGAATGAAAAGTACTTGTACTCAAATACATTTCAAAGTACTTTGGCGCAGCCCTGATGCATATTGCCGTAACACTAATAAATGTAGTCCTATAACAGTCGTGGAATTCTTCTGAAATGTCGTTGTAGTTGGTAGAGCAGCGAGCGACAGAGACGAGTGAAACGGAGGCCGAGACCAATAAGAGGCTGTCGTTGCTGCAAAGTCAGCTACAGAAGTATGAGGCCACAGTGGATCAGGCCCAGAAAGAGGTCGACCGTCTACTGCTGATACTCAAGGAGTCGGAAACGGAAAAAAACAAACTGGAAGAGCAAATTCGGGAACAACAAGAGTAGGTCATATTCTGCCTCAGTCTCGAGGGTAATTAGTAGAGTATTTAATTTAGTATGTAATATCTACGTCAGAAATCCTAAAAACCACTGCCAAATAAACAGTTTGTGTGATACTTTTTTAGTTTCCCTATAAGTGTTTGTGGTGATTTTACAATTTCTTAGTTAAAATTGTCCACCTTTTACTACTAAAGTAGCTTTTCAGCAGTACTAAGTTCTAGTGTGCCAAGTCTGCAAACTGGGCCTTGCTGTTGTGAAATTATGCATCTTACAAATACAATCCAAATATAATTTAGCTAGTTATATATGCATACAGTACATCATTTATATTTCTAATTATCTTTAACCCTACAGGTGACCAATGGTAAACTTCCACGGTGTACACAATTTGGAGCTATTTGTAGGGGTGCTTTTAAAAAATCACAACTTCACTAATACTTATCGCAGAAATATGATTTTGTTGGCAAAATGACCCTTTATTATTATGCAGTAATAATATTTGCATAACATCAAATAATCATGAAGATATAACTGTTTAAATTTTATTTCACCCTACTATTAACTAATTACTGTGTGGTTGTATGTGTCTATGTCCAATTAGAGAAATGTAGCCATATATATAAGCTAATGAGTATAGAACAAATTTATCAAATATACTGAGAATTTTTTATATGAATATTTTAGGTAGACTCATGTAAAATTTAGACTATTCTTCATGAACGTCAGAACGAGGGTAAAGTAGAAACCCAAGTTCACCCAGTGACAAAATAGTTATTGTTAAATATATTATTAAAGTCTGTAACTGTCTGAACTAGTTTAATAACTTGATCCGCGAATATTGTCATGTATTTTTCTGTTATAATGATGCGGACATTTGAAATAATTCAACTTATATCATCAAAACGAGATAAAAGAAAATGGCGGACTAGGCCAACTTTCGTCATAATGGAATGAAACCAGTGTCAACAAGAAGACATTTGAGAGACATGCGCTGATTGGCTGACCATTAACCTAAATTTCTTTGGATAAACCAATCATTGGGCTTTCCATCGGTACCTCCATTTCCCGGTTTAGACAATATGAATGGGAATGTAAATTCCTGACACAGCAACAACATTTTAAAGCTTGGTTGTGATTAGCTATTACTGAATCATGTTGTGTGCTAAAACTCAGTGGTAAAAATGCCACAGGAAGAAGAATCATTCAGTTTTCCAATGTTTCCTCTCATTCCCCTGTCAGTTGCTAGTGACGGAAACAAAAATTGTTTAAAAAGAATGATACCGAATCGGGTCGAAATTCGGTCAGGAGCAGTTTTGCACTGATCGCGTGGCCACCTGTAGGGTTAAAGTAACACAAAGAATATGGAGACCTCTGAAGGTTTATGGTGAGAACCACTGTGTGAAAGATTAAGTGGTAGCTTATGCAAGTACTGTCAAGGAAGAAAAAAAACATAAGAAACCATTAGTATTCAAAATTATTGTAATGTGTGAAACTTCAACTTATAATAGTAATACATCATTAAACAGTGTACGTCAGTTTTTAAGTGAACGTACAATACTAAAGAAATAATACAAAACAGAACTAATTTACAAATGTTAGTGTGGATTTTTCACTAAATAACATATTTAATTTGTCATAGATATGCAAAACAGTAAAATCATTCTTTTTCATAATTACGGAAAACTAACTTAACATACAATATCTATGCTGGAGATTGTCTAGTAATAATACATTTTAATCTTGAGTTTATGTATGATCCATATATAGATGATCATACATAAACTGCATGTAAAACAGTCAAATAGATATACATGTCATCGATTAAAATAAAATGAGTGGAGGTTGTGAGGTGGGAAAGTGACTGTTGTACTGGTGGTTGTGAGGGGAAGAAGTGATGGTGAGTTGAGGTTGTGAGGTGGGAAAGTGACTGTTGTACTGGTGGTTGTGAGGCGAGGAAGTGATGGTGAGTAGAGGTTGTGAGGTGGGAAAGTGACTGTTGGAGTGGTGGTTGTGAGGTGAGGAAGTGATGGTGAGTTGAGGTTGTGAGGTGGGAAAGTGACTGTTGTACTGGTGGTTGTGAGGCGAGGAAGTGATGGTGAGTAGAGGTTGTGAGGTGGGAAAGTGACTGTTGGAGTGGTGGTTGTGAGGGGAAGAAGTGATGGTGAGTTGAAGTTGTGAGGCAGAGGAACTGACTTACGGAGTGTTGCTTGCAGCCAGCTGAAGGAGCTGAGGACAAAAGTGGGCACTCTGAAGCACTCGCAACAGACAGAGAAGACAAAGACGGCCCAGCTACTGGAGGAGGCGAGGAAGCGGGAGGACTCCCTTGGCTCAGACTCCTCTCAACTCAAGGTACAGACACAGACCTGGCACATAACATACCTGGTACACTCACAACACACCTGGTTCATTCACAACACACCTGGCACATTCACATATGGCAACAAACAGAACACACCTGGCACACAACACACCTGCCACACCCACATGACACACTTGGCACACTCTAACAACACACCTGGCAAACTCACAACACACCTGGCACATTCAAGCAACAGACCTCGCACATCACACCTGGCACACACAACACACCCGGCACACTCACATAACACACCTGGTAGCTCAGTCACACCACTCACAATACACTGCAGTTTAGACATTACCAACATGATGTTCTGTATCCTTGACAAGTTAAGATGGCTGTATGGTAAGGAATATGTAGGGACTTGGTCAAAGTCTACCATATATACAGTAACCGCTCACTGTAACTATTCCAGATGCAAGGAATATATCTGCTAAAATGGAACAACTTTAAAATCCCCGTTCCTGTCTGCACCGTGTAACTTAGCATGAAGTTAAGGTATGACATTCCTTAAAATATTTTCTTTAAAAGATCACTACCGAAAGTGAATTATTCTAATCTTGTTTTTGTCACAAAGTTTATGAATGGTTGGTAAGATAATTACTGCACTAAGAGCATTTAAATATAACATTTCACTTTAAATATAAAATGTTCAGTGTATGATGTCTTGATTTACAGCAGTTTGCAACTAATACTTTACTAAAGCAACTATTCTGTCTTTTCCTCTCTTATTATTATTTTCTCCCTGCGTTCTTCCATTGACACGACCTGCCACATCTTTCCCACGCCTCCTTCCTTTGCCCCTCTCCCGCACCCCTTCCCACCCACCTTGTAGCAGCGTTTTGGTTTCACGTTCTAGTTAGTTACTTACCTTTGGTTGGGCGTTTTCCGTTTAGTTGTTGTGTTGATTTTTAGACGTTAATTAAGCAGTATGAAGACAGAGTGGAAGAACTAAAAGAGGCACTCAGGGAAAGTGTCAAAATCACGGCTCAGAGGGAAATGGTTATGGCAGAACAACACGTGAACATCGAACAGCAAGAGAAGCAGGTTGGTGATACAGATGCATTATGGGAAATGGCAGCCATTTCCGTTTCAGGCACCACAAGACAAGCCTGTTAATTAATGTTATCATAACTGTTAATTACTTTCTGATGATACAATTTGTTATCTGAAAGTGATAAATAAGTATGTAGAATGTGGACAATTGAATGTGCATGTAATTTATGTAATTAATAATAACTACATTATATGCTCAGAAGTCAGTCTTAACAAAATGTTGGTACAGCGACTGGAATAAATATAATTAAAATGGATGACAAAAAATAAATCGAGGGGAAACCTGGAATAAATGATGTGAATGAAAATGGAGAACGTTTGGCAGATTTCTGTGCATTTGATGACTTAGTTTATTATCGATGGTACTGTGACACAACACGACACAGAACTACACGGGTACAGAAAATCTTGTCAATTATATAACCACTGATAGAATTATAAAGATATATAGTTATGTTGGTCAGATTTGCTGCAACCAAAAATAAAAAAATCTGCTGCATTAACATCTTGCTTAAAAAAGCTGTAATGTCACACTAGAGGCGACACTTGTCTGTTTTACATATGCATGAAACCGTTAGTGAAAGCAATGATGAAATAAACTGTTTTGTTCTGTTAAATTATGAACAATCACGTTGGTAAAAATATATTACGAGTGAAACATTTCTTTGATTACAATATACAAATGAAAACCATCTTAGATATTACTGACAATTATATTAATTATTAGATATTACCGACAATTGTATTACTTATTAGATATTACCGACAATTGTATTACTTATTAGATATTACCGACAATGATATTACTTATTAGATATTACAGACAATTATATTACTTATTAGATATTATTGACAACGACATTACGTATTAGATATTACTGACAATTATATTACTTATTAGATATTACTGACAATGATATTACTTGTTAGATATCACTGACAATGATATTACTTGTTAGATATCACTGACAATGATGTTACTTATTAGACATTACTGACAATTATATTACTTGTTATATATTACTGACAATTATATTACTTATTATATATTACCGACAGTGATATTACTTATTAGATATTACTGACAATTATATTACTTATTAGATATTATTGACAACAACATTACGTATCGCAGGGGGGATTCACAGAGAAGCCTGAAACTGGAGGCATAGATAAAGACAGCAGAAATAAATCGGCAAAGAACAGCCTGGAAAACTGTTCTGAATCAGGATATAAATGCATTTGTTTAAATGCAAGGAGCATAGTAAACAAAAGAAGTGAACTAAACATTATGGTAGAAGATATTGACCCTCACATAATAGGTATAACCGAATCGTGGGCCACCACTGATATATCAGATGCCGAATTGGGACTAACAGGATATGTAATGTTTAGGAAAGATAGAATAGGAAGAAAGGGAGGTGGAGTTATTTTATATATTAAAGAATCTATCCAGGCTTATGAAATAAAATTAGAAAGAGAAGCAGATTGCGAAGAAGCTGTTTGGTGTAACATAGTTACAGGAAACTCAACGTTAACAGTTGGGTTAGTTTATCGAAGTCCAAACATAAGCATAGAAGAGAATGAAAAAATACAAAACGCTATAAGGGAAGTAAGCAAACGGAACTGTATTATTATGGGGGACTTTAACCATGGGCATATACAATGGAAATCTCTACAGAGTATGGGGAGTGAGGACCACAAGTTTTTAGTTTTAGTACAAGATAGTTTCCTTTCTCAACATGTGCTAGAACCAACCAGGGGAGAGAATGTGTTAGACTTAGTTTTGTCCTCACAGAAAGAATTAGTTGACAATGTCAAGATATGTGAGCCACTGGGGAGTAGTGATCACAACCAGATACATTTTACCATCAAAGTAAAATCAGAAAGGAATAGTAAAAAGCAGTATAGGAGAAATTTCCACAAAGGAAGGTATAAGGACATGAGGAAATGTTTAGCAAAGATAGACTGGAATAACACACTGAAGAATAAGACAGCAACCGAATGCTGGAATATCTTAAATAGTGAAATTAAGTGCATAGTCGATAAATTTGTACCTTTCAAAAAACAAGGGAAACGGTCTAAAAAGAAACACTTATCGAAAGAAGCCATTAGAAAAATTAAGTATAAACAAATGATGTGGAAGTCATATAGATGTACTGGAAATGATGAAGACTACAACATTTATAAAGAAGCACTTAATCAAGCTACAGCTGAAATTAGAAATTCAAAGAGAAGCTATGAAAAAAAATTAGCTAGTAATATAAAACATGACAGTAAGAGTTTTTATGCGTATATTCGAAGCAAATAGAAAGTTCAGGATAAGGTCGGTCCTCTAGAAGATAGTGCTGGAAATACAATATCAGAGGGATTCTCAATGGCAGAAGACCTGAATGAGTATTTTAGTTCAGTGTTTACCAGGGAAGATATTAGTTCACTGCCAGTACCAGAATCTAAGTTCAAGGGGGCAGATTCAGACTATTTAGGACAGTTAGTTGTAACCTCGGAAATGGTAGCTAAGAAAATAAGGGCTATGAAGGATAATAAATCACCTGGAGTGGACGGGATTCCGCCCAAACTACTATTGGAAATTGTAGAACAAATTAGCGTACCGCTTGCAACAGTTTTCAATTTGTCATTAGAAGAGGGAGTGGTTCCTTTAGAATGGAAAGAGGCAAACATTATACCGTTATTTAAAAAAGGTTCGAGAAACAAGTCAGAGAACTATAGACCAGTGAGTTTAACATCAGTGATTTGCAAATTATTAGAAAGACTAATTAAAGATCACATGGTGGATTTTCTTGTTAAACATAACTTGATAAACCCATCTCAACATGGGTTTTTAAAAGCGAGGTCATGCTTAACAAATATGTTATGTTTTTTGGAAGACATCACTAGGTGGGTAGATGAGGGATCACCAGTAGATATCATCTATTTAGATTTTCAAAAAGCTTTCGACAAAGTACCACATCAAAGATTACTCCTTAAGCTAAAGGCCCATGGCATAGGAAATGGTATAATAAACTGGATAGAAAAATGGCTGAATGACAGAAGACAACGTGTAGTAGTTGATGGGGAGGCTTCAAACTGGAAATCGGTATTGAGTGGGGTACCACAGGGATCAGTACTAGGACCTATATTATTCTTAATATATATCAACGATTTGGACGATGATATAACAAGCAAGGTGTTAAAATTTGCGGATGATACAAAAGTGTTTAGAAGGATTAAAAGTGATGGAGACAGACAGCATTTACAAGATGATCTTGATAGGTTGATCAAATGGTCTGAAAAGTGGCAAATGCTGTTCAATTTTGGGAAATGTAAATGCCTCCACACAGGTCATGGGAATGAAGAGGTAAAATATAAAATGGGGGGTACTGTTCTAAGTACTACTGTAAAAGAAAAGGACTTGGGGTTAACCATTAGTGCTGATATGAAGGTTTCAGAGCAGTGCGGAATTGCAGCGTCAAAGGGAAATCAAATCCTTGGATTAATTAGGCGAAATATAGCGTATAAGAAAAAAGAATTAATAGTACCGCTGTACAAAACAATAGTGAGGCCTCATTTAGAATATTGTATACAAGCATGGAGGCCATATCGCAAGAAGGACATAGATATGCTAGAAAGAGTACAGAGGAGAGCGACTAAAATGATACCAAATCTGAGGGATCTTAGTTACGAAATACGCCTAAAAGAATGTGGTTTAACAACATTAGAGACCAGGAGATTGAGAGGAGATCACATAGAAGTGTTTAAAATATTGAATGGTTATGAAAATATTGATAGAAACATTTTTTTCTCAGTTAAGAAAAATAGAAGGACCAGAGGACATGAAGCTACATTAGTAAAGGAGCAGTGTAGATTAGATATAAGAAAGTTTTCATTCTCACAAAGGACTGTAAATGAATGGAACAGATTATCTCCTGATTGTGTTGGTGCTAGTAGCGTGAATATGTTTAAAAATAAAATCGACACACACCTTAAAAAGGCGGGATAAATGTAGATATAAAGTATTGGACTCTCGATAAGCCAAAAGGCTTCCTTGTCCACCTGCCATCCAGAGTAATTTTCTGGATGGCAATCTTGTTAAATCTTGTTAAATCTTGTATTAGATATTACTGACAATTATATTACTTGTTAGATATTACTGACAATTATATTACTTGTTAGATATTACTGACAATGATATTACTTGTTAGATATCACCGACAATGATATTACTTGTTAGATATCACCGACAATGATATTACTTGTTAGATATCACCGACAATGATATTACTTATTAGATATTACCGACAATGATATTACTTATTAGTTATTACCGACAACGACATTACGTATTAGATATTACTGACAACGATATTACTTATTAGATATTACTGACAATGATATTACTTGTTAGATATCACTGACAATGATATTACTTAGATAATTAATAATTATATATTACTGACAGTGATCGTCGGTATAAGACAAGCCGTGAGGGTGCTAGCGAATGTAAAAATTTCATGTTTTTAGACAAGTTTCAAGTTGATAATTTTTCACTCACTTATCTATTTGCGATACAACAGAATTGGAAAGCACCAGTATACTAAATCTGTTACATTTTTGTGAATGTCGTGATTAATTAGGGGTGCAGCAGCTTGAGCATGAGACTCTCAGTCGAGAGAACCTGGGTTTGAATCATCATTTTGAACATGGATTTGAATCCTGTGCCAACAATTTGAACCTGGGTTTGAATCCTGTGCCATCATTTTGAACCTGGGTTTGAATCCTGTGCCATCATTTTGAACCTGGTTTTGAATCCTGTGCCATCATTTTGAACCTAGGTTTGAATCCTGTGTCATCATTTTGAACCTAGGCTTGAATCCTGTGTCATCATTTTGAACCTAGGCTTGAATCCTGTGTCATCATTTTGAACCTAGGCTTGAATCCTGTGTCATCATTTTGAACCTAGGCTTGAATCCTGTGTCATCATTTTGAACCTAGGCTTGAATCCTGTGTCATCATTTTGAACCTAGGCTTGAATCCTGTGCCATCAATTTGAACCGTTGGCAAGTTTGTTCACTCTGCATTGCTCCAGTTCACTCAGCTGTACGAAAGAATACCTGGCTGTAGACAGTGGCAGATATTTGTGTATGGATAGTCTTTGTGCATTAACTTAGCTGAATGCATCCCAGATAAGTCGAGATGGTGTTCGATTGAACAAGTCTGCCAGGGAGTCGAGCGTAAAGCAGTCCTAAGGATTGGATACTGCACTATATAAGAACTCACCTTTACTTTTTGTACTGGATGTTTTCGGACAATTAAGAATTTAATTATTTTAGAATACATATAGTCATTATGGTAATTGTAAAACTTACATTTTAATTTACCCATCGAATTTGGGAAAATGAAATAGTGATCTTGTGGTGCGTTTCAGTCACGGAATGTTTCGGAGGAGTTGGTGCGGCTGCGACAGACGAGTGTGGAGCACAGGGAGCAGGTAAAGGCCATGGAGTCAATCCTGGAGGAGAAGGACGCCTCTCTCCAGCGCATGCAGGCGGAGCGCACGGAGCAGATGAAGGAACTGTATGAGATGAAGTAAGTACTTGTCAGCTCAGAGAGGACATAGCAGATGAAGGAACTGTGTGAGATGAAGTAAGTACTTGTCAGCTCAGAGAGGACATAGCAGATGAAGGAACTGTATGAGATGAAGTAAGCACTTGTCAGCTCAGAGAGGACAGAGCAGATGAAGGAACTGTGTGAGATGAAGTAAGTACTTGTCAGCTCAGAGAGGACATAGCAGATGAAGGAACTGTATGAGATGAAGTAAGTACTTGTCAGCTCAGAGAGGACAGAGCAGATGAAGGAACTGTATGAGATGAAGTAAGTACTTGTCAGCTCAGAGAGGACAGAGCAGATGAAGGAACTGTATGAGATGAAGTAAGTACTTGTCAGCTCAGAGAGGACAGAGCAGATGATGGAACTGTATGAGATGAAGTAAGTACTTGTCAGCTCAGAGAAGACATAGCAGATGAAGGAACTGTATGAGATGAAGTAAGTACTTGTCAGCTCAGAGAGGACAAAGCAGATGAAGGAACTGTATGAGATGAAGTAAGTACTTGTCAGCTCAGAGAGGACAAAGCAGATGAAGGAACTGTATGAGATGAAGTAAGTACTTGTCAGCTCAGAGAGGACATAGCAGATGAAGGAACTGTATGAGATTAAGTAAGTACTTGTCAGCTCAGAGAGGATAGAGCAGACGAAGGAACTGTATGAGATGAAGTAAGTACTTGTCAGCTCAGAGAGGACAAAGCAGATGAAGGAACTGTATGAGATGAAGTAAGTACTTGTCAGCTTAGAGAGGACAGAGCAGATGAAGGAACTGTATGAGATGAAGTAAGTACTTGTCAGCTCAGAGAGGACAGAGCAGACGAAGGAACTGTATGAGATGAGGTAACTACTTGTCAGCTCAGAGAGGACAGGGTAGATGAAGGAACTGTATGAGATGAAATAAGTACTTGTCAGCTCAGAGAGGACAGAGCAGATGAAGGAACTGTATGAGATAAAGTAAGTACTTGTCAGCTCAGAGAGGACAGAGTAGATGAAGGAACTGTATGATATGAATTAAATACTTGTCAGCTCAGAGAGGACAGAGCAGATGAAGGAACTGTATGAGATGAAGTAAGTACTTGTCAGCTCAGAGAGGACAGAGCAGATGAAGGAACTGTATGAGATAGATGTGAAGACATCATCAGAAATATTATATCTTGTTCTGTTAAGCATAAAGTACACTTACAAAAACGATACAAAAATACTCAAGCTGAAGGACTAGATGAGTTGAGAGGTTTAATATAGAATTATGCTGCAGACAGGAGGTGATCGTGGCAGCCATCAGTGAGAAGGACTAGATGAGTTGAGAGGTTTAATATAGACTTGTGCTGCAGACAGGAGGCGATCGTGGCAGCCATCAGTGAGAAGGACGCCCACATCGCCCTGCTTGAGATGACCCCCAACTCCAACAGGTACAACATCGAGGCCGTCGAGAAACTGACGCAGGAGAAGATACAGCTGCAGAAACAGCTCGGCGAGGTGGTGAGGGACCGTCTCAATGTTTATGCGTAATCTTCTTCACCCCTAATGTACGATTCCACATGTACAGAAACAGCATGCAGATGCGTCAGAAACAATGAATATAGTGCCTAGTTGAAATTAATAGAAATAGTTCAATAAGTACCTAGGTGGATGAGTTTTGTCACGTGGATGTGAATTGCTCCATGTAGTGATTTGAATCTTTTCCTCACAGGAACTGGATAGGATATTCCCTAATGTGATGTCACTAGTGAGGTATTCCACATGCCGCATCCATATGCGTTTCAGTACATATGGATTACTAGGTTAGCCACATCACTTGGTCCGACCTGTCCTCATGACAATACTTCTTTACCTGTCATGACATTCTGCAGTTTTAGCTCACTCTGCTCTTTGTCCCAGCCCTTTCGAAGACTCTTCACTGTCTCTACATCTTAATTTTAATGTTTGAACATAGTAAAATAAATTAATCTTTTTCTTATATTTTTGAAAGTGTTTTAAATACCTGTTTTCTTTGATGCATTTTGGCAGCGTTCAGTTGTCTTTGTTAGAGTAACTACAGCTAGGTGGCAGCACAGTAGTTGGTGTATGCAGATGGCATCATCCAGCAGTTGCAAACCTGTAAACCATCTAGTGGTAGTCAGTTTAACAGACAACAGAGCATTGTGAAATCTTTAAAAAAAAAAAAAAATGAACTTAAATTTTAGCAATATTAATTTATTGAAACGGCCAGTATGATTAATCTCCTCACAACTGTAATAAAACCTGTTATTAGGTGGAATTAATGATTACTTGCTCTATTGTTGCAGATCTTCCTAACAACAAATATTCCATAACTACAAATGTTAAACTGCGTACATTATTCGACATCTTTGCGTGATATTAAATTAAGAAATGTCTAGTTGTTCAGTTTGAACATGACACATAATAATTGTCTGTTTGTGACCCCCTTCTCCCCCAATTTCAGAAGTCAACAATATTTAGGATTTTACCAAAATCTCCATCTCTTAAAATTCCACATAACCCATTCCAATGATTGGTCACTCTGAAACCAGTCTAGATGTTTTTGGATGGCTCATTAATGCTACCGTTTATTAAAGAGTACATCAAGCAGAGGTCAGTGAGCAGATGTGATATTTCAGACTCAGAAAAGGATGAAGCTTGTACAGCACACAGGAGAAGACCAAAAGTCACCAACTGATGGTGGACCCTCATCGCGAATCCCTGTGAAGAAATCACCAAAGAAACAGAAGAACTCAAAGAAGCAACCGGTAAGTACTTCTTGCTGCCATTTCAAACCTTGGACAAGTCCATTCCCTCTACGTTCCAGTTCATTCAGCTGTATGAATGAGTACCTTGCTATAGACAGCTATGGATGTTTATGCACATATATTTTGTGCAGTAAATGTGGTATGGCTGAATGCTTCCTAGAGACGTCAAGATGGTGTTCTGTTGAACAGGTCTGCCAGAGTAAAGCGTGTTGAGTAGTCCTAATTACTGGATAATGTGCTACATAAGAACTATTACTTTTTTGTCAACACTGGCACAGACTGAGACAAATCTTCCACACCAGATCACAAATACACAAATATTACCAATAGGGATACAAAACAGTGCATCAAACTATCGATAGTTGATGTGATGATAGTGCACTATTGATAGTAATTTTACCTATTGATACTTATCATCAATGGTTCACTGAACTAGATCAGCAGGGATACTTGTGTCACACAAAGCCAATGTTTGTAAACATGCCTTTTCAATATCATTTGTAAACATGCCTTTTCAGTATCATTTTGTAATTTTACCTATTTACCGACGTAAAATAAACAGTGGTCAACAATAGCAGTGTCCTTCACGGATTCACCATTTTGAACAAGCCGCATCCACAGCCATGCAATTGTGCCACCCATTAAGAATGGTTCATTTGCAATTGCTTTGTTTGGATATTCACTATTCCATGATAGTACTAATTATGATACTACCACGATACGATCACAGTAGTTATGACACTTGCTTTAGTGTCATGCTATTGCTGTAGTTGTTATGACACTTGATTTAGTGTCATGCTATTGCTGTAGTTGTTATGACACTTGTTTTAGTGTCATGCTATTGCTGTAGTTATGACACTTGCTTTAGTGTCATGCTATTGCTGTAGTTGTTATGACACTTGCTTTAGTGTCATGCTATTGCTGTAGTTGTTATGACACTTGCTTTAGTGTCATGCTATTGCTGTAGTTGTTGTGACACTTGTTTTAGTGTCATGCTATTGCTGTAGTTGTTATGACACTTGCTTTAGTGTCATGCTATTGCTGTAGTTGTTATGACACTTGCTTTAGTGTCATGCTATTGCTGTAGTTGTTATGACACTTGCTTTAGTGTCATGCTGTTGCTGTAGTTGTTATGAGCTGTTGGTTGAGAGAACACTGCTGTATGACTGCCTACAGGAAGGAGAGGGGAGTGGCATCTGGACATAGCAGTGGACACGTACACCCTGGGCTACCACAGTGACGACATGACAGGTATATAATGTCAAACAGCAGAGCAAAAACAACACATTACCAGGGGTCACTAAATTGAACAATGAACGTACTTCAGACACGTGGTCATACGCGATTAGCATTTGGATTGAGACGTTTCCAGGGTGCTTTTTCACAAAGATAATGAGATCATAAGAATCCATCATTAAACAGAGAAAGTGGTAGTGTAGCAGTGGTTAGCACATCCGCTCAGCATGCCAACACTCCGAGTTCAAAACGCGCACCTGGCAGGCATGGTATACAGAACTAACTATTGGTTTAAAAAACTGGCTCTCAATAATGTGGACTGTGTATCCATCATGACTCGGAGATCACGTTAATGTCAGTCCTGTCTCAATTTTGGACGTAAAAGAACTACTGGCAGTGACCACCCTCAGTCCAGTACAGAAAGGTTGGTTTGGCAATAATGTTCCAAAAAAGGCTGACTAGTTGAATGAGACCTCATAAGACCATAATATTATAACCACAATCTATACAGACCAGTCAGTTAATAGAACATTGTCAAGTGCTGGAAACATGCTAAACAGAATCCACTGTAAAATTTAAGGTGCGTTTTCAAAATGCAGAAAGCTACCGCTATTTCACGGAGAACATTTTCCATGACACCAGTGAAAGTGTCTCAGTGGCGTGCCCTGGCGTTGAAAGTTTTCAGTATACAAGATCGCTGTTACAGAGCAAAATCGATTTGAAATAACAAGGTCAGACTGATGAGGCCATAAGAATGTTAGTGATACATTTGAACACAATTTCTAGCTGTTGTGTGACTTTGAGGTGACAGGTGTGTATTGTGTTTGTGAAACAGGAGATTCAGACATGTGACAAGGATGGACAGAAAGTATTGGGAGCAACGGATACAGCACAACGAGATAACCAAACTACAGGTACACTGGTCAGACGCACAGCGAGGTCAGTGGCACGAGGCACTGAAGGGCAGCACACACGGAGGGACACGTAAGTAGTCGGGGACATCTTATTAACTTTATAACCTTGCTTATCCATGGGATATTCATCAATCTGTTGACAACTTGAATACTGCCTAAGATTTTGAAATTGACCAACACTGTTGTCTTGATGTGCCTCTCAACTTGGTTTCCACGGATTTAGGCGACATAAAAGTTATCTTAACTGATGATTATTATTAGTTGTCTCTTGATAATAATAATAAAAAAAATTATGTCACGACTAAATCATTGGAAGCCTGATTTGTGACGGTGGAAGGTTGGTTGTGAGGCTGCAATCAACATGTGGAATTTGTCTGTTGAAACTTAATGATAATAATAATTTTATATACTGCAGTACATCTGTCCAAGTCCACCAGTCATAAAATGTATGTTTAATTATCCATAAACATATTTCTTGCACCACATGCAGATGTGTGCCATTCTGAGGGAACACTTTCTAAGGAGAGGATGGTATTGTTGCATTTGACAGATCAATCCAAAAGTTGATGAAACATTGTCAGTCAGAAAACTCAGTAACACCAATGAGCAAACTTAGTTTGAAGTTTAACATAGCAGTATTTAATATGCTTTATGATAAATTATCATATTGTATTAAAATGTTTGCATGTGTGTTTTTGTTACAGTTGCCAGTGCAGAACTTACGAAAGTTGATCCAAGGTCAAAGGACTGTAGCTGGTTACAGTGCCAGTGTTAGTGTGATTCAGCCATGCGTGTCCAGCAGAGGACAGTGTTAATGTTATTTGGCCACACGTGTCCACTAAGGGACAGTGTTAGTGGATGGTTTAAATTCTTCCTTCTCTTGGGACAACATGCCTTACAACTGTCTATCTGTCAGCAGTGAGAAAGGTATAGTAAGTCAGCATTACTAACATGCTTTCACTCTCTATTTTAACTCTGCTACAGTAGAAAGTGTTGTCAAACTATACCTCTCGCTGTCTGTGGTCTCCTTGCTTTATGAAGAGGACATATAATGTAAAGACTTACTTTACAATTTTCGCAAATTCACTTTCAATACTTGTACTGGGTACTGTAAAATGTAGTGATTTACTTTCGTGTTGTTCTTTTCTCGTCCTGCCCATGTGTCGGTTATTTCCAGCAATGTTAAATTGAGAAATTGTTCACTCATCTGAAACTTAGGTAAAGATGATTTCAGCTGTTGCTGCTCCAGGTATGTCTTGTTGAAACCACTGGTTACCAGTGTACGTAAATGGATTGGGTTGTTTTTCCAGCCGGAATTCCCTGTTTTGCAATATGCATTTGCAGTCATTTTATACCCGCACATGTGTACATTTGTTTGCACTTACCTTGTAGAAATCGAACATATTCCAAATGTTTTCCGGGTTTCAAAAACATATTTTATAAACGGAGAAAACGTAGCAGTCAACTCCATTGTTGATAGCTACCTGCATTGATATTAATATAGGAAGAATACAGGAAGCATTTTTAATTGGAACATTTACATTATTTGTAATATCAAAATGTAGAAGTTTATCTGCAGAATTTGTTTTTATAACTTATGTGGGCATTTTAATTAATTGTCCTTTTAAAATGATTTACTTGTTTAGTGAACTGGCCCCAATGGTTGTATCAAGCCGGGTGTTATTAATTTAATAAATTATATAGTTACGTTGATGACATGGAAAGCCTGTGGCAGAAATTAATGAAGAAGTCAGAACAATTGTGTATCATTACTTGCATATAGATTATTGGAGGCAAACACCCTAACATTGGGTGAGACCATTGTACACTGTTTGGTCTACATATGGAAGCTGTTTGTACTGGACGCAGCTTGCTTGTAGGTGTTTTGTAGTGGACAGAATCATTTGCCAGTAATGTGTCATCACCCATGGCGACAGGGATGGCCGAATTTAATGGACAAACCAGTCTGAATATGTCCAGTTGTTCTCAGTTAATGCCAATGTCCTGAAAAATCTCCATATATGTATGGCATAATTATATTACAAGTGATTGATTAATGCCAACGTGGTTCAAATGCCAGATCAGGACTGTCTGTGATGTGTATATATTGTTATGCTGCCAAATTAGGGTGCCAAGATTTGGCCACCTTTGTTGTGTGGAAACGCAAGGGACATTATAAGTAATCTAGTCAGGTGCGACGTGTTTTCACCGTTTGTGATCCACATTGCTGTGCACTGGTCTGAGTCTCGTGTGAAGACAGGGTGAGATTTTAAGATGTGTTGCAATATTTTCTAGTGATATTTTCTAGTGACCTTCCCATATGTTATATCTGTAAATAGGACATGTATTTATTACTTGTAACATAGCACGAGTGTCGTGAATCGTCCATGTCGACTCGAGTGTGATCAGTGTGGTTATCATGGAATGATCTTCTAAGAAGGATGAGGATGTTAAATGTAATCAACGTAGTGATGTCTTCAAGTTAATCAGTCATGCAGTGAAGTCACTAATTACGAATTTTGACTGGTTGCAAACCAAAGGCCGGGCGGATGCCTATGTAAAGGTTTATGCGATATGAAGTGTTGGCATAGCATTCGGCAAGGACTGTGTGATGATTTCTATTAATGTCATGGACAACTGCTTTAGTATTCAGCTGAAAATACAATATTACTTGATGAATAAAGATTGTGAGGCCAAAGGTATACGCAGTACATATGACTGGGAAAACACTGCAGGATATTAATAGTGTAACAGTCTGTAACGTTCCACGTAGTTGACGTGCAGCGCAGATGAGATGTCTTTAAACATGACATCATGTATACAAACATGACATCATGTATACAAACATGACATCATGTATACAAACATGCGGGTACAATCAGCCAGTCACGGAAAGACCTCCGACAGTAAAGATATTTTTCAATGAAAATAAACAACTTATGATGTGCTCTGTTAACATATACCATATATATGTTGTTGACGACGGTTCTTCACTGGTCAGGCACAGAATTAGGCATTTTATATAGTAATCTTGGGATTGTGCGCTGTTTTGCTCTTTGAGCAATGCCATGTGTGCTGTCAAAGTGTGACTTCCCGGTCAAGTGAATTCATGAATCACTGCATTTTAGCTTGAACACCAAATGAGATCCTAGATAGGCAACAAGGCTTACTCAGTAGCGGAATATATTTGTGTGTGTGTATGCGTGCATGCGAGCTCTCAGCTTTTGGGCGCTTACAATCCTGCATCTTTGATAATAGAGACATCAGACCAGATACAAAACATGACAAGCATTGAAGCAAGTATCATGAACACAATTGGGTGGACTGGCCATGGACTGCGTGTGTCTGACGCAAGACTGCTCAAGCAAGTTTTCTATTCCGAGCAGAGTCCTCGTAAAAGATCTAGAGGAGGACAGCTTAAACGCTATAAAGACGTCCTCAGATCCACCTTAAAAAGATGACCCAAACACATAGGAATCTGAAGCTATATCAAAGATTATTATTATAGCGGTGGATTACTCAAAACGACACAGTCATTCAGACTAACAAACTTACCCAAAAAGCGTGTGGCTAGGAAGATCAAAGACATGGAAAATCTTCAAAATCCACCCTCACCACCTTCTGGTTATACATGTTATACATGTTCGCACTGCGGGAAGCTGAGCCTAGCAAATATTGGACTCGTAAGCCATCTACAAATACACAACAAGTGACACCGACAATCCATGGAAACATCATCCTCGCCATGAGGGATTGCTGATGATGATATGAGTGCTTGCGTAATTCCGATTTAGAAAGTAATACATGATGCCACCAATGAAAAACAATTTTTTACACCTATCAAACAATATCCCATCTTATGAAGTCCATTGTGTGGAGTATATACCTACTTTAAGTACTTTATGTATAAGCAACATCCGTATCTATAATTTTTGTGTGAGATCATCATTGTTATTATGTCGACCTGAACGACGAGCTAGCATTTCGGGCGTTCACATACGTCACAGTGCGTCTCCATGGTGCCCGTACTCAGAAGAGCGCTGTGAAGTAAGGAAGGACGCTTGTTTCTTTAATCGAGCTAAATTCGAGGAAGTATGGGGGTACGTTAATATACTATACAAAATATGTTGACATATACAGGGGCGCACTGCCCGCCAAATTGCATTAATTAGGCCGTGACCATTTTTTTCAATTTTATTTTTTGCTCGTTCACGACAATACAACAAAGGCGTTGGGCATTTCTGATTACGCCACGGCAAAGCGTGCGCACACTACCACATTCTATATCATATTTAATTTCACAAACACTGGAACAAACGGAATATGTGTGATCATTTGTTATATAACATACATCTGTTGAACGATCACTTTACACAGAAGCCATTTTAAATGACAGGCGCTGATATTTACAAGCTTCGCATCTTCTGTCGCTAGCCGAACTACCTACACTAATAACGGTGTTGTCTTTTGTTGACATTAACCGGACACCGAACCTTCAGCTGTTTTCAGAATTGACACCCTCGCTCGATCGGCTGTTTTGTTCGAACTGTAGGTCTAACTTCTAGAATGAATATTTCTGAACACCAATACATTCTCGGAACAACTGCATTGGACACACAACGTCCAAATCACAAATATTTACAAGGGTAAAACCTGCTACCTAACAATTAGGAATGTTTACAATAATACGATGTCTACGTAATTCTATAACACATTTGACAACAAATTACATAATCCGTGAAGCAATATATGAGTTTTAATCATATCTCGCTACGGACTAACAACATTAACTGTACACAATAACTAGTAACATGTTCACAATTAGTAATTCTACTATTCACAGTATTCCGAAGCTTTAAACGCCATTTGTAACATTGCCGATCATCTAAAAAATCGTGAATTGCAACATTTATTTACAATCTTATGTGTAGGACCTGAATATTTCACTGCACGTCACATGATAAGAGAGACGTGGTACATTTTGATAAGCGACGTTTGTAATACTGTCTACCATAACAAGTTTCACATTTTAGGTTTAATTAAAACAGAGTTGCATAAAAAAGCTTAACGACTGGACATTTGTGTTTCGGATGGAGATGAGGAAAAGAGGAAGAAGGGAGGGATGATAGGGAGTGAGGTGAGAATGGAGGGATGATGGGAAGTGAGAGGAGAAGGGAGGGATGATGGGAAGTGAGAGGCGAATGGAGGGGTGAGGGGAGAAGGGAGGGATGATGGGAAGTGAGAGGAGAAGGGCGGGATGATGGGAAATGAGAGCAGAAGGGAGGGATGATGGGAAGTCAGAGGAGAAGGGAGAGATGATGGGGAGAAGGGTGGGAAGTGACAGGAGAAGGGAGGAATGATGGGAAGTGAGAGGAGAATGATGGGAAGTGGGGGGAGAAGGGAAGGGTGGAGACAAAGGAATCAGGAAGAGGAAAGAATGAGAAGGATGCGGATGAAAGGGAGAGGTGACGATGAGAAGGAGAACAAGGGAAGGAGGTGGAGGAAGAGGGGAACAGGAGGAGAGCAGCAGGAGGGAAGGAGGAGGAAAGCAAGAGAAGGTCACATTAGGCAATGTTGCCATCAAGCGCCAACTGATGTTCGTCAACTGGACGACAACGCAGTGTCAAGAACACGACAGTGCGAAGCAATTTGTTTTGGTAGAGATAAATAATTGGACAGAGGAAACCGTGAAACAGCAATCCCCACGAACACATCCTCATGCACGCAGTGCAGCGAAACCCTACATAGACCTCCACCAAGTTTAGCAGTTCGATTGGCAGAATGAAGACAACGAAGACGAGAACTATTACACCGCATTTCTTCGCAGCTAAGAACGCGGTGCGACGGCTCTCGGCCGCATCCTGAGCGGGCCCTACGGTTTTTGACAACTTTATGATCACATAAAATATATAACCGTATATGACGGACATTATGACCAACGGCGTAAGTGTTAACGGATAAAATACACTATACAGATGGAACCGTTGGTCTAGCATCATATGATAGGAACATTTGCCGTCAATTACCCACTGCTTATATTTAGAATTGAAGCCTGCGAGTAGTAAGAAACAAAAGATGGCGTCGACAACCCATAGCAGCATCACGGACTTAATGATTCTCGGCTTCGAACAGTACTGCTCGTGGTTGAACGGCCACCTGATGGAAACGAAACGATCCACTGCTATAACGAGTAAGGTTGAAACGGTTAGTAGTATCGGCAGCGATGTTGACGACGTTAGTATCAAACATCCGTAGTAGTTGTGCGGGTAGCCATAATGGATCAAGCCTCCGAACGGAACCGTGACGAGAACAAATAGTAAATCTGCGATTGCGAGAAAGACTAAAAGAAGGTTATAGCCGCCCCCAGTAGCGTTGCTTCTCAACTTCCGGCACCTGGCGAATGCAATGATAATCACACTGTTTGCAACCAGCGACAGTACTGCAAGCAGGGGTTCGACGATTCTGCTGATAAATTTGAACGTGGCGTCGTTTGGGATGATACCTCGTGAAGTTGTCATCGTCACAGTGAGAGTACGTGTGTCGAAATGTTCTTGTCGTGTAGTGGGATCATGAAATCCGTATATGTTTTAGTGTAGCGAACACCTTGTTGGTTGAAACACGCCTAGATCGGTGAACGTTTGAGACCAGCTAGACTACCTACAACCAAAGCAGATTTGACGTTACAGTCGGACAAGACAGCGCATCATTAATTGAAACTGTATATAACAGTGACTTCAGAGGCAATTAAATAAATTATCCATACGAGTGTTTTCCGCTCTCCCCCTTTCTCTTCTCGCCTTCCCTTCCTCCTTTCATCGTGGCAGAGGAAGCACGGTAACACAAAGCACATAACATTCCTAGAAAGATTAGAACAAAATGATTATCAGGAAAGGCGATTGAAACAACAGAACGCCGGAGAGAGGTAAATGAGACAGAAGGCGCGCTGGAGGATATCGCACGCAACTGTGCCTTTCGATATAATATCAGTATCGCTGTGTGCTTAAGCACAGAACGACAAGCAATTAAAAAAACAGAGAACTGTTATTCTACCATAAGGCTCTTGGGTTTGCTTATCCATTTCCGGACGTTGCAGCCTTGATGGATTGTCTATAGACAGCTCTTTCGTTTGCCAGTCTCCCCACTCGCCAGACGTTTGCTCCTATCCATTCCTCTATGCCCATCCCCCATTGTCTTCTAGGTCTTCATCTGCTTCTGCTGCCTTCCACTTTTCCTTCCATTATTAGTCTCTCTAGAGACTGATGCCGTTTCACATGGCCGAAATAACTTAGTTTCTGTTTCTTTACAAAGTTCAATAAAGTCCCGGGTATAACACCAAGCTCATCTGCGATGGATTCGTTAGTTCTATGTTTAGTCCACGAAACTCGCAATATCTTTCTATAGCACTTGTTTTCAAATGCATTTATACGTTTAGTAATGTTCTTATTAAGAGTCCATGTTTCGCATCTATACGTAGCCGTTGGAAATATGCAGACTCGGATAATTCATAGTTTCATATCTTTGTTCATTGCTTTCCACAGCTTCTTCATCTCCGTCAACTTTTTACTCGCCATTGCCAACCTCCGCTTGATCTCTTTCGTCCCATCTCCATCCGCTTCTATCAGTGACCCCAGATATTAAAAACTTTCCACTCGTTCTATTTCCTCGCCATCTACTGTGACGTCTGATGGTTCTCGACATCCCTTAACATAAATAATCTTGGTCTTTTTTACGTTTAGTTTAAATCCTTTCATCTCGTTGTGCTCTTTAACAGTAGATATCAGTTTATCCAATCCTTCTTTTGTATCGGACATTAACGCTGTGTCATCGGCATATCTCAATTCATATATCTCCTGTCCATTCACTTTCAGTCCATTAAAACACTTGCTTCTCGTGTCAGTCTCGACTTCTCTTATGATATTCTCTGTGTATAGACTGAATAGATGGGGGGGGGGCAAAATGCACCCCTGTCTCACTCCCTTGCCGACTGGGAACCATTCTGTGGTACCAGCACACTCTAGTCTCACTGCAGACTGCTGTCCAACATATAAATTTCGGATAAGTGATGTATTTTTCTGGTCAAATCCCATGTGTATCAAGGTTTTCCAGAGTTGTTGATGACTAACATTATCAAAAGCTTTTGAATAATCTATGAAACAGATCCTAAGGTCATGGTTGAATTCTATGCATTTCTGAATTAACATCTTCAAGTTGAAAATGTGATCTCTTGTTCCTCTTCCACTCCGGAAACCAGCTTGTCGTCTGTTGACTTCACATTTTAATTTTTATCTTAGCATAATTTTGCTCGCATAGCTAATGAGGGATATAGTCCTGTGGTTTGAGCATTCTTGTATGTCACCTTTTTTCGGTATTGATATAAGGATAGATCGTTTCCAGTCCATGGGCCATGTTCCACTTTTCCATATTTTCTTGCATAATGTGTGATATATATCAACGCCTGCTTTGCCACTTGCTCTTATTAGCTCTGCAGTGATGTTATCTGTGCCAGGTGATTTTCCGTCTTTTAGACGTTTTATTGCCCACTCCACCTCTGAACGCAAAGGCTCAAGTGCATCTTCTGGTTCTGTCCTCTCTCTGCCTTCATCCATGTCTATCTCTTCTGTTTATTCTTTCTTACACATGCTTTCACAATATTGCTTCCATCTTTCAAGTATGTCATCGCTTTCTGTCAGAGTCATTCCCGTTTCATCTTTAATAACGCCATGTCTAGGTTTGAACGACTATGTCATAGACTTGATTTCCTCGAACATACTGTGACTATCGTTCCTTCTCATACATAGTTCTATCTTTTCGCATTTCTTCTCTAGATATTTCTTCTTGTCTTCCTTACACATTCGTTTAATCATCTTGCACTTCTCTCTGTATTTCTCATGATAATCCTCACTCATTTTTTTTTTCTTCTTTAACTCTTTCCTTTCGTCAATCATCTGCAATGTGTCTTTGCTTATCCATTGTTGTTTTTGCCTCCTCTTTTAGTGAAGTGTTTGTCAGCTGATTCCATAATGATGTTCCTAATTTCTACTGCCAACTCCTCTGGTTCCTTCTCGTCAGCCACTGTGTGTAATACTCCGAAACGGTTCATAATCTTTACTCGGTATCCTTCTTTGATATCACTGATGTCATACCTCATTATCTCTTTCCCTCTCTTCATCTTTCTTAATTTTATCGCAATCTTGGCGCTTAGCAATTCATGGTCAGAGCCACAATCGGCTCCCGGTAATGTCTTTGCATTAAACACAGACGTCCTCCATCGTTTTGGTATCAGTATAAAGTCGAATTAATTTCTGTTCCGACCATCTGGTGTTATCCAAGTGTACAGTCTTTGATGTTGTTTAAAGAAAGTATCAGTGATCATCAGTTCATTCTCTATGATAAACTCAACAAGTCTATCTCCTCTCCCATTTCTCTCGCTTAGTCCTAGTTTCTATTACATCGTCGTCTGCAGTGCTCGTTAGTGCATACATTTGAATACATGTTACATTCGTGGGTTTTGCTCGTATTCGTATGGTAATAATTCTGTCATTGACCGGATTGTATCCTAATATTGCATTTTCAGTTTTCTTTGACAAATAAAACGCAACATCACTCATCCCTGGCTTAGTTGCTCCTGAGTATACAAACGTTCCTCCTGAATCCGGGCGTGTTCCGTGACTCGTTTTTCTGATGTTTCATGTTGCCACACGGATTTTCCCTTTTAGCTTTTTGTTGCTGGTTTTACCTCCCGTACAATCGGACATACTACCGTCATCAGCTCTGGCGTTACTTCCAACATCTCCAAGCTCTTCCCCAGTATGTGTCGCCCTATCCAGCATGGGGGGCCCACCACTAGGACTTCTCTTACTGTCTGTATTCTCCATCAAAGTTTCTTGGGCTAATACAGCGGAAGTTGCCCATTGCTTTCCGCTGGTTTGTATATGGTTAATTCCATTATTCCTTGAGTAAACAGTCTTGCACCGCATGACAGCGGGTCACCGGTCCTTCCACATGCGTCTTGGTAGGTACCTTGCAGCCTGGTGAAAGGCTGTTGCTGTTTCGCATTTGTAGCCGGGGGTGTAGCCAATCGGCTGGCCGCCTACTCCTCCGAGACAGTCTTTGTGTACTGAGGGCAGACGTCCCTCGACTCCATAGGCATTAGCCTACAAGCCTTTACTCATGTAGTTTTGCTGGTCAGCCGAGACCATTGCACGGGGTGTGGCCACTGCCGTACACTAGCAGTTCCTAGGAGCCATATATGAGCTAGATAGACTGTGGGAACCAGTGGTTTGAGCCTCCACAGAAGTGGAGCGGCTGCCCATCACCAAAGGGACTATCCCTCCAGGTTCTACCCTATACTACAAGTGCTAAATGAAAGTTACCAAACATACCTGCGTTATTGTCGTGTATGCTGAGCTTATTTCGACGGCTGCGTCTTTGTGCCTTCTAAGCTTCGTGGCGCGTGTGCAAGAGAATGGAGACGGCCGTTTACCGGAGTCTTTAAGAGCACTTTTCTGTAGGCGTGTCATGGTTGTATTGAATGTACGAAATGGACACGTACCCTTTAGCGATGTAACGCAATAATAAATGGGATCGCTTACTGCATCTTCATCAACCGACGCCTTGTCTAGATAACACTGAGTGGTGGCCATGCAGGGCTTACCACCGTCAGTAGTCATCACGATGAACACGTGGGGCATGACCAGACACACTTTTTATTTGACATATTTACCTTACAAGAAACTTGTTTTTTATTCGATTTGTATATTTATTTGGTTTTGACAACATGGCAGTGTCTTGCTATAAAGATGACTCTTGCTCGACCTTGATCACGATTTTTCCTAATGATTCTTGTATGTTGCGCTTCTGAGCTCAGATTCCTGTGATATAGGCACTATGGAAATGTAGTATTATTACAACATATCGGCTTTAGATAAGAAAAAGGGTACTATTGGAATTTTTATTGATTTAAAAAAGTATTCGACACAATAGACCATAATCTGCTATTAAATAAATTAGAAGCTTGTGGAATTAGACGTATTGTCAATGACTGACTAAAAAGTTACTTAATTGATAGACTACATGATAGTATTGGTGATTATAACTCTGAGCTACTCAACGTGACATGTGGAGTACCCCAGGGCTCAATACTGAGCCCAAACTGTTTTTTATTGTATATAAATGATATTTGTAATTTTCCATCAATACTAAAATGTATACTGTTTGCTGATGATACTAATATGTTTTGTTCCGGAAAGGATTCTGTGCAGCTCAGCAAAGATATAACCTTTGAGTTACGGTTGTCTTTAAATGTAGCTAAAACAAACTGTATGCTGTTCACAAACGACTGCATCAATTCAAATATTAATATAACAATTGACAATAAGAGTATATATAGAGTATATGTTAGTAAGTTTTTTAGAAATCTTGATCGATCATAAGCTCAAATGGAAGGAGCACGTTAGCATGATAAAATAAAAAAAGTCAAAAGCTATTGCCATTATGTACAGAGCAAGATACATACTTGACAAAAACTCACTGTTCATATTATATTGTGCACTGTTTCGCCCTTATATATCATTCTGCTGTGAAGTCTAGGGCAGCACTTATTAAACTATTGTTCACAGTGTTTTTATTTTACACAAGAAAGTAATCAGGCTAATTTGCAATGAGACTTTGTTATGTCATACTAATACAGTATTTTGTGATTTAGGTATACTTAAACTGCCTGACATAATAAAATTGAGAATTTCTGTTGTAATGTTCAAGGTTAAAAATAAGATGTTGCCATAATTATAACCTTCAAGAATTCTTTGCTACTAACCACGATTCAATGCATTTGACAATGTCAAAATAAAAAAATAAACACGTGTATGCTCGCACAACTTTGAAATCTATGTGTATATCGGTATATGGGGTTAAATTATGGAACTCCTATGATAAAAAAATAACTAGTTCAGCTACAGTTAAAATACTCAAAACAAGACTTAAGCACTTGTTTATTAATAATTACCATCCACACAAGGTAAACGGAAATGATGAATATATACGTGTATATATATAAATACAGGTGTACATATATATGGTCAAATCCAACGAACGGGGGTCTTGGGGCTCCACACAAGGTCGAAAATAGAATTCCCTGGATCTTTTGTTCAGTTGTGGTATTAAATGTGCATACTACTGAGGCGACTACACCAAAAATTGGGCACACTAATTCACATTTTATAGTTGTTCGAAGTTCAAAGGTGTGTTCTATGTTATCATCCGAGGATCACAAGTTATTGTCCATTGGCAGGTCATAGCCCACAGTACAATGGTGTTGTGTTGGATATTTAACTTTTTGTCAATGGATAACATGTGGACATATGTCATAACGGCGTGACTTTGAGGGGGAGGTACTTATTTAGAGTTGTCAGAGTGCGGTGAAGTTTTTTCCCACTTCAATATTGCCCCACTCTATTTTCCGAGTGTGTTATCATTACTTGTACAACAATACAAACACGTAGATATGTGCATACTGTTTATATTTAAGCGAAGGATGTGTTTTATCCATTGGTATTTATGTTATGGACGTAACCTGCAAATTTGCAGCACAAGACACTCAGACAAAATGGTATTCGGACAATAACACAATTGTAAAAATCAGTATAGAATCTGGAAAATTAATGATTAGCAGTAAATTATTAAAAAAAGTGCCTTAGTACATATTGCAATATTAGCCACACATATATCCCTTACGTATGTATACCTTGTTCTCTTCTGTCCTCTTCGTTGTATTCCGATCGAGTGCTAGAGTTGTGGAATAATCTTTTACTTTCTCATTTTCTTCATTGTAGTCGCCATATTTAATTACTGTGATATATGTTATTGCATTTTAAACTGTCTTTACATTATTTACTACACTGGGTAATGTCTGCAAATAAATAGTTTCATTGTTTGGGCTATAACTCGGCATTATTCGAACATTAAACCAAATGTATTAAAAAAGGTTAACAAATATAATAGATGTACGTACATACAACTAAAACATTACAAATCAGCAACACTTTGATTTAACAAGATTGCCACCCAGAGAATTAACTCTAGGTGGCAGGTGGACAAGGAAGCCCTTTGGCTTATCGAGAGTCCGACCCTTTTATCTATGTGTATCCCGCCCGTCTGAGGTATGTGTCGATTTTATTTTTAAACATATTCACGCTACTAGCACCCACACAATCAGCAGATAATCTGTTCCATTAATTTACAGTCCTTTGTGAAAATGAAAACTTTCTTATATCTAATCTACTATGCTCCTTTGCTAATGTAACTTCATGTCCTCTAGTCCTTCTATCTTTCTTAATTGAAAAAAATATATTTCTATCAATATTTTCACAACCATTCAATATTTTAAACACTTCTATCTGATCTCCTCTCAATCTCCTGGTCTCTCTTTGGTAGGATAACGTTTTTAGCTGTCCATCATATTGTCTACTCAGTGTCCATCATATTGTCTACTCAGTGTCCATCACATTGTCTACTCAGTGTCCATCGCATTGTCTACTCAGTGTCCATCACACTGTCTACTCAGTGTCCAATGTCCACCACATCGTCTACTCACGTCATCATCCTTTTCCTCCATAGCATGGAATTTCTTTGTAGAGGGGGTGCAGGGGTCCTGGATTACAATTCACAGTGAAAAAAGGTGTTTTCACATTTCACAGGGCATCTCAGATTAAATCATCTTCTTTTGCGGTTTGGTGGTATTGATATATTTTGTGAGCAGAAATCGGCGAAGAGATCACCATTTTTAGTCACCTGTCGTTAATGTCACGAAGAAAATGATACCTCAATCACGGTTCACAAGAAAAATATATTTTAAACCACGCTTCACGGTGTTGCACCTGATCACGAATCACAGGGATTAAAAAAGAGCTTTCACGTTTCAAAAGGAAATAGTGTTGCTAATAACGGATCACGAAAATACCCCCTGCACCCCCTCTTTATAACATCTATTTCATGAGGCTTGAAGGTGAACACCTTGCCTACCGCCGTAGGAGGTGATACCACCTTGATGATGTCTGAGGCTTCCACAATCCCAACCTCAAGCCTCCCCCATTTCCAGTTTCCTTGAGTGCGGGTCATGTATGCTACCTCAAACATGCCATCGATCGTGATACGCAGCACCTGGGCCATGTACCATTTCCTATTAAATCGAACAGCCAACCAATTGTCTACCACCACTTTTTGTACTCCCATTTCCGACTCCTTTTCTTTAACTGCACCATGCTTCTCTTCATTTTCATTCACTTCTATCCCCTTCACATCAACCTCTTTCTTCTGCACCTCATTTTCCTTTGCTGCGTTCTCCATGTCTTCTGTATCCTGCACCTCAATCCGCCTCACATCCACCTCTATCTCCCTCACATTCACCTCTTTCTTATGCACCTCTGTTTCCTTGTCTGCCACTGCTGTCTTCTTCCTCTCGATCTGCAGAGGTGTTTTCGTCCTACCTACACACGTACGGTGGAAAACACCCCCTTGTTCATAGCAGCAATATTGGAAGCACGATGTCTCTCGCATAATCATGCATGGACCCATTGGCACGATCGTATGTGCATTTATGATGCCCGACACTGCTGTCACCTTCCAAGACTCTAGCATACCCTTGCATCGCTGCACCTCAACAGTATTGATCTCCAAAATGGTCATTGTGGTCTTCACTTCTCTGAGCCTGTTGCAGAATTCACCGCTGTTGGTGATGATCTTACCACTCTTGATGAGATTGTCAGCCTTTTTCTTTATAGCCCCATGTTGGCCAGTTAAAAAGTCAAGACAAAACAAATCAGCACAATGCAGTATTACTATTACCAGCGTATTGCGTTATCGTCCATGGATCACCGTTATCGACCGTGGCTCCCTCTAGAAAGCACTATTTTATTTTAATTTGGCCAAAATAACCTATGCACATTAACATAACAAGTAGCGTAACATACAAAAGCTTGCGATATAATGCTTAACTTTTACTATTTTGCAGACAATTTGGTATGACAGCTTTTTCCAAATCCTAATAAATCAGGAAATAATGTACAAATTCTACTGAAACCGATGTAAATTTTAATGCCAAGCATAATGGTAATTAATGCACTTAAGTTAATGAGTCAAATTGGACAGGAAGATACACATATAACACACACACACACACACACTGGCATATTAAGACTCTATTTCACACAATGTCTTTCTTGGTGCAGTATTAGTATTAACAACGTATTGCGTTATCATCCGTGGATGATCGTTATCGACCGTGGCCCCCTTTTATAAAATACTCATGAAACAATGTACCCCGCAGTATTATAGGGTAATATAGCTCATGCGTTATGTTTTCGTCATCGATAGGCACATATAACATCAAGTTCGAGCACTATCAAGCATAAATATCATGTGTATGGATGAACGTTACCGTAGATCAGAATAGTCTCGCAAAAACAATCTACATGCAGCAAAACAGTAATAAATCAGGAAATATACTTACTTAGTGCGATCTTTTGTAGCGCACATTAACATGCACGTTGGTGAATGGTCGTGTAGTTTCGCTGGAAACCGATAGAGGCTACTCAAAAGCACACAAAACACTACCACCGTCTCGCGGATCGGACAATAACTATAATCGGACGGTAACTTGATGCTTTTCCTAGGCCATATCATACAGAGAAAATATCTTGGGTGAGTCCAAATGACTGCTCTGATAGCCAGAGAGATGTTCTTTAGTAGGAATAAAAATACCAAAAGGTACATCTGAAAAATAGCAGTGCATTTTTGGTACTACACGTGTTAGTATGTATGTACAGCTAAATATGAATGTTATCGATTAATAATTTTACATGAATATGCCATTAGGAAAAATGATCCTCGGACGATAACACCAATATTCCCCATGACCAATATATTGTGGAAAAATCAGGTTATTTGCAAATTGCGTTAATCATAAGGCAGTAACAACATAGACACGTGTGGTGTACTAATAAAGTAATAAACACGGTGCATATTCATGGTTTACGATGATTAGTAACTGATTTTTTTAATATAGAGATCAACATTTAAACAAATTACCAAAAACGACCAGTTTATTAACTTCAGTTCCAAAGGTTTTCAAACTAGAAAAGACAAACTATATATCCCCCGAAAGGTATCATCGAGCCAAATAAATACAGCATATTTCCACACTTTTAGTCACATAATTACTCAAGATACATGTCTAAACATGTCGTGTACCCCGTTCGTTGGATTTGACCATATGTACAAATATAACTGAAAACAAATGAATGAGATTGCTTTCTAAAGATATATTCCCATGCCATGGCATGTTGTTACCAATGTTGTGTTTAATATACTACTTGTACAAGTTATGGTCGTGCTGGGGGAAGTGATTAATAAGTACAACACTTCTATCTTCCCTCATTTCCATGTGTATGTAACGATAACTATTTATATAAGTCGATGTATTTAACAATACTTTATTGCCGACTTAGTTTCGTTTACACCAGGTCACCGCGCATCATGGCGCCAACACACAACATGACGTTGGCTTTTTGTGTAGCCACTGGCATGCTCAGATACACCTTATTCGCCAGGTGGCGTTTCAGTTTATCATGTTAATTGTGATATCGTCACAGTGTACGTATTGTATATTGCGTGTAGTTCTCTTTGTATGCATTTTCCACTTGGAAATAAACAATAAATCAATCAATCTATATTGGCCCGTAGAAGTCTGCTTTTCCATTGAAGTACGACATTGCGACCAGTCTCCGAACGGCGCCATGTCTGCTTCAGTCGTTATGGCAACTTAGGCCACGAACCTCTCCAGCAATGCGTCATATTGTTCCTATACCTACCTTGTAGGTCTATTTATTCTCTTCGAATTAACTGGACCCAAACGCAAGAATGCAATGCACTTTCTACAGGTCATTCTGCCTTTGGCCACCAGCGTAGCTTCTTCCATGATTGCCACCAGCGTAGCTCCTACCATGATTGCCACCAGCGTAGCTCCTTCCACGATTGCCACCAGCGTAGCTCCTTCCCTGATTGCCACCAGCGTAGCTCCTTCCACGATTGCCACCAGCGTAGCTCCTTCCATGATTGCCACCAGCGTAGCTCCTTCCATGATTGCCACCAGCGTAGCTCCTTCCATGATAGCGACCAGCGTAGCTCCTTCCATGATTGCCACCAGCGTAGCTCCTTCCATGATTGCCACCAGCGTAGCTCCTTCCATTATTGCCGCCATCAGTTTTCATTGCTCGTTTTTTAGTTTTCTACCAATAATTCTCCCAATTATTGTCGTTGTTGACCTAGAGCATCCTGTCCGTGTTAATGTCGTCAGGCAGTCCTAGTCTTCATCCATCTTTAGGACATACCCAATGCAGTTTCATCTTATTATTTTATGTGTATGCCTAGCTTCTTTGATTTATTTGTAACTATAATATGTTGTTATGGAAACTGAACTACGATTAGAGCAATTATCGAGTTGCTGGATCACGTGTGTAGGCTCATGTTGAGAATTTGAACAAACTAACAACCTTTTCTTGGTACCTAAGTGAATAAGCGAACGATTTAAAATAGTATTTAATTCGCGTACAATGTATGATATGTAAACATTTACTGAATATGATTAAGACAAAATGTCCGCAAACTGTTTGTTCATTGATCATCAAATGAATGAAATTTAAAATCTCCGACACGGATATGTATTGGCTATGTCAAAACGACGAGAAACAGTATAATTGACGTGCGTGTGTGCGGTTGCCATTAACAATATTTCCAGTTTCTATTTCTGAAATCAGTGCTCGGGAGTGGGAGAGCCAGCGGCTTGAGAGCGTGCGTTGATGTCAGTTAACCGTATCCACTCGGCCGCCTACGGTCGTAACGCATTAGGTGCCACGCGCCCCGCCCAGCAGTGTGAAATGAATATGAACGTGTGCGTTTTCACGGTCGACGGGGTAATACATAGGCGTCGGAACCGGGCGGTTTTAGGGGGACTGAGCCCCCAATATTTGTATTGCCCATCCAATATTTAGGGAGATGGTGTGCATTTTGATGGTGGAAATGGTTTGGTGAGGGGGTGGATATAGGACTAGCCCCCACAATATATAGAGAAGGGGTGCATTTTAAAGGGAATTGGATGTTTTGGTGAGCCTGAAGGTACTCTTTTTAGCGAGCCTCAAGACGGGGTGGGCAAGTCGAGGTTGTTGGCGAGCTTAACAAATTATGAACGTCGCCGCGAACAATCTTCATTCAGCGTAGCACACACCCCATCTTCCGATGTCACGTCTGAGCGAACCGAAAACGGATCAGTGCTAAACTGAAGCTTTGGGCTCGGCTTCTTCAATATTAATTTCATTCCGACGTCAGTTTGAAAAACAAACAGGATACATGCCCATAGGCTGGGTGGAAGTGTGTTCTGCTTGAAAAGACCAGTTTGAGGTTTTTATGAGCCTCAAGGGGTGCAGTTTCGGGTTTTTGGAATCCTCAAAGAGTGCAGTTGGATGTGTTTGGAAGCCTCAAGGGTTGCAGGTGTGTGTGTGTTTGGGAGCCTCAAGGGGTGCAGTTGGATGTCTCAAGGGGTGCGGTATAGCTGGAGGTTTTCTGTGAGCCTCAAGGGGGGTGCAGTTGGATGTCTCAAGGGGTGCGGTGTAGCTGGAGGTTTTCTGTGAGCCTCAAGGGGGGTACAGTTGGATGTCTCAAGGAGTGAGGTATAGCTGGAGGTTTTCTGTGAGCCTCAGGGGGGAGGGTGTAGTTGGATGTCTCAAGGGGTGCGGTGTAGCTGGAGGTTTTCTGTGAGTCTCAAGGGGGGTGCAATTGGATGTCTCAAGGGGTGAGGTGTAGCTGGAGGTTTTCTGTGAGCCTCAAGGGGGGTGCAGTTGGATGTATCAAGGGGTGCGGTGTAGCTGGAGGTTTTCTGTGAGCCTCAAGGGGGGTGCAGTTGGATGACTCAAGGGGTGAGGTGCATATGGAGGTCTCTCTCAAGGGGTGTACCGTTGGACGATTTTTGGCAGCCTCACACAGACATAAAGTTAAATTGTTAAGGGCCAGCCAATCCCAGCAATTAAGATGCTCCTTCTACTTCAGTAGTTGCCGCTCTATCTACGCGCCCATCTCCAACCAATATTGGAGATGGGCGAGTCTGTTTCTCGTTTATAAATATATTATTCTTAATGCTATCATGTGTATACCTACCAACTCTCCCGTGAAATCCGGGAGCTTCCCGGATTTGTGGGGTATCTCCCGGTCTCCAGGAATACAGGCAAATCTTCCGGATTTCCTCTGAAAACCTCCAACGCACCCCCCGTCTTCCGATGTCATCAATTGAGCCGAGACAGCGGAGAAGCTGAAAACCTGAAGTTACGGCGGCGAAAAATAAGTCAAGATCAGAGACAGCGCGACTACGCAGCGCGACACGAGAAGGGTGCTGAACCGCTGATGAATCTCTCGATTTTCAACAAGAAAAGTTAGCAGGTACAAATATATGTAAAGTAGGATTACATCAGAAATTGCTCTTAATAAGCCTTCACACTGTCTTGTATACACCTTTCGCCACATTCGTTTCACTATTGCAGCGCTTCTCATAATTCATGTTTGTTCTCCATTAATATGGCGAGATCGGCAGATACATCCAAAAACCGCGCGGGTCAACCCGGCAAGTGACTTGCGGCAGTAGCTGGCCCGACAGAAGATTCACGGGCCAGCGGTTATGTCGAACGCTCTCTGTATGTCGGTCTGTCTCGTCTCGCCCCGTCACTCTACCCTTCACCCACTTGCCTCCCCTCTCTATCTCTCTCCCCTTCCTCCTCCCTCCCTCCGTCTCCCCCCTCCCTCTGTCCATTCCATGCTCTAGCTGCCTCTTCCCCAACTCTCTCTTAGGTACAGTCATGGATCATTACTCATCTGACACGAACGACGGAGCTATTCGTATTACACATTGCGACAGTGTTCCGACTGTGGACAATGCCTGTCGTGGCTAATTGTCTTAGTCGAACACAGGTTATGCATTGTTTAAATTGCCGGTGAACACTGTACGCATCATGTGAGGCCTCCACCAATAGTAGGTCCTTGATCGCATGCCAGTAGGGATTGACCGAATTCAACATAACCGCTTCTGCACGTGACAGTGGTTTTCGTGTACTACTCTACCGCTACCCCTATTCCCGGTGTATCCGTGTTATGTTCATGCAGCCCTTTCTCTGTTTGTACTGAATTTACGCCAACTATTGGGTAGGTTGGTATTGGGCAATCAAATTTATTAATACAGGGATTGCCACTGCGCACATATAATATATACAATAGTCAACATATTGTGCACAGCCAGGTACATCCAGATTTCAGATTGTTATGTACGACACATTTTTGTACACATATAATAATCATACTAGACATTTACCAAAAAACCCTTGATTGCTGTTATATTAAATTACAGCATACCGACTGTCATATGTTTACAGTATATAAAACACAAGGGGAAAAGATACCCGGTGTGCAGACTGCACACCTTTCTATAGTACTAGCTACAGTAATTCCAGCTTGATATATACAAAAGTGGGAGGTAAAAACCCCCCATCATACAACATTCATGTAACATCCGTATTTAGTTATCCTGCATTATGTATGCTAGTATGGAAGTAACTAAAACACGGTACATGTACAACAGATACAACGGGTGGGTGGCTGGGATTCAAAATTTCGTAGTAAAATAGAAGATGTCACGATGGCGAAGCGAATTGAAGTGACGAGAAACACTGCATCGTCTCTGACCGAATTCAACATAACCGCTTCTGCACGTGACAGTGGTTATACACGTGACTGAGAAACGGAAAACGACTAATATAGCAGAAATTAAAACCACCATAATTTATGTTTTTAGATAGCTGTACTGTCACAACTAGTAACAACAGGAAAGTGGGAAAACGCAGAGGACGTCAGAGAATAAAGTCTGTCAACATGGTTCGGAAGAAACGTAACAGGACTACAAAATATAAACAAGCGTTTAGTTTAGAGGGCCGTGATTGCCAACGCCTGCGACATACACAGCACATAAATGAATATTATTTACATCTACTTTTTCCATTAATGACCATTATTGTTAATTGGGTTTGAGAAATGAGACATTTAATGACAATTTTACAGTGATGTTTTGAAAACATCATTAAAACATTCATCACTTCATTGTAAGATCTCAAAATAAACACAATGTTTCTTAAATATCACGTGTTTCTTTAATACATCTATCATGAAAATGTTACCAAGACCCCACATTTTTGTATAATTAACCCTCTTCCAAGACATTTTAGGAAATATTTTTACGATGTTTAAAAACAATACCATGTTTGCTGGAATATTTTGCAGTAAAACCTAACGAATTTATTCATTTTGTAGGATTTTTTAGTTTCTAGCATGAATTTACATGACTATGTAGCAGATTATATTACATAATCAAATGTAATACTATATAACCACTCACAAAATACTATAGGATAATATATATTTAATTGTAACTTAATAATGTGTGGTTTCCCGTATATAAGTACATGCATGTCTTGCCACCTGGTGGTTTTTCTAAGATTTTGGGCACCCCTTTTGGGGATCTGGATCCGTCCATGCTTCTGTATTTGCTTCTTCACACAGGTCTATATCAATCTTCATGCTTCCTGGATTTTTGGCTTTAGAGTAATGCCAAGCTGCATTTCTTTTGCCAATTGCCAGTTTGCATGATATTTTTATAACTGCATCGCATAAAGACCATCCTCTATGGGGAGTTGGCTGAGGGCAAATGCCCAGCAGGCAGAGCAAACTTGCGATTTAAAGCAGGGGCTTAGTCAGCAACCCGTCTTCAAAGACTGGCACATGACTGGCCAAGACAGATAATTACAACTGATAAGACTGACTGAATTTAGAGGGTGGCTGGCCACTAGATTAACTAATAGTTCCAAGTATAGAGACCATCGTTGGCACAACTGGCAGTGAAACAAATCAAATTGATCAGAAATTTTAAAATAAATGGCTCAAATGACGCAGGTTTGTCACTGAAAAACTAAACTGGCCAATAATGGCTGGAATTGACATAAATGACTTCCACGCAAGCCATTCGCATGCTAACAGGCACACTTTTTATTAATTAAAGACTGGCAACAAAGAATTTCTGATTAAGGGCCTGATTTAAAGAGATGGTCAAGATCTCAGACTACGGCTTTAATCCTCTTTGTTGGCAGGCTGTTGCTGAGGACAGTTATCTGTAAGCCTGTCTTATGGTTATCGACACCAAAGCTTACCAGACAAACCAGCAGACCAAGCATGCGAGACATAATGTCAGAAACCAACCTACACGAATGCAGCTTTGGCAAGCATTGTCCCTCGAGACAGAAACTGGCTACTACTACACCACATGAAGACCCCAAACCCGCAGTCACTTGAGAGAGAAGACTTGCATAATTTGTGGAAAAGTTTACTTATTTATTGTACAAAACGTATTCCAGCAATGAAAAAATTCTGCCTGATGTTCTCTTCCCATTGATAGAACGGCATAAACGTTGAAAATGGACAACTATACTCAGTGATTCATTCAATATTTTACTAAATGTCTGAAAACGTGCTTAAATGATCACCACATCTTGACAGTAAGTCACAGTATTATAGAGACTGTTGCAGAAGACAGAATTATAGTATATTACAGACTTTGGCAGTAGCTTACTGGGACGTACAGAGAAGTAGATAACAACTTTTGTGCAGAAAATTTGCTCCAAGTATTCTGCCTCAACTACCAAGTGTATTGACAAGAATAAACCCTAACAGTAATACTGGTCTGTAGCATCAGGTCACATAGCATATTGGCTAAAACATTTGCATAAGACAATAATTATATAAATATATACATTTTATATATGTATAAATTATAAAACGTGACACCATGAGGTGAATATTTGAACACAGCAGACTGACGCTGCATACAGGTACTGTTTAAAAGGCAATACATAATTCTTATCTAAAACCACATTACCCAGGTTTGAACAATCAGTGGCTTTACTAAATACTATGAAGGGTGGAGAGATATGGCCAACGCCTGCACACAATTCTCCTAGCCAAGAAATGTGAAATTAATTCAATGTCTACCTAATGAAATTCATTCAACGTCTTCTACTACCGTCTATCTACTGCATCTTTGCAGGGAAATTAACTAAAGGTATTAGTAATATGTTACCTTGTTACAGTGTACTGGGTATTAAATCTCGCACAGGGCTAATCTGCACACGAGCCCAAAATGTCTGTCCAATAAATGTTGTGGGTTTGACAAAAAAAGATGCCTGATAATCTCATCTCTCAATGTCCAGTTTATTTTCATCAATAAATAATCCAAAACTAGTAAAAAATACATCCATTTACGAACCAATGAATTAAAAAACAATAGACAATATTAGTCAAAATGACTACATTTCTCAAAACATCGTTTAAACATTTGTCTTCAATTAAGCAATAAAGGTTGGCTTGGCGATAATGTTCTGAAAAAGGCTGACTAGTTGAATAAGACCTAATAAGATCATAACATTGTAACACCATTTGCCGAGTGCTGGAAAGAATTAGAACTAGGATTTAAAAAACTACTGAAAATATTTAAATAAATGAGGCAGTATTTTAAAGTTAATGATCTGTGAATTCACAAAGGTGTCCATTTAACAACTCTGCGACTTAATACCCCTGCTGTGCTATGGCAGGTCAAATGTGGCCACGAAAACACACAAGTCACTTCAGTGCCAGAGCAAGGGTCTGCAGGGCAATCAGGTCGAGCTGACAGAATTCCAGCATGGCGCCCCCTGTGATGCGCTGCAGATGCATGCGGAAATTACCGACGTGTCGATGTAAACGTCTCAGTTTCAACTCCTCAGTGTCAGCGTCACCGTTCGTGGCGCTTGTGTCAACTCGACTCTCCACAGGGTCCGTCGAGTGTCGTGACTTTGAGTCTCGTACGTGACACAGACTGTGTAGTCTGACATATGACAAGACGAGATAGGAAACGAGGTAGACGTAGTTCCTGCAGTCTTCTTTCGACACCGGCGTCTCAGGATCAAGGCCGTCCCTGTAGGCACCATCTGGTGGCGGTGAGTCAGACTGACTCGGAGGTTCGCTGGATTCATAGGAACTATGCGATGGCTGCGAGTCTACAAGCATAGTACAGTTTTGTTACTCACTGAATACTGTCTCCCAGGCAGAGGTTTGAAAACAGCGGAAAAGGCACAACTACCGCTATTCCCTACAGCATTTCACAAACATTATTTTTGTGGCACGAAGCTATCTCTCTAAACATACTAAGAATCGTGGCTAGTTTGCTGATAACACATAAAGCAAAGGTGAGTTTGTATATGGGCTTTATAATAACAAAAAGCCGAAATAAAATACATGAATACATAATGCAATCGATCTAAGCATTTCTATTAGCTTAGATAATTAATCTACTAGACATCAGCAAAGGTGGGGGAAAACAACCACACGCAGGTGGAAGATCCCCCCACCCCACAGGATTCCGACTAATTCTTCTTAAACGGAAATTGTAACTGAAAATTCTGCATGCCCAACCTAAGTTGAAAGCATTCGTAAAACAAGTTACAATGTACAACAACCCATAAATACATAACGGAAGTCTACGATATGTAACGAACATAAATATCTCGAAAGCAAACCTGCAGGACCACACAATATGCCCCACCTAAGTAGAAAGCACATGTGCCCCCAAAATAACTGCACAGAAAATATGTGTTCGGTGAAATGAGACCACATCGTGGTATGCCCCACCTAAGTAGAAAGCAACCATGATGCAAATAAACATAACGTATACATGTAAGTACCAGAACAGTAGTCCAATGGCCATGTGTATTATGTCAATCTATTATTATATCCACAGTATGCGTAATGCTAAAAACTTGTGACATATATAATATATATACACAAATACATATTGATATAAAGAAAGCCATACCAAACTAGAAAGCAATTTTTAAAGCAAAATAATGATAGGTAACATTAGTTCCTGAAATGTCTGTGACTAATCACGATTGACGAAACCGTGCAACATCATCAAATCGATGCACACTTATAGTGGCCAAGACATGAGATCGGCCGGGATGACTGATTGCACTGCCTCGAGGCCATACTGTCTGCGCAGTTCTGGGGTGTCTTGAAACCGAGACAACGCATCTGCCATGGTATTCACCTTACCAGGGACATGCTTTGCCCGAAGAATAACGTTGCTGCGCATAAGCGATACTGTCATAGTACGGATAAGTGACATAAGTTTCTTGTCTTTGCTCGTCTGGTTGTTGATAACATGAACTACCGCTTCATTGTCGCACAGCACGAGGAGATGTATGTTGGCAAGGACATTGGGCCACAAGTACAAAGCCAAGACAATGGGGAACAGTTCCTTGATAGCGATATTGAGGTCACACCAAAAGGGAGGCCAGTGACCTTGAAACCACCGACCCTTTAACAAGCCAGCAAACCCCAAACCAGAAGCATCTGTAGAGTTCCAGTTTCTCAGATGAGTGCCAGTGATCGTTAATGAGAAGCGATGTCCCATTAAAGTTATCCAAGAACAGAGACCAGGCGGCCAAGTCTAGACGTGCTTCCCGCCCCAAACGGTTATGAAAATGCGGCTTAATAATACCCAATGTGAGATCGATTAAACGACGTAAGAAGGGGCGTCCCGGAACGACGACTTTACAAGCGAAATTCAACGTGCCTATAAGACTTTGTAGGTCACGCAAAGTAACCTTTCGACGTCGGCTGAAAGACCTCACCAAGGTAACTGCATCTTGCAGTTTGTCCTGCGGCAGCCTAGCCTGCATCCACAAAGTATCTACTTCAATGCCGTGAACGGTAACGCAAGTGGACGGCGGCACAGTTTTGTTATGATTCACAGGAATCGACAGGAAGTCAGCCAGTGAGAAAAATTGTTGTAAGTATACTTTACAGACCGATTCAGACAGCGAAAGGAAAATAAAATCGTCAAGAATGTGTGACATGAAAGACACGTGATACTTGTTCTGCAAGATCCACTGCAGGGCACAACTGAATTGCTCAAAAACTTTGCATGATATAGAACAGCCCATAGGAAGACATTTGTCATAGAAATACATCTCGTCAAATCTGAACCCTAGTAGATGGTAATCACTAGGATGTACCGGAATAATGCGGAACGCGGATTCAATGTCAGCTTTTGCAATGAAACAACCCTGGCCAACCGATAACAGTAGCGAAACGAAATAATCGTAATCTTCATATGAAACAGAACAAAACTCCCTAGGTATTCCGGAATTGATGGAATTGCCCTTTGGGAATGAAAGGTCGTGAATAATGCGGAATTTTCCTGGCTCCTTCTTGGGTACAAGCCCTAAAGGCGAAATCACTAAATCAGGAAAGGGAGGTGTGGCAAAAGGACCGGCAATACGACCAAAGTGTTGCTCATTATGGATCATATCCAACACTATTGCAGGATTAGATAAAAGAGATGGGTGATTACACGGCATTGCCCGTTGGCTTAAATCTCCAGAAAAGGAAAGTCTGAACCCTTCTGTGAAACCCTGCCAAAGTTCTTGACCTAAAGTGACCTCGTAATTACTTTCGTTTAATAGGCATAGGAGGCGTGGGGCGTGCACCGGCGTTGGGAGCCGGGGTGTTTGGGAATGTGGGAGCCGCACGTCGGGGACATTTAGACTGGGCATGGTGGCCCCTGCAAATGGGACAGAGGTGCTGGTAACGGCAGTTGGGATTCTTGCAGGTTCCATAGGTACAGAAAACGAAACAGTATCCTGATGGAAAGGACTGCTTCTTTGGAAGCTGCGATTTTCCCAAGGGCGTGGAAGCAGTCGGTAGAGTAGAAGCATGCCGAGTGACAGTGAAATGAAGCTCCTGGTGCAGATGACTCCACGGCATGGAATTGTGGGCCCTAAGTTTTCGGAAATCCCGGTCGTATGCAAGGAAGACACCGGGTCGGGATGCGGAAGCCATGTTTCGTATGATTTGGATATATTTCAGGATGTCCTGAATTTCCGCGGGGTGTCGTTGGGTGTAGATAGCAGTATACACCAGGAAGGCATCAGACCATTGCTCGACTGTCGAAATCTTCTTTGCATTGTGGTCTTTAACCTTCACAACTGTGGAACCGCTATCCACATCCAAAAACACCGTAGTCTGGGAAGTGGGGTCTCCCAACAACAGTGCCAAGTCGATAAACTGCTTGGCCCAAATTTTGGATTTGAGGGTGGAGTCAACGAGACTCCCAAGGGGCACGGAGGCAAAACTAGCCATGTCCGTAGGAACATCACCCCGGACATCCTCATTGCCTGCCAACGTTGCAGAACTGGTAGACCGAGACCCTGTAGTCACAGACTCAGCTATGGCTGCAGGCTCGGTCGGTAGTGGAGCATGCTGTGCTGCAGCCATTTCGATGACGACGTCACGAATTGACTGCATCTGTTCTTGCATGGCGTGCATCTGCTCTTGCATTGCAGACAGATCCGGGTGATCAGCCGCTGTCACATTCGACTCTGTCAGTCTGTGTCAATCGCCGTCATAGCTGCGCTCTCTCCTGATGAGGCCGAATGAGGGCGCTTACGAGACGATCGCAGCGACGAGCCAACCCGATATCGTGCAGGCACCGTTACAGAACGACCTCTCCTTGTGGACATTCTGAAAACTAGAAAAAAAACAGACCAGCAGATACTGACACCAATTGCAGAACTGTCTACCACTGACCGAAACAGCTGTGTGATAACACATACTTAGACAAACCGCAGCTTAAAGTAATGTGAGTGAATGCAAACAAGCAAAACCAAACAAATTATCCTCCCTAATTAATGGCAATGAAACCAGTAGTGAAACAAAGGCTTAAGCAAAACACAAAAAGTGAAGCACTTTGTAAAGAAAACCAAAGATGATAAAAAATGTCTGACGAGAAATTGCATTTATAACCTGCATGCATAAACACCTTGGCAAGGGATTAAAAGGTGTATATAAACTACTAAATTGAAAAGCCCTGTGGGCAATCCTACGAACCGAATACTGCGCGGTAGAACAATCCATTTACGCAAGAGAAAGATCATATTAAAATAATTACTTCACAGCCCATTAAGATGAACAGACACGTAACGTAACAAAATAAAAACGACCAAACCGGGCAGTCGTAACGACCTACAAGACGACCATAATCCTGGCACAGTCATAAAACGGCCACAAACAGGGCACAACCTTAAAGATGTAAAAACGGTCAACGGTCTATAAACGGCCAACAAGTGGCACAGTCTTAGTGACCTACAAGACGGCCAAAAGCTGGCCGCCTTAAACTGTCCACAAATATGGCACAACCTTAACGGTCTACAAACGGCCAACAAGTAGCACAGTCTTAATGACCTACAAGACGGCCAAAAGCTGGCCGCCTTAAATTGTCCACAAATATGGCACAACCTTAACGGTCTAAAAACGGCCAACAAGTAGCACAGTCTTAATGACCTACAAGACGGCCAAAATCTGGTCACCTTAAAAAGGCCATAAATATGGCACAACCGTAACGGTCTACAAACGGCCAACAAGTAGCACAGTCTTAATAACCTACAAGACGGCCAAAAGCTGGCACAGCCTTAAATTGTCCACAAATAGGGCACAACCTTAACGGTCTAAAACAGAAAGCCAAAAAAAAAGGCATAAGTAAACAGTATAACAAAACACAAAACTCTGTGAACTGACAGCTACAGCTAGCGCCGCGGGGGCCGCTAGCGTAGAGCAAAAGGCTTGCGCTAGCCAGTGGCTTTAATTCGAGTAAAACATATCGAAAGATAATTACACCCGAAAAATTAAAAGTTAAAACGAACTGTACCAAAAACGCCAGCAGTGCGGGGCGACAGCAGTAACTTCATAAAGCTCATCGAAAGTCGGTAAATGTGAGCCAAGGCGAAAGACATCGTTAAGCTCCGCCTACTTGTCAATTCGGAAACAAAGGAAAGTCCGACCACCCCAATTTGTAAATAGACAATCAGGTATACCGACAATCACATAATGTCGAAACTGAGAACGGGAACAGCACACTTCAAACGAAGCACGAGGATAAAGTCCAACGTACTGACTAACAACGTAGAGTATAGAATACACCACAACAAAACAAAACGTAAACAAACAAACGTGGGATGTGTTTACCTTTCCGAAGCGCAGAAATTGAAAGGGAGGCTGGCCGAATGAAAATGGCGTCGCTTAATATGTCGGCCTACCGTATCCTCCCCAATAGAAGTGCTAGCATCGTCCACAAAAATGCCGTTTGATTTAATTAAATCAAAAGGTGTTTTAATCACAACGAAGTACGTTACAGAACTGTGATATTTATTGGGCGATATAACTGCAAGACGTGTTGTGGCTACCTTAAAGGTATTATGTTTGTTCCTCGATTAATTATTTAAATGTTATTAAAATATTGTTCTTAATATTAAAATACATATGTTGAAGGTATATGTTGAAGGTATATGGGCTGCCAACTTGTGTTTAATAAACCCAGACCATTGTTCACAATTTGAATTTTTAGCTGCGAAAAGAAAAAAGATCGCAAAGCTCTTTGATGTTCAATTCAGCGAACTGCCTGTTAACAATTACAATCCAGGCCAATTCAAGGTCACAGAAGAGACAACCTTTAAAATATTGTAAATTTTGTTCTGAGACAATTTACCAGACTTTCAACATACAGAAAAGTACAGTACAACTATAGCTACATTTCTTCATAACTGTGATAATATTTTTGAAGCAATCTATTATTTTTAAATTCATTGGTAATTCACTAGACTGAATGTATATCTTCTTGACACAGCAATTTGAAAGCAGATAGTGACTCAGACCCATGTTAAGCTTAATGTTTTCGACAGGATTTTGTACGGATTACACAAAGAAAGCAGATGCCCGGAGAGTGGAAGGGAAAAGGAGGTGAGGATGATCTCAACTGCAATGGGAGGATTGTGTAGAGATTTAAATGGACTAGGAGTAGAGTGGAGAATGAGAGCGCAAAATAGAGTGCAAGATCAGTGAGGGGGAGGAAAAGAAAACATAAATCGAGGACAAGTATCAAGTCCGGCCTCACCCCAGACCTACAGGGACAGAAGAAAAGCACAACAGACCAACCTTGTGCACTACTGAAGAAGGCCTTGCGGTGGGACTGAGGGTCAAGCAAGAGCTGCTTCATCTCCTCGCTGACCGCCACATGCAGTGGGGTCTGACCGGCGGCATTTCGAAGACGCAACAGACACTTCCCTGCAAGCAAGGCACAGTGGTAAAGATTACAAGTACACCATGGGAAGTTTTCGGGAGGAAGATGTCTATTGTTCTTCATCATCTCAGTGGCCTGTGTGGATGATGTCCAATGTTCTCCATACACTCAGTGGGCCATATATATAAAATGTTCTCCATAAACTCAGTGGGCCAATAATTAAATTGTTTGTTACCAAAATTGCATCAATGTCCAAAGATGCAAACTGAGGAATGTATCACCGCTTCGCACTGGAACAGTAGTGAAAGAATGTTACATAACTACAACCAGACAAACAATTTCATTTATTATATTAATGACTTTTTAGTATTTATTATCTTCTTGAGAGAGGACAGAGCAGATGAAGGAACTGTATGAGATGAAGTAAGTACTTGTCAGCTCAGAGAGGATAGAGCAGACGAAGGAACTGTATGAGATGAGGTAAGTACTTGTCAGCTCAGAGAGGACAGGGTAGATGAAGGAACTGTATGAGATGAAATAAGTACTTGTCAGCTCAGAGAGGACAGAGCAGATGAAGGAACTGTATGAGATAAAGTAAGTACTTGTCAGCTCAGAGAGGACATAGTAGATGAAGGAACTGTATGATATGAATTAAATACTTGTCAGCTCAGAGAGGACAGAGCAGATGAAGGAACTGTATGAGATGAAGTAACTATTTGTCAGCTCAGAGAGGACAGAGCAGATGAAGGAACTGTATGAGATAGATGTGAAGACATCATCAGAAATATTATATCTTGTTCTGTTAAGCATAAAGTACACTTACAAAAATGATACAAAAATACTCAAGCTGAAGGACTAGATGAGTTGAGACGTTTAATATAGAATTGTGCTGCAGACAGGAGGCGATCGTGGCAGCCATCAGTGAGAAGGACTAGATGAGTTGAGACGTTTAATATAGAATTATGCAGCAGACAGGAGGTGATCGTGGCAGCCATCAGTGAGAAGGACTAGATGAGTTGAGAGGTTTAATATAGACTTGTGCTGCAGACAGGAGGCGATCGTGGCAGCCATCAGTGAGAAGGACGCCCACATCGCCCTGCTTGAGATGACCCCCAACTCCAACAGGTACAACATCGAGGCCGTCGAGAAACTGACGCAGGAGAAGATACAGCTGCAGAAACAGCTCAGCGAGGTGGTGAGGGACCGTCTCAATGTTTATGCGTAATCTTCTTCACCCCTAATGTATGATTCCACATGTACAGAAACAGCATGCAGATGCGTCAGAAACAATGAATATAGTGCCTAGTTGAAATTAATAGAAATAGTTCAATAAGTACCTAGGTGGATGAGTTTTGTCACGTGGATGTGAATTGCTCCATGTAGTGATTTGAATCTTTTCCTCACAGGAACTGGATAGGATATTCCCTAATGTGATGTCACTAGTGAGGTATTCCACATGCCGCATCCATATGCGTTTCAGTACATATGGATTACTAGGTTAGCCACATCACTTGGTCCGACCTGTCCTCATGACAATACTTCTTTACCTGTCATGACATTCTGCAGTTTTAGCTCACTCTGTTCTTTGTCCCAGCCCTTTCGAAGACTCTTCACTGTCTCTACATCTTAATTTTAATGTTTGAACATAGTAAAATAAATTAATCTTTTTCTTATATTTTGGAAAGTGTTTTAAATACCTGTTTTCTTTGATGCATTTTGGCAGCGTTCAGTTGTCTTTGTTAGAGTAACTACAGCTAGGTGGCAGCACAGTAGTTGGTGTATGCAGATGGCATCATCCAGCAGTTGCAAACCTGTAAACCATCTAGTGGCAGTCAGTTTAACAGACAACTGAGCATTGTGAAATCTTTAAAAAAAAACTAAAATGAACTTAAATTTTAGCAATATTAATTTATTGAAACGGCCAGTATGATTAATCTCCTCACAACTGTAATAAAACCTGTTATTAGGTGGAATTAATGATTACTTGCTCTATTGTTGCAGATCTTCCTAACAACAAATATTCCATAACTACAAATGTTAAACTGCGTACATTATTCAACATCTTTGCGTGATATTAAATTAAGAAATGTCTAGTTGTTCAGTTTGAACATGACACATAATAATTGTCTGTTTGTGACCCCCTTCTCCCCCAGTTTCAGAAGTCAACAATATTTAGGATTTTACCAAAATCTCCATCTCTTAAAATTCCACATAACCCATTCCAATGATTGGTCACTCTGAAACCAGTCTAGATGTTTTTGGATGGCTCATTAATGCTACCGTTTATTAAAGAGTACATCAAGCAGAGGTCAGTGAGCAGATGTGATATTTCAGACTCAGAAAAGGATGAAGCTTGTACAGCACACAGGAGAAGACCAAAAGTCACCAACTGATGGTGGACCCTCATCGCGAATCCCTGTGAAGAAATCACCAAAGAAACAGAAGAACTCAAAGAAGCAACCGGTAAGTACTTCTTGCTGCCATTTCAAACCTTGGACAAGTCCATTCCCTCTACGTTCCAGTTCATTCAGCTGTATGAATGAGTACCTTGCTATAGACAGCTATGGATGTTTATGCACATATATTTTGTGCAGTAAATGTGGTATGGCTGAATGCTTCCTAGAGACGTCAAGATGGTGTTCTGTTGAACAGGTCTGCCAGAGTAAAGCGTGTTGAGTAGTCCTAATTACTGGATAATGTGCTACATAAGAACTATTACTTTTTTGTCAACACTGGCACAGACTGAGACAAATCTTCCACACCAGATCACAAATACACAAATATTACCAATAGGGATACAAAACAGTGCCTCAAACTATCGATAGTTGATGTGATGATAGTGCACTATTGATAGTAATTTTACCTATTGATACTTATCATCAATGGTTCACTGAACTAGATCAGCAGGGATACTTGTGTCACACAAAGCCAATGTTTGTAAACATGCCTTTTCAATATCATTTGTAAACATGCCTTTTCAGTATCATTTTGTAATTTTACCTATTTACCGACGTAAAATAAACAGTGGTCAACAATAGCAGTGTCCTTCACAGATTCACCATTTTGAACAAGCCGCATCCACAGCCATGCAATTGTGCCACCCATTAAGAATGGTTCATTTGCAATTGCTTTGTTTGGATATTCACTATTCCATGATAGTACTAATTATGATACTACCACGATACGATCACAGTAGTTATGACACTTGCTTTAGTGTCATGCTATTGCTGTAGTTGTTATGACACTTGCTTTAGTGTCATGCTATTGCTGTAGTTGTTATGACACTTGTTTTAGTGTCATGCTATTGCTGTAGTTATGACACTTGCTTTAGTGTCATGCTATTGCTGTAGTTGTTATGACACTTGTTTTAGTGTCATGCTATTGCTGTAGTTGTTATGACACTTGCTTTAGTGTCATGCTATTGCTGTAGTTGTTATGACACTTGCTTTAGTGTCATGCTATTGCTGTAGTTGTTATGACACTTGCTTTAGTGTCATGCTATTGCTGTAGTTGTTATGACACTTGCTTTAGTGTCATGCTATTGCTGTAGTTGTTATGACACTTGTTTTAGTGTCATGCTATTGCTGTAGTTATGACACTTGCTTTAGTGTCATGCTACTGCTGTAGTTGTTATGACACTTGTTTTAGTGTCATGCTATTGCTGTAGTTATGACACTTGCTTTAGTGTCATGCTATTGCTGTAGTTGTTATGACACTTGCTTTAGTGTCATGCTATTGCTGTAGTTGTTATGACACTTGCTTTAGTGTCATGCTATTGCTGTTTAGTGTCATGCTATTGCTGTAGTTGTTGTGACACTTGTTTTAGTGTCATGCTATTGATGTAGTTGTTGTGACACTTGTTTTAGTGTCATGCTATTGCTGTAGTTCTTGTGACACTTGTTTTAGTGTCATGCTATTGCTGTAGTTATGACACTTGCTTTAGTGTCATGCTATTGCTGTAGTTGTTATGACACTTGTTTTAGTGTCATGCTATTGCTGTAGTTGTCACTTGCTATTGCTGTAGTTGTTATGCTATTGCTGTAGTTGTTATGACACTTGCTTTAGTGTCATGCTATTGCTGTAGTTGTTATGACACTTGTTTTAGTGTCATGCTATTGCTGTAGTTATGACACTTGCTTTAGTGTCATGCTATTGCGGAGGCGATCGTGGCAGCCATCAGTGAGAAGGACGCCCACATCGCCCTGCTTGAGATGACCCCCAACTCCAACAGGTACAACATCGAGGCCGTCGAGAAACTGACGCAGGAGAAGATACAGCTGCAGAAACAGCTCAGCGAGGTGGTGAGGGACCGTCTCAATGTTTATGCGTAATCTTCTTCACCCCTAATGTATGATTCCACATGTACAGAAACAGCATGCAGATGCGTCAGAAACAATGAATATAGTGCCTAGTTGAAATTAATAGAAATAGTTCAATAAGTACCTAGGTGGATGAGTTTTGTCACGTGGATGTGAATTGCTCCATGTAGTGATTTGAATCTTTTCCTCACAGGAACTGGATAGGATATTCCCTAATGTGATGTCACTAGTGAGGTATTCCACATGCAGCATCCATATGCGTTTCAGTACATATGGATTACTAGGTTAGCCACATCACTTGGTCCGACCTGTCCTCATGACAATACTTCTTTACCTGTCATGACATTCTGCAGTTTTAGCTCACTCTGTTCTTTGTCCCAGCCCTTTCGAAGACTCTTCACTGTCTCTACATCTTAATTTTAATGTTTGAACATAGTAAAATAAATTAATCTTTTTCTTATATTTTGGAAAGTGTTTTAAATACCTGTTTTCTTTGATGCATTTTGGCAGCGTTCAGTTGTCTTTGTTAGAGTAACTACAGCTAGGTGGCAGCACAGTAGTTGGTGTATGCAGATGGCATCATCCAGCAGTTGCAAACCTGTAAACCATCTAGTGGCAGTCAGTTTAACAGACAACTGAGCATTGTGAAATCTTTAAAAAAAAACTAAAATGAACTTAAATTTTAGCAATATTAATTTATTGAAACGGCCAGTATGATTAATCTCCTCACAACTGTAATAAAACCTGTTATTAGGTGGAATTAATGATTACTTGCTCTATTGTTGCAGATCTTCCTAACAACAAATATTCCATAACTACAAATGTTAAACTGCGTACATTATTCAACATCTTTGCGTGATATTAAATTAAGAAATGTCTAGTTGTTCAGTTTGAACATGACACATAATAAGTGTCTGTTTGTGACCCCCTTCTCCCCCAGTTTCAGAAGTCAACAATATTTAGGATTTTACCAAAATCTCCATCTCTTAAAATTCCACATAACCCATTCCAATGATTGGTCACTCTGAAACCAGTCTAGATGTTTTTGGATGGCTCATTAATGCTACCGTTTATTAAAGAGTACATCAAGCAGAGGTCAGTGAGCAGATGTGATATTTCAGACTCAGAAAAGGATGAAGCTTGTACAGCACACAGGAGAAGACCAAAAGTCACCAACTGATGGTGGACCCTCATCGCGAATCCCTGTGAAGAAATCACCAAAGAAACAGAAGAACTCAAAGAAGCAACCGGTAAGTACTTCTTGCTGCCATTTCAAACCTTGGACAAGTCCATTCCCTCTACGTTCCAGTTCATTCAGCTGTATGAATGAGTACCTTGCTATAGACAGCTATGGATGTTTATGCACATATATTTTGTGCAGTAAATGTGGTATGGCTGAATGCTTCCTAGAGACGTCAAGATGGTGTTCTGTTGAACAGGTCTGCCAGAGTAAAGCGTGTTGAGTAGTCCTAATTACTGGATAATGTGCTACATAAGAACTATTACTTTTTTGTCAACACTGGCACAGACTGAGACAAATCTTCCACACCAGATCACAAATACACAAATATTACCAATAGGGATACAAAACAGTGCCTCAAACTATCGATAGTTGATGTGATGATAGTGCACTATTGATAGTAATTTTACCTATTGATACTTATCATCAATGGTTCACTGAACTAGATCAGCAGGGATACTTGTGTCACACAAAGCCAATGTTTGTAAACATGCCTTTTCAATATCATTTGTAAACATGCCTTTTCAGTATCATTTTGTAATTTTACCTATTTACCGACGTAAAATAAACAGTGGTCAACAATAGCAGTGTCCTTCACAGATTCACCATTTTGAACAAGCCGCATCCACAGCCACCCATTGTGCCACCCATTAAGAATGGTTCATTTGCAATTGCTTTGTTTGGATATTCACTATTCCATGATAGTACTAATTATGATACTACCACGATACGATCACAGTAGTTATGACACTTGCTTTAGTGTCATGCTATTGCTGTAGTTGTTATGACACTTGCTTTAGTGTCATGCTATTGCTGTAGTTGTTATGACACTTGTTTTAGTGTCATGCTATTGCTGTAGTTATGACACTTGCTTTAGTGTCATGCTATTGCTGTAGTTGTTATGACACTTGTTTTAGTGTCATGCTATTGCTGTAGTTATGACACTTGCTTTAGTGTCATGCTATTGCTGTAGTTGTTATGACACTTGCTTTAGTGTCATGCTATTGCTGTAGTTGTTATGACACTTGCTTTAGTGTCATGCTATTGCTGTAGTTGTTATGACACTTGTTTTAGTGTCATGCTATTGCTGTAGTTGTTATGACACTTGCTTTAGTGTCATGCTATTGCTGTAGTTGTTATGACACTTGTTTTAGTGTCATGCTATTGCTGTAGTTATGACACTTGCTTTAGTGTCATGCTATTGCTGTAGTTGTTATGACACTTGTTTTAGTGTCATGCTATTGCTGTAGTTATGACACTTGCTTTAGTGTCATGCTATTGCTGTAGTTGTTATGACACTTGCTTTAGTGTCATGCTATTGCTGTAGTTGTTGTGACACTTGTTTTAGTGTCATGCTATTGCTGTAGTTGTTGTGACACTTGTTTTAGTGTCATGCTATTGCTGTAGTTGTTGTGACACTTGTTTTAGTGTCATGCTATTGCTGTAGTTGTTGTGACACTTGTTTTAGTGTCATGCTATTGCTGTAGTTATGACACTTGCTTTAGTGTCATGCTATTGCTGTAGTTGTTATGACACTTGTTTTAGTGTCATGCTATTGCTGTAGTTATGACACTTGCTTTAGTGTCATGCTATTGCTGTAGTTGTTATGACACTTGCTTTAGTGTCATACTATTGCTGTAGTTGTTATGACACTTGCTTTAGTATCATGCTATTGCAGTAGTTGTTGTGACACTTGTTTTAGTGTCATGCTATTGCTGTAGTTGTTATGACACTTGCTTTAGTGTCATGCTATTGCTGTAGTTGTTATGACACTTGCTTTAGTGTCATGCTATTGCTGTAGTTGTTATGACACTTGCTTTAGTGTCATGCTGTTGCTGTAGTTGTTATGAGCTGTTGGTTGAGAGAACACTGCTGTATGACTGCCTACAGGAAGGAGAGGGGAGTGGCATCTGGACATAGCAGTGGACACGTACACCCTGGGCTACCACAGTGACGACATGACAGGTATATAATGTCAAACAGCAGAGCAAAAACAACACATTACCAGGGGTCACTAAATTGAACAATGAACGTACTTCAGACACGTGGTCATACGCGATTAGCATTTGGATTGAGACGTTTCCAGGGTGCTTTTTCACAAAGATAATGAGATCATAAGAATCCATCATTAAACAGAGAAAGTGGTAGTGTAGCAATGGTTAGCACATCCGCTCAGCATGCCAACACTCCGAGTTCAAAACGCGCACCTGGCAGGCATGGTATACAGAACTAACTATTGGTTTAAAAAACTGGCTCTCAATAATGTGGACTGTGTATCCATCATGACTCGGAGATCACGTTAATGTCAGTCCTGTCTCAATTTTGGACGTAAAAGAACTACTGGCAGTGACCACCCTCAGTCCAGTACAGAAAGGTTGGTTTGGCAATAATGTTCCAAAAAAGGCTGACTAGTTGAATGAGACCTCATAAGACCATAATATTATAACCACAATCTATACAGACCAGTCAGTTAATAGAACATTGTCAAGTGCTGGAAACATGCTAAACAGAATCCACTGTAAAATTTAAGGTGCGTTTTCAAAATGCAGAAAGCTACCGCTATTTCACGGAGAACATTTTCCATGACACCAGTGAAAGTGTCTCAGTGGCGTGCCCTGGCGTTGAAAGTTTTCAGTATACAAGATCGCTGTTACAGAGCAAAATCGATTTGAAATAACAAGGTCAGACTGATGAGGCCATAAGAATGTTAGTGATACATTTGAACACAATTTCTAGCTGTTGTGTGACTTTGAGGTGACAGGTGTGTATTGTGTTTGTGAAACAGGAGATTCAGACATGTGACAAGGATGGACAGAAAGTATTGGGAGCAACGGATACAGCACAACGAGATAACCAAACTACAGGTACACTGGTCAGACGCACAGCGAGGTCAGTGGCACGAGGCACTGAAGGGCAGCACACACGGAGGGACACGTAAGTAGTCGGGGACATCTTATTAACTTTATAACCTTGCTTATCCCTGGGATATTCATCAATCTGTTGACAACTTGAATACTGCCTAAGATTTTGAAATTGACCAACACTGTTGTCTTGATGTGCCTCTCAACTTGGTTTCCACGGATTTAGGCGACATAGAAGTTATCTTAACTGATGATTATTATTAGTTGTCTCTTGATAATAATAATAAAAAAAATTATGTCACGACTAAATCATTGGAAGCCTGATTTGTGACGGTGGAAGGTTGGTTGTGAGGCTGCAATCAACATGTGGAATTTGTCTGTTGAAACTTAATGATAATAATAATTTTATATACTGCAGTACATCTGTCCAAGTCCACCAGTCATAAAATGTATGTTTAATTATCCATAAACATATTTCTTGCACCACATGCAGATGTGTGCCATTCTGAGGGAACACTTTCTAATGAGAGGATGGTATTGTTGCATTTGACAGATCAATCCAAAAGTTGATGAAACATTGTCAGTCAGAAAACTCAGTAACACCAATGAGCAAACTTAGTTTGAAGTTTAACATAGCAGTATTTAATATGCTTTATGATAAATTATCATATTGTATTAAAATGTTTGCATGTGTGTTTTTGTTACAGTTGCCAGTGCAGAACTTACGAAAGTTGATCCAATGTCAAGGGACTGTAGCTGGTTACAGTGCCAGTGTTAGTGTGATTCAGCCATGTGTGTCCAGCAGAGGACAGTGTTAATGTTATTTGGCCACACGTGTCCACTAAGGGACAGTGTTAGTAGATGGTTTAAATTCTTCCTTCTCTTGGGACAACATGCCTTACAACTGTCTATCTGTCAGCAGTGAGAAAGGTATAGTAAGTCAGCATTACTAACATGCTTTCACTCTCTATTTTAACTCTGCTACAGCAGAAAGTGTTGTCAAACTATACCTCTCGCTGTCTGTGGTCTCCTTGCTTTATGAAGAGGACATATAATGTAAAGACTTACTTTACAATTTTCGCAAATTCACTTTCAATACTTGTACTGGGTACTGTAAAATGTAGTGATTTACTTTCGTGTTGTTCTTTTCTCGTCCTGCCCATGTGTCGGTTATTTCCAGCAATGTTAAATTGAGAAATTGTTCACTCATCTGAAACTTAGGTAAAGATGATTTCAGCTGTTGCTGCTCCAGATATGTCTTGTTGAAACCACTGGTTACCAGTGTACGTAAATGGATTGGGTTGTTTTTCCAGCCTGAATTCCCTGTTTTGCAATATGCATTTGCAGTCATTTTATACCTTTGTGTACATTTGTTTGCCCTTACCTTGTAGAAATCGAACATATTCCAAATGTTTTCCGGGTTTCAAAAACATATTTTATAAACGGAGAAAACGTAGCAGTCAACTCCATTGTTGATAGCTACCTGCATTGATATTAATATAGGAAGAATACAGGAAGCATTTTTAATTGAAACATTTACATTATTTGTAATATCAAAATGTAGAAGTTTATCTGCAGTATTTGTTTTTATAACTTATATAAGCTAAATGTGGGCATTTTAATTAATTGTCCTTTTAAAATGATTTACTTGTTTAGTGAACTGGCCCCAATGGTTGTATCAAGCCGGGTGTTATTAAATTAATAAATTATATAGTTACGTTGATGACATGGAAAGCCTGTGGCAGAAATTAATGAAGAAGTTGGAACAATTGTGTATCATTACTTGCATATAGATTATTGGAGGCAAACACCCTAACATTGGGTGAGACCATTGTACACTGTTTGGTCTATATATGGAAGCTGTTTGTACTGGACGCAGCTTGCTTGTAGGTGTTTTGTAGTGGACAGAATCATTTGCCAGTAATGTGTCATCACCCATGGCGACAGGGATGGCCTAATTTAATGGACAAACCAGTCTGAATATGTCCAGTTGTTCTCAGTTAATGCCAATGTCCTGAAAAATCTCCATATACATGTATGTATGGCATAATTATATTACAAGTGATTGATTAATGCCAACGTGGTTCAAATGCCAGATCAGGACTGTCTGTGATGTATATATATTGTTATGCTGCCAAATTAGGGTGCCAAGATTTGGCCACCTTTGTTGTGTGGAAACGCAAGAGACATTATAAGTAATCTAGTCAGGTGCGACGTGTTTTCACCGTTTGTGATCCACATTGCTGTGCACTGGTCTGAGTCTCGTGTGAAGACAGGGTGAGATTTTAAGATGTGTTGCAATATTTTCTAGTGACCTTGCCATATGATACATCTGTAAATAGGACATGTATTTATTACTTGTAACATAGCACGAGTGTCGTGAATCGTCCATGTCGACTCGAGTGTGATCAGTGTGGTTATCATGGAATGATCTTCTAAGAAGGATGAGGATGTTAAATGTAATCAACGTAGTGATGTCTTCAAGTTAATCAGTCATGCAGTGAAGTCACTAATTACGAATTTTGACTGGTTGCAAACCAAAGGCCGGGCGGATGCCTATGTAAAGGTTTATGCGATATGAAGTGTTGGCATAGCATTCGGCAAGGACTGTGTGATGATTTCTATTAATGTCATGGACAACTGCTTTAGTATTCAGCTGAAAATACAATATTACTTGATGAATAAAGATTGTGAGGCCAAAGGTATACGCAGTACATATGACTGGGAAAACACTGCAGGATATTAATAGTGTAACAGTCTGTAACGTTCCGCGTAGTTGACGTGCAGCGCAGATGAGATGTCTTTAAACATGACATCATGTATACAAACATGACATCATGTATACAAACATGACATCATGTATACAAACATGACATCATGTATACAAACATGCGGGTACAATCAGCCAGTCACGGAAAGACCTCCGACAGTAAAGATATTTTTCAATGAAAATAAACAACTTATGATGTGCTCTGTTAACATATACCATATATATGTTGTTGACGACAGTTCTTCACTGGTCAGGCACAGAATTAGGCATTTTATATAGTAATCTTGGGATTGTGCGCTGTTTTGCTCTTTGAGCAATGCCATGTGTGCTGTCAAAGTGTGACTTCCCGGTCAAGTGAATTCATGAATCACTGCATTTTAGCTTGAACACCAAATGAGATCCTAGATAGGCAACAAGGCTTACTCAGTAGCGGAATATATTTGTGTGTGTGTATGCGTGCATACGAGCTCTCAGCTTTTGGGCGCTTACAATCCTGCATCTTTGATAATAGAGACATCAGACCAGATACAAAACATGACAAGCATTGAAGCAAGTATCATGAACACAATTGGGTGGACTGGCCATGGACTGCGTGTGTCTGACGCAAGACTGCTCAAGCAAGTTTTCTATTCCGAGCCGAGTCCTCGTAAAAGATCTAGAGGAGGACAGCTTAAACGCTATAAAGACGTCCTCAGATCCACCTTAAAAAGATGACCCAAACACATAGGAATCTGAAGCTATATCAAAGATTATTATTATAGCGGTGGATTACTCAAAACGACACAGTCATTCAGACTAACAAACTTACCCAAAAAGCGTGTGGCTAGGAAGATCAAAGACATGGAAAATCTTCAAAATCCACCCTCACCACCTTCTTGTTATATATGTTATACATGTTATACATGTTCGCACTGCGGGAAGCTGAGCCTAGCAAATATTGGACTCGTAAGCCATCTACAAATACACAACAAGTGACACCGACAATCCATGGAAACATCACCCTCGCCACGAGGGATTGCTGATGATGATACGAGTGCTAGCGTAATTCCGATTTAGAAAGTAATACATGATGCCACCAATGAAAAACAATTTTTTACACCTATCAAACAATATCCCATCTTATGAAGTCCATTGTGTGGAGTATATACCTACTTTAAGTACTTTATGTATAAGCAACATACGTATCTATAATTTTTGTGTGAGATCATCATCGTTATTATGTCGACTTGAACGACGAGCTAGCATTTCGGGCGTTCACATACGTCACAGTGCGTCTCCACGGTGCCCGTACTCAGAAGAACGCTGTGAAGTAAGGAAGGACGCTTGTTTCTTTAATCGAGCTAAATTCGAGGAAGTATGTGGGTACGTTAATATACTATACAAAATATGTTGACATATACAGGGGCGCACTGCCCGCCAAATTGCATTAATTAGGCCGTGACCATTTTTTTCAATTTTATTTTTTGCTCGTTCACGACAATTCAACAAAGGCGTTGGGCATTTCTGATTACGCCACGGCAAAGCGTGCGCACACTACCACATTCTATATCATATTTAATTTCACAAACACTGGAACAAACGGAATATGTGTGATCATTTGTTATATAACATACATCTGTTGAACGATCACTTTACACAGAAGCCATTTTAAATGACAGGCGCTGATATTTACAAGCTTCGCATCTTCTGTCGCTAGCCGAACTACCTACACTAATAACGGTGTTGTCTTTTGTTGACATTAACCGGACACCGAACCTTCAGCTGTTTTCAGAATTGACACCCTCGCTCGATCGGCTGTTTTGTTCGAACTGTAGGTCTAACTTCTAGAATGAATATTTCTGAACACCAATACATTCTCGGAACAACTGCATTGGACACACAACGTCCAAATCACAAATATTTACAAGGGTAAAACCTGCTACCTAACAATTAGGAATGTTTACAATAATACGATGTCTACGTAGTTCTATAACACATTTGACAACAAATTACATAATCCGTGAAGCAATATATGAGTTTTAATCATATCTAGCTACGGACTAACAACATTAACTGTACACAATAACTAGTAACATGTTCACAATTAGTAATTCTACTATTCACAGTATTCCGAAGCTTTAAATGCCATTTGTAACATTGCCGATCATCTAAAAAATCGTGAATTGCAACATTTATTTACAATCTTATGTGTAGGACCTGAATATTTCACTGCACGTCACACGATAAGAGAGACGTGGTACATTTTGATAAGCGACGTTTGTAATACTGTCTACCATAACAAGTTTCACATTTTAGGTTTAATTAAAACAGAGTTGCATAAAAAAGCTTAACGACTGGACATTTGTGTTTCGGATGGAGATGAGGAAGAAGGGAGGGATAATAGGGAGTGAGGTGAGAATGGAGGGATGATGGGAAGTGAGAGGAGAAGCGAGGGATGATGGGAAGTGAGAGGAGAATTGAGGGGTGAGGGGAGAAGGGAGGGATGATGGGAAGTGAGAGGAGAAGGGCGGGATGATGGGAAATGAGAGCAGAAGGGAGGGATGATGGGAAGTCAGAGGAGAAGGGAGAGATGATGGGAAGTGAGGGGAGAAGGGTGGGAAGTGACAGGAGAAGGGAGGAATGATGGGAAGTGAGAGGAGAATGGAGGAATGATGGGAAGTGGGGGGAGAAGGGAAGGATGATGGGGAGTGAGGGGAGAAGGTAGGGATGATGGGAAGGGTGGAGAGGAGGAGACAAAGGAATCAGGAAGAGGAAAGAATGAGAAGGATGCGGATGAATGGGAGAGGTGACGACGAGAAGGAGAACAAGGGAAGGAGGTGGAGGAAGAGGGGAACAGGAGGAGAGCAGCAGGAGGGAAGGAGGAGGAAAGCAAGAGAAGGTCACATTAGGCAATGTTGCCATCAAGCGCCAACTGATGTTCGTCAACTGGACGACAACGCAGTGTCAAGAACACGACAGTGCGAAGCAATTTGTTTTGGTAGAGATAAATAATTGGACAGAGGAAACCGTGAAACAGCAATCCCCACGAACACATCCTCATGCACGCAGTGCAGCGAAACCCTACATAGACCTCCACCAAGTTTAGCAGTTCGATTGGCAGAATGAAGACAACGAAGACGAGAACTATTACACCGCATTTCTTCGCAGCTAAGAACGCGGTGCGACGGCTCTCGGCCGCATCCTGAGCGGGCCCTACGGTTTTTGACAACTTTATGATCACATAAAATATATAACCGTATATGACGGACATTATGACCAACGGCGTAAGTGTTAACGGATAAAATACACTATACAGATGGAACCGTTGGTCTAGCATCATATGATAGGAACATTTGCCGTCAATTACCCACTGCTTATATTTAGAATTGAAGCCTGCGAGTAGTAAGAAACAAAAGATGGCGTCGACAACCCATAGCAGCATCACGGACTTAATGATTCTCGGCTTCGAACAGTACTGCTCGTGGTTGAACGGCCACCTGATGGAAACGAAACGATCCACTGCTATAACGAGTAAGGTTGAAACGGTTAGTAGTATCGGCAGCGATGTTGACGACGTTAGTATCAAACATCCGTAGTAGTTGTGCGGGTAGCCATAATGGATCAAGCCTCCGAACGGAACCGTGACGAGAACAAATAGTAAATCTGCGATTGCGAGAAAGACTAAAAGAAGGTTATAGCCGCCCCCAGTAGCGTTGCTTCTCAACTTCCGGCACCTGGCGAATGCAATGATAATCACACTGTTTGCAACCAGCGACAGTACTGCAAGCAGGGGTTCGACGATTCTGCTGATAAATTTGAACGTGGCGTCGTTTGGGATGATACCTCGTGAAGTTGTCATCGTCACAGTGAGAGTACGTGTGTCGAAATGTTCTTGTCGTGTAGTGGGATCATGAAATCCGTATCTGTTTTAGTGTAGCGAACACCTTGTTGGTTGAAACACGCCTAGATCGGTGAACGTTTGAGACCAGCTAGACTACCTACAACCAAAGCAGATTTGACGTTACAGTCGGACAAGACAGCGCATCATTAATTGAAACTGTATATAACAGTGACTTCAGAGGCAATTAAATAAATTATCCATACGAGTGTTTTCCGCTCTCCCCCTTTCTCTTCTCGCCTTCCCTTCCTCCTTTCATCGTGGCAGAGGAAGCACGGTAACACAAAGCACATAACATTCCTAGAAAGATTAGAACAAAATGATTATCAGGAAAGGCGATTGAAACAACAGAACGCCGGAGAGAGGTAAATGAGACAGAAGGCGCGCTGGAGGATATCGCAAGCAACTGTGCCTTGCGATATAATATCAGTATCGCTGTGTGCTTAAGCACAGAACGACAAGCAATTAAAAAAACAGAGAACTGTTATTCTACCATAAGGCTCTTGGGTTTGCTTATCCATTTCCGGACGTTGCAGCCTTGATGGATTGTCTATAGACAGCTCTTTCGTTTGCCAGTCTCCCCACTCGCCAGACGTTTGCTCCTATCCATTCCTCTATGCCCATCCCCCATTGTCTTCTAGGTCTTCATCTGCTTCTGCTGCCTTCCACTTTTCCTTCCATTATTAGTCTCTCTAGAGACTGATGCCGTTTCACATGGCCGAAATAACTTAGTTTCTGTTTCTTTACAAAGTTCAATAAAGTCCCGGGTATAACACCAAGCTCATCTGCGATGGATTCGTTAGTTCTATGTTCAGTCCACGAAACTCGCAATATCTTTCTATAGCACTTGTTTTCAAATGCATTTATACGTTTAGTAATGTTCTTATTAAGAGTCCATGTTTCGCATCTATACGTAGCCGTTGGAAATATGCAGACTCGGATAATTCGTAGTTTCATATCTTTGTTCATTGCTTTCCACAGCTTCTTCATCTCCGTCAACTTTTTACTCGCCATTGCCAACCTCCGCTTGATCTCTTTCGTCCCATCTCCATCCGCTTCTATCAGTGACCCCAGATATTCAAAACTTTTCACTCGTTCTATTTCCTCGCCATCTACTGTGACGTCTGATGGTTCTCGACATCCCTTAACATAAATAATCTTGGTCTTTTTTACGTTTAGTTTCAATCCTTTCATCTCGTTGTGCTCTTTAACAGTAGATATCAGTTTATCCAATCCTTCTTTTGTATCGGACATTAACGCTGTGTCATCGGCATATCTCAATTCATATATCTCCTGTCCATTCACTTTCAGTCCATTAATACACTTGCTTCTCGTGTCAGTCTCGACTTCTCTCATGATATTCTCTGTGTATAGACTGAATAGATGGGGGGGGGGGGGCAAAATGCACCCCTGTCTCACTCCCTTGCCGACTGGGAACCATTCTGTGGTACCAGCACACTCTAGTCTCACTGCAGACTGCTGTCCAACATATAAATTTCGGATAAGTGATGTATTTTTCTGGTCAAATCCCATGTGTATCAAGGTTTTCCAGAGTTGTTGATGACTAACATTATCAAAAGCTTTTGAATAATCTATGAAACAGATCCTAAGGTCATGGTTGAATTCTATGCATTTCTGAATTAACATCTTCAGGTTGAAAATGTGATCTCTTGTTCCTCTTCCAGTCCGGAAACCAGCTTGTCGTCTGTTAACTTCACATTTTAATTTTTATCTTAGCATAATTTTGCTCGCATAGCTGATGAGGGATATAGTCCTGTGGTTTGAGCATTCTTGTATGTCACCTTTTTTTGGTATTGATATAAGGATAGATCGTTTCCAGTCCATGGGCCATGTTCCACTTTTCCATATTTTCTTGCATAATGTGTGATATATATCCACGCCTGCTTTGCCACTTGCTCTTATTAGCTCTGCAGTGATGTTATCGGTGCCAGGTGATTTTCCGTCTTTTAGACGTTTTATTGCCCACTCCACCTCTGAACGCAAAGGCTCAAGTGCATCTTCTGGTTATGTCCTCTCTCTGCCTTCATCCATGTCTACATATTCTGTTTATTCTTTCTTACACATGCTTTCACAATATTGCTTCCATCTTTCAAGTATGTCATCGCTTTCTGTCAGAGTCATTCCCGTTTCATCTTTAATAACGCCAAGTCTAGGTTTGAACAACTGTGTCATAGACTTGATTTCCTCGAACATACTATGACTATCGTTCCTTCTCATACATAGTTCTATCTTTTTCGCATTTCTTCTCTAGATATTTCTTCTTGTCTTCCTTACACATTCGTTTAATCATCTTGCACTTCTCTCTGTATTTCTCATGATAATCCTCACTCATTTTTTTTTCTTCTTTAACTCTTTCCTTTCGTCAATCATCTGCAATGTGTCTTTGCTTATCCATTGTTGTTTTTGCCTCCTCTTTTAGTGAAGTGTTTGTCAGCTGATTCCATAATGATTTCCTAATTTCTACTGCCAACTCCTCTGGTTCCTTCTCGTCAGCCACTGTCTGTAATACTCCGAAACGGTTCATAATCTCTACTCGGTATCCTTCTTTGATATCACTGATGTCATACCTCATTATCTCTTTCCCTCTCTTCATCTTTCTTAATTTTATCGCAATCTTGGCGCTTAGCAATTCATGGTCAGAGCCACAATCGGCTCCCGGTAATGTCTTTGCATTAAACACAGACGTCATCCATCGTTTTGGTATCAGTATAAAGTCGAATTGATTTCTGTTCCGACCATCTGGTGTTATCCAAGTGTACAGTCTTCTTTGATGTTGTTTAAAGAAAGTATCAGTGATCATCAGTTCATTCTCTATGATAAACTCAACACGTCTATCTCCTCTCCCATTTCTCTCGCCTAGTCCTAGTTTCTATTACATCGTCGTCTGCAGTGCTCGTTAGTGCATAAATTTGAATACATGTTACATTCGTGGGTTTTGCTCGTATTCATATGGTAATAATTCTGTCATTGACCGGATTGTATCCTAATAGTGCATTTTCAGTTTTCTTTGACAAATAAAACGCAACATCACTCATCCCTGGCTTAGTTGCTCCTGAGTATACAAACGTTCCTCCTGAATCCGGGCGAAAGTGTCCTTGTCCGGCCAACCTGTGTTCCGCAATACCTAATATATCTACCCCATATCTTTCTGCTTCCGACGTTACCATTTGTAGTGTTCCGTGACTCGTTTTTCTGATGTTTCATGTTGCCACACGGATTTTCCCTTTTAGCTTTTTGTTGCTGGTTTTACCTCCCGTACAATCGGACATACTACCGTCATCAGCTCTGGCGTTACTTCCAACATCTCCAAGCTCTTCCCCCAGTATGTGTCGCCCAATCCAGCCTGGGGGGCCCACCACTAGGACTTCTCTTACTGTCTGTATTCTCCATCAAGGTTTCTTGGGCTAATACAGCGGAAGTTGCCCATTGCTTTCCGCTGGTTTGTGTATGGTTAATTCCATTATTCCTTGAGTAAACAGTCTTGCACCGCATGACAGCGGGTCACCGGTCCTTCCACATGCGTCTTGGTAGGTACCTTGCAGCCTGGTGAAAGGCTGTTGCTGTTTCGCATTTGTAGCGGGGGGTGTAGCCAATCGGCTGGCCGCCTACTCCTCCGAGACAGTCTTTGTGTACTGAGGGCAGACGTCCCTCGACTCCATAGGCATTAGCCTACAAGCCTTTACTCATGTAGTTTTGCTGGTCAGCCGAGACCATTGCCCGGGGTGTGGCCACTGCCGTACACTAGCAGTTCCTAGGAGCCATATATGAGCTAGATAGACTGTGGGAACCAGTGGTTTGAGCCTCCACAGAAGTGGAGCGGCTGCCCATCACCAAAGGGACTATCCCTCCAGGTTCTACCCTATACCACAAGTGCTAAATGAAAGTTACCAAACATACCTGCGTTATTGTCGTGTATGCTGAGCTTATTTCGACGGCTGCGTCTTTGTGCCTTCTAAGCTTCGTGGCGCGTGTGCAAGAGAATGGAGACGGCCGTTTACCGGAGTCTTTAAGAGCACTTTTCTGTAGGCGTGTCATGGTTGTATTGAATGTACGAAATGGACACGTACCCTTTAGCGACGTAACGCAATAATAAATGGGATCGCTTACTGCATCTTCATCAACCGACGCTTTGTCTAGATAACACCGAGTGGTGGCCATGCAGGGCTTACCACCGTCAGTAGTCATCACGATGAACACGTGGGGCATGACCAGACACACTTTTTATTTGACATATTTACCTTACAAGAAACTTGTTTTTTATTCGATTTGTATATTTATTTGGTTTTGACAACATGGCAGTGTCTTGCTATAAAGATGACTCTTG